>OZ035953.1:8006634-8459924 GCA_964034955.1 Orchesella flavescens
CAAGACGGGTTGGGTATGGGACATGTTTGGTTGCTTAGGGTTTGGGTGATTGTTTGTAGCTACACACTGATATCAATGGGAACTGAAATATCCAGTGTGGAATTCTCCCTGTTTACAACAATTTTACCTGAGTTTACCATCGTGCTCATGCTATTCACCAACGCCATGGCGAGATAGCTTGTACTGCTCCTCCATAACAATGAAGGAAAATGTTGTTGGTCAAGGCCGTCGATACGAAACAAAGAAAGTGGGTTGATTGTTATTTCAAATCTTTGAAGCCAATCAAGTGCTACATTGGTATATAGAGCAGCTCACTCCCATGAATTTTCTCAGCTTTTGTGTATGACAAACCGTGAGTTTGCTCTATTAAGTAAAGTAAAGAATTAATATCAAAAGTGGGTTAAATTTTTTTTTGAATATTTACTACTGGATCAAAAATACGAAAATTATGGATAACTAAACAAAACAATTTTCCAAGTGAACAAAGAAAATAAGATAAACGATTTTCTCTATTATTTTCTTCAAAATAATTCTTCTAATTTGCATATTATGTTATCTGGGTGAGCGAATCGTTCGTAATTCCATAACATAACGAAAGAGCGAGACAGTATGAATATGGAAACATTTTGTGAATTACATAATCACTAAGACTGACATGATGAAAGATTTCTCAACTAACTGTGTACTCACTTAATCTAAAACTCTAGTGTCAATTGAAGTTTTAACATTTTATTCACAACTTTATTTGTAATGCTTCCAATTTTTCGCCTAGATTGACGTTGAACCAAACTATTTCACATTTCCAACTTCAACATCTGCATTCTTAACTAAATTAAGTGTAATATTTATCATAAACACGTATCAAACCAAACCGTAATCATTCCTCATGACAATGGACATTGTATGCTCAGAAAATTACTTAAGAATTCTAATAAATTTATTCCAACCCACACTAATTAACCAGAAGACTAAAGAATTGAATTGAAGATCACTATGCCCCTGAAACAAAGATTTCATTAATGTAGAGTTGGGGGATCAAATACAATCGTTACTGCTGTTGTGTTTGGCACCCTCAACACATTTTCTAATCTGGTAATGTCCAGCCACCGATCTACGGCATGATTGATTAGCCTGAGAGAGGGATTCAGCTTGTCATTACGTTCTTTAACAGTTCTAACATTGTCCTCAGTAGTACCTGAAGTGGAAGAATCTTTGTTCATCTTACAATTAGCTCTTCGTTTATTATTCTTCTCGATTGAGTACACAATATTGAGGGAAGTCTGCATATTCATTACGTTCCAAAATCCAGAGCTTCCAAGAATGACACAACGATGAGACGCTGGATCAATTTGGATGAATGACGTTTGTGGTGGTGGAAAATATGTCGATGATGATGATGAAGCTGGTGTGGTAAGTTGACGAGAAGAAACGGAGGCTCGAGATCTTGTAACAGGACCTCTTTTCTTTTTACTTTCCTCCGCCATGTTATTATCATCATGTTCTTTCTTCAATTGTCCCGTCTTTTCCGTTAAAAACGTTCCTTTCCAAAGAGGGGAGGATAGGTCTTGAACACCCAGCAATATTTTCGACTCCCCGACATGACCCAAGTAAAGTTTTCCAGCACGGATGAACAACACACTAGCACTCGTTCCTGATGATGAAATGTCACTTCCAGAACAAGTACCCTGCCAACTCCTCAGTCCTTTTTGGCGTTCCAGGTCATGATAGAAACTAACGAAGCCATTCTCAACCGCTTTTAGCACGAGGCCGTCATCACTTGAAAAGAAATTAGGCTGAGCAGTGATATGTGTCATCAAATGTTTCTTGGCATAGAGAGCGGCTTCTGGACCACAGTGTCCATCAAACACTCCGATGAACACGTAGTTCTTGTCACCCCCTTTAACTTCATCTCTTTCAACACCATTTTTGGTTGGCGATGATGACACTGGTGTCCAACAAACAATGAAAGCATCCTCCATCTCACCATTTATTCCTTGATGGGCATGTGCTGTTAAGCGAATATTTGAGAGGGCAAAGGTGTTCATGTTAATTATATTTTGAATAGGATGAATGTCATTGACTGCTGGCTTGATTTTTCTGCCTGCCACCTGCACGAAAAAAATTTCCAATCCATTTCAATTACAAATCTCAGCCATCAATCAAAATTCCGTTATTTTTTTTATTAATAGAAACTCACCGCTGACAGTCGGAAACTGAAATTGTAAGTTGAAGTCTGAATCACAAGTCTAATACTCAATATTTAATAAAATATTTAATATACTACACAATAAATTGAGGACAAAAAAGCAAAGGAGGAAACCGGAGAATGTGACTAATCACAATAATATTGAGCCAACGTCGCGGAATCTGTGTAAAAGTGAGAGGGGTGGAGTGAGATCCTTTATATCATGGTATTTTACGGTAATAATTATGCATTTACTTTGTTAGTTACATTGTTTGTCTGTCAGCACTGCCATGCAAAGGATCTTTGCACAACTTCTTATTTTATGATAGGAAAAATCAAAGCTCAAACGTTGTAGCTGGGTCCATGCATCCTGTAGTGTGTCAGGCTTGTCACCTTCTTTTTAAAAGTTTATTTTAAGCAAGGTTAAATAACGCAACAATTTACTTGATGTGTGTATTTATTGGCTTCTACCTTGCTGATCCTTCCGTTTCCATGTCGCCGACTTCATTTTGAGGTGATGTGTGGTAAGGAGATCCCTACAACATCATTACCATATCCTAATCTGTACAAGGTTTTGCTTTCTGGTCATTATTTTGACCCTCGTTTATAACAAGTGGCGTTCGGAGTCGAAGCTTCATCTAGATCGGGATCATCAATTCTAAATTACAAGAGGCTACTAAGAAGATTTTTAGGAAAATAGAATCGATGTTATTTTTAGAAACCTAAAGTTAGAAATAGTTAAATAAAGCATATGAGAATTTCCCGAAACTGCCTAGAAGCAAAGACATGCAAAGATTATATGCTCCACTACATATCACGCACTAACTTTGTCAAATGTAATATATTCAGTTACTAATGGAATGAATTTTAATGAATTACAACGAAGACATCATACTTATATACAGCATAAGTCCGGTTTGTTTGCAAGAATTAACAGTGCTTCAGTTATCGAACTCGTGGTCAACCTATGTTGGTAGATGTAATGATTCAAAATGACTCCTTGAATGCAGATTCCCTGAATCTCTGCTATTCCAGCGTGAGCAGCACAAGCTCCACTTCCGGTGGAAAGGAAACTAGCAGTTGAGTGAGTGGTGGTGTCCCTGTTTAGGTTTAGAGATGGAGTCTTCATGAAAAGTCCAACAATACCGTAGGTATGTGAGGGAGTATGAGATGAGCTTGAAAACCACCTGATAACAGCAAAGGGTTTGGAGAGCCGAAGGCACGATAACTTCCATCCTTGCCTTTACTCTGCGAGAGAGATCGTAGCGTTTGTTTGGTTACTCTATTGCTGCAGACATTTCCAAACTTGATATTTTCTTAACGTGAGCGTGTTTTTTTACCAGACCAGAGGTTGCTCGGCTTGTCAGTGTCAGTAGAAACATCTGTAAGTGCTTTCTCTAACGAGGGAATGGTCAGGCAAGTGACCCTGCGAATTGGCTGAATTTGGAGATATATGCAAGGCTGGGTAATCAATTGATTAGTTAATCTAATCTGTTAATCAGATTATTGATTAGTTTAATCTTTAATCATTAATCTGAAGGTAAAAAATATTAGTAATTAATCAATAATCAATTAATCAACGCACATAGAAAAAATAATTTAATCAATTAATCAACAGCCTTATTGCCAAACGAGAAATCTAATCTAATTAACTAATCTGATAGTTGATTAAAATTCTGTTGAACCGGATTTCTTTAACACAAAAATGACGTTTTTACTACACCCATTCATACAATTCACATTGTACATTTCTTTCAACATAGCTTATTGAGAGATGGGATTTTCTGCATGCATGTAGAAAGCATGAAGTTGCATGCTAGCGCAACCGCTAAGAATCGATATAGTTTTGAATTTGAGGAATGTTTAAGTAAAACAATTAATTAGTGTGTCTGAAACACGCCAATCTGTTCCGTTGATACTCGATGGAGTGCTTTTAAAATTATCTAGTCAACCAGTACCTGTGAAGTTCACGGAAATTAATTTAAAATTTACTTCCACCTCCACCTTTACGATCCATTTCAAAACTGTAAGTTCGTTAGCTTTATAGTTGTGTTGTCATTGTTATAAAAATTTAATTTTAATCGATTAATTTTTTTTTATTAACAACTGTCATTGGATTAGGAATAAAATGTCATTAATCAAAGGTTTGATTAGTTATTCTGATTAATTAATCAATAATCTTTAATCTACTGTTTGCAATAAATCAATTAATCAATAATCAGATTAGTTTTTTCTTTGAAATTCAGTAATTAATCAATAATCAGATTAGATTTCCAAACTGAAACTAATCTCTAATCTTTAATCTGGTTGCCATTTTTCGTTGATTACCCAGCCTTGGATATATGTTGCTTTAGATACTACTAGTTAACATCTGAAAGGATTTTACTCCATGGCCAACTTTCGCTGAAAAATCGCAAAAAAAACGATTTTTCATTTGCCATTTTTGATTTTCTTTATGGCAATTTACATGGAGAAAAGTTACGTCACACAGGTCCCTAACTGTGACAAAAAAATGGAATTTCAGCAATGGAAATTAGCCTTGCAGAAAAATCAAGTGTATCAATTAAAATGGAAACTGAACTATTGTTGGAGGGAGTGGCTCGGAAAGTACTTTCGAGGGATTTATGGAGGAAACTTTGGAGGGATTGATGGAGGTCGTGTTGAATTATGGTTGGAGGGTGCTTGTGGGATTACGTTTTGAATTTGTAATGCATGATTGATGCATTTTATAGTGTACTGACCGTCACAAAAAATTAAGTAACAACTTATGGTACAGTTTTTTTAATTTTGAAACTAAAAACAATGATCTGAATCAATAAAAGTTCATTCATCTCAAGCTTAGAATATGTTCAGCATCATTCCCTCCAAAGTTTCCTCCATCACTCCCTCCATCAATCCTTCCAAAGCTTCTTCCATAAATCCCTCCAAAGTTTCCTCCATAAACCCCTCCGAGACACTCCCTCCAACAATAGTTCAGTTTCCATTTTAATTGATACATTGATTTTTCTGCAAGGCTAATTTCCATTGCTGAAATTCCATTTTTTTTGTCACAGGTAGGGGACCTGTGTGTCGTAACTTTTCTCCATGTAAATTGCCATAAAGAAAATCAAAAATGGCAAATGAAAAATCGTTTTTTTTGCGATTTTTCAGCAAAAGTTGGCCATGGAGTAAAATCCTTTCAGATGTTAACTAGTAGTATCTAAAGCAACATATACCTCCAAATTCAGCCAATTCGCAGGGTCACTTGCCTGACCATTCCCTCGTCAGTCGTTTTGTGTGGTTACATCACACTTTGAAAATACTGTACAAACAGAAACAAAATTAAAATCCATAGAAAAATGCGTTCATACATATAAAAATATGGGAATTGTTAGCTGACTGATTGCCTTATCAGTCAAATACTTATTCATTTGGAGGGGACACTCTGAAGACCAACATTTTTCCCTGCCCGGGTTTCTACAAAACTAAATTATTACCAAAAAGAAAAAATTGCTCCAGCAGCGTCAGGAGTGGCCAAGTTTTGGGGATAAATTTGGATAATCTTGAAGGTTTGTAGTGGAAAGCGTCATGATTCTAAAAAGGAATATGGATTAGAGGGCTTCATCAGACCAGAAAACTTGAAGATTGTTTTTCCTGGTTCTACAAAAATAAGCAACGAAAAATTCATCCATAATTTGTGGAAGAAACTAAATAAACCTGGTAACAACGGAGTGTAACGAACAAGCAATTTATGTTTTATAAAAGGAAACTATGACATTTGACCTCTAAAATAACATCCAAGATAAGCGCGCATATCATGGTTGTTGGTCTTATCTAATATTTAGCTGAGACTGAGACGCCTTATTTAAAATGCATAGAAAGGGATTCCCTACTTGAAAGGGTTACGGGTATACGTGTACCTGACGCTTGAAAAATGAAAGGTTATCATGTCATTTGACCCTGAAGATAATATCGGAGATAAGCATGCATGGTACTGTTCATCTTCTCTCGTGATAAACTTTCGAATGATATGCTACACGGTGTACCTTACCCTTGAAAAAATGAGGGGGTATGTTCTTTCCCCCCAGGGGTAACTCCGATTTGGCCCAAAATTGAACTTGATTCCTCATTTTTCCTAATGTATCGATTGGTGTAAACAGAATTCAAAAATGTCAAAGCGTTCTTGAGTTATCGTGCCCCCATACGGAATGACGGAACGACTGGGGCTTCCTATAAACAAGCAAAAAATTGCTTTTTAATTAATGCAGAGGGTGGCTGCCATGTATGCACAACTTTCTCTTTATCTGTTGGGATGGTGACATCAAATTTCAAAAAGGATTTAAATGTGGATTGATTGGAAAATTAAAAAGAGGCATTTAAATTTAATCAAAGTAATACGAGCATCAACCAATATTGTGCTATAGTAGATTGAATACATTCGTGATTTTCTCCATTGTAATCCTCTGATTTTGAAATAGGACAACAACGCTCATAATACTACGGTAGCTCGATGTTTGTCCCTCGACACTTTTTTAAAGTTGACTTTTTGGCAATGTGAATATATTTCCTGATGCAGAGGGTATTGGACTTGCTGCTGTCCTGGTAAAAAGCTATGTATGTACTTTCTCTTCAGCCGTTTTCTATGGTTACGGCACACTTGGAAAATTTTACACAAAAATAAAGAAAAATAAATTAGCAGCTAGTCCCAGCTTGACATTTGACCGTATTAATGTGAAATAAAATTCTAAAAGAGGGGATCACTCCAATGGAAGGATTGAAAGCAATATCCTAGGTGGTAGGAAGGGATCACTCAGGAGGTGTATGAAGGTGTTTAAATACGTAACAATGCCTTTTAAAGGTACATCATTGCATCTCGAATTGTCGGGTTTATTTGCATTGAAATGTCTTGTAAAGTATTCCTTGGCAGTTTCTATCTGCACATGGTACGCAAGCAACGTTGAGATGATCTCTTTGCTCATGGTGTGATGATGCAGATGCTGTAATTCATAATAAAACAGATATTAATTTAAATGTTTAAAGTAATCAGCTTAGATTACCAACTTTTCATGAAATTAAAAACTTCCCTCTCATCACCCCAAGCTCTGGAGCGCAGCTAGGAAACTGTGGTACAATCATTTTAACAGTTACCGATGAAGATGCAGTTGGTCTACTGATTCAGAGGCTGCTTGTAAATCGGAAGTGGGCTACAGTTCAACATGTTATCCTTTTTTTGTCGTCATTCTGAGGCGGATTTGGAACTCTATTTTGGGTTCCTGCTGGGAGGAATTATTGACTTGAGGACGGAAAAGTGTGAAATTATTCTTGGAAATTGACTACGTTGAAGATATTCGACGAGTCAGGAATAATTTTAATAGTTATACTTCAAACGGTCGCGATTATCTTCTACCCGGCTGGTGTCTTCCAACAAATGGGATTAATCTGATGTGGCCAATTCACCGAGAGGCTGTACTAAAAGAGGGAACTGAGCTGAAAGTCCAAGCTTGATCAGTTTGAGCAGTGGAGAAGCTCTCAAACCCTCCATAATTCAGGATACTGGGCCACTCATCAGGATATTGGGGGATAGGCACGGTGCTGCTCTCAAATATGCTGTTTTGGACACTTCAACTTTTCTCTTGAAAAAATTCGGGTTGGGGTGGAAGTCCTTTGTGCCCCAGCTTCAAACAACCTTCTTGAGATCATCTAGCCAAGGAGAGGAACGGAATGTGAGGAGGAAAGCGGCACATGATCTGGCTCAACTCGTGAAAATTCATAGTAAACCTGACACCGTTTTCTTGGAGGTTGTGAAAAATTTAAAGAATGGAATTGATGGGGACACTCTTCTCTACACGCTAAGGTGTTGTATGGAAACAAGAGGTGGTAGAATTGGGGAGGGAACACGAAGATCCGGTCTCGCTGCGACCTATCCTAGTCTTTCATCTCGTAAGTTGGATATAAAAACCAATGCAACTTTTTGTAGGATAATTGCTTTCGACTTTATATCCTATTTTAACTTTTGTCATTTTTTTACAAAGCCACCCAATCAGCTAGTCATATCTCTGGAGGAACGATAGGAGCTTTAACATTTGACACATCCCGCTTTCTTGCAGCAATGAATTTAATATGGACAGGTAGAAAAGATTTATATAAACAATTGGGACACATTTACAGTTTAAGTGTGATCAATTGTGAATTGGATCTAATAAAATATAATTTGATGCAGATGAAAAGGACATTTCTCAACGAATTGCGAGAACATCAGCAATGGTGGTGGAGTTAAAGCTTTACCCAGCTTGCCTCTTCACTGACGGTGAAAGTAGTGAAAGCAGCTATAGGGAACGTATCTTGGAAACTGTTTTGAGCGTTATGGGATCTGATAATGTGCGCAAATGTTTTCCAAAGTTTGTTGAATTCTTAAAAGGAAGAAGTAATTGTAGAAGGACTTATGTGTTTATCATTATTCTTATTATCAGGTTGTTTCAAACGGAGTCCGAGCTTTTGCGCACATTTTCACTTTTTGTGTCAAGAATGAAGTGTCTCCTCCATCCAACCTGATTCAACCATTTGCTAGGGTCATCAATAATTCCAGCAATGAGGTCAAGGTCGTGTTTGGTCAAGCTTGTCAAGTTCTTGCCAGTAACATTATGCCAGCTAATGTGCCAGTTAAAGTTGCTCTCTACCTGATTCCCGCTTTGGTGAATGGGAGCAAGGATAAAGATGTTGGGGTGAGAGCATCTTGTGATGGTTTCTCCGTTGGAAGGAAGGAGACATCGACCAGATAATAATGAGAAAATAAATAAACAATCTTCCCTGTTAATTTAATATTTGAGACTAAGAAGGTTTTTGAAAGTTAAACTTGTAACAAAAATGCCTGTCAAATTATTTGTTAGTTGGGCTTGAAATACTTGGACTCGGGAGCACGGGATGCAGTCAACGACGTGATGAACAGAGTCCTTACCAAAAAGCTAATGGGATCGAATGAAGTGGAGCTAAGTATTGATGATACTATATTGTGCTTAAGTTTATACAAAATGTATTTGAATTTGCGATTATTACTTAATTATTTTATTGCTGGATGTATCAATATTACCTACAAAAAAATATGAACTATAATTAATGATATACTTTCAGTTTTGACTGTTTTTGTCGCAAATCATTATCTTCTTAACATTTATAATCTACGAACGCAATTGATGAATGGAATGTAGGTGCGACTTGGGTGGCTACATGTACGGAATATTGGGTTTGCGCTTAACGCCATGACTCTTAAAGCTTGATTCTGGGAATGGTCTTAACCTTCTCTAATATATTAGATGAGTTAATTGAAACTGCACGAATTATTGAAGTAATTTTATTCCAAGTAAGCACGCGCCAGCATAAGTTTAATTAACCAAAAAACACTAAAAAATACTGTACTACCTTCTAATATGACCAATTCCAAAAAAATTGTGATTCAGTGCGCATTTAGTGCCAGAAAAGCTGTTTAAAAATGAAGCATTCTTGATGATTTTTTTGTGAAGTTATTGTGTAATATTGCAGATATTAAACTTTGTAACATAAACTTGACGAATTAAATGTTGGCTATGAATATTTCAGACTACCGAGAACATTGTATGCTGTGATAGGTGGTTTAAAATAAGACAATGATTTGATTTATTTGCTTCTTTTATTGCTTTTATTTTTTGTAGTAACAGTAAAGAAAATTGCTTTGTAATTGGTGTGAGTGATACACAATTGAATGAATAAATAAACTTTGAAAATTTTCCAAATATATCCAAGAATTTGCTGACATCCTCAATATTATTTCTATAAGGTCCTTCAATCCTATCTCCAGGATATCCCATGGCTATCAGGTTATCAAGTATGTCTGAAAAAACACCACACCTATGACCAAACCAGGTCCTGTTTTCATCGCATTTTATTCAATTGTGGAAACGTAATTCAAAACTCCGCGAAATACGATCCTTCAACAATCCTATCCTAAAATGAATTAACAATAACTATGTAAGGTGAAAGGTTATATCTATGATATTTGATGCCTTACAATAATAGTTAGAAGACAAATCTCAGAGTCGTTAGGGTTTGGTATGTGTAATTTATACCACAGATTTTATTCTATGAAATAGTATCATCATTATTACTTAACATGTATGTACGTAGGTATAGGTGCTAACCCTAACCATGATTAAACCTACTTATAAATAAGTAACCGACTCGAATCCCTCAAGTCAGGGACGCCAGCGTATCTCACAGGCGTCTTATGAACACTAGCATGTATGCAAGGAGTTCCGCATCACGCGGACTCAAGAACAAGACAGAAGTTTTTTACTATTGAGCTCGGGCTCTATATACAGACCCGAGGAAATTCTAATTCTAAACATTAACAAGTTCCTTGCCTTTTGGTCAAGGAAGAATCATTGAAAGCAGCAAGCTGCACACTCTACATAACATACCTTATTCTATATTTTAGACTTAAAACTACTCACTCCCTTATAACTATCCTAGAATAAATTTTTGTCCCGATCCCAAAGTATCCCAATTTTCATCCTAGGATAGACATTGTGAATTAGCTTCGAGCTAATTCAGAACCACATTTAAAAAAATTAGTTTCAAAAACACTTTCTGGTAAGAAAACCCTGAAAAATTGTTGCATCACTTATTCGAAGGTTTTATACATAAGTAATGACGTAGGTTATAATCAAGTCAAAAACTATGAAGCGTCCTATTTCTTACTAGGTATTTTTTAATATTGTACAATGTGTAAATATGTATGTTGCTAGTGCTTCACAGCAATTAAAACATACACGTTTTGTTTGCATTCTTATTAACTTGAATTTTAAATCTTCATCATCGCCTGCGAAATAACTTTGTTCATAACCCTCAGCTTCCACCACCGAATAATGCCGAATCCGAATTTTGTTGAGGTAACAGCCCCACAATTCAAATGATTATTGCTGAATAATAATCTGTATTTTCGTATATTTGCCAACTTACATCACATTTACAAGCAGCGAGTTTAACGAACTTAACATTTTCATGTTGTTGATGATGACTAACTACAGAAATGAAAGGACTAGGTATTCATTTGCTCATGATATACGTTGTGCCACCTTGCAACAAAAATAATAACTCAGAACGCTAAAAATTTATCAATAATTGATACAGAAGACAGATGCTTAAATTTGTCACAACTAGGGAGTGCTACCATGCGTAAAATCATACTTCGGGCTTGGAAACACACATTTAACCATACACAATATTATTCCTTATCCCCATCCGTTATTTCCTCAGTCATCTTGCGTTTGATATATGCAGGTAGGCTAAGTAAAAATCAGCACCAAAACCAACATTGTTGGGCTATATCGCACATCACACATCCACATAATATGTATCCTGCTATGTGGGATAAGGAAAAAGGCAAGCATACAAGATGTAATCTCACAAATAAAGCTTGTTGGAGCTTGAGCTAGTGCTTGGATTACATAGAGGGACACAGACATGAATGCTTCAATAGCATTATGGTTTTACTATTCATTTTATATCAATATTGTATATTATGTATGAAATATTATTTATTATTCCTTATCCCTTGAGATATGCAGTAGATGAAGCTGATTTACTTACTGAAACAAAGCGAGCGCAAAACAAAAGGATTTAATCATCGTAGTTTTCATAAAAGTAGCATATGTACATGTAGATAAATGTTTCAAATCTACTTTTTCAAAAAAACTTCCTGATATATTCTTCTGGTCTAGTACAAAACATCACCTCTTTTGATAACATGATGATGATGCAGTGCAAAATCGTCCAGCTTGTGTTGACATGAAAGCTTAGCTACTCTTACTACATGGCATGGTGCCTGTGCTTTTCTTAATCAGCTACTCTGTCTCTGTCGTCATCTCTTTCCTCAATGGATCCGTTACCCAAGATGAAAAATAAGAGAAGTTAAAATATAAATTAATAGGTTAGTTTTAGAACATTACTTGGAGAAGTGTCTCTTTTTCTACTACTCTGAACACCCGCACATGAAAGTATTCGCTCAGGCTGGAGTGTAGAGAATAAAGCATTCTTTCGCTTTCGCAAATACACAAGAGCAGAACGACAAGACTGAAGCTGGCAACAGGCAGGAGTGAGTGCGTAGCTCAGTAGCTTTTCGTTTTCACCAAAACTTCCCTATATATTCTTCCGGTACAACTATCATCTCCTTTGATCATCAACATGATGATGATGATGAGATGCCAAATCATTCAGTTCATATTAGCTAGCCTATTCTAATTACATGGCAAACCTGTGATTTTCTTAGTTAGCTATACACTCTCTCACCATCTCTTTCCCTCGTACATGCCATGCGTCACGCCAGTTGATAAGAAGCAGAAGAGAAGTAAACGTTCAGGGTTGAGAAAAGCTGTGAAGCTTGGGGAACCGTTTATCGTTGTCGTGATACTCCGAACACCATGTACATAAACATTTCGCTGCGGCTAGATATATCCCAGCACGTGAAGGGAATTTGCAACTTATGATGCTTTATGCTGATTCACATTATGTATGTATATGTAGTGGTGAATATATGGCTTATAAGTTATATCAACTTTTTTCACACTCTCCTATTCCGTTTTCTCAGTCCAAGCCGTCTTACCCTGAGTGTTTTGTTGTCAAGCGACTTTTGCCAACGCCTTATATACTATTCTTATATCCATGTAACAAACAAGTGCATATTATGGTATGGTGTAATTAGGCTTCTGGGAATCAATTACGTGGAGATGGTCTTGGTTTTGGTGTAATACATTGCCGTACGATATGCGAGTTGAAGCTTATATATCAGAGTTGGCAAGTGTATCAAAACTACAATATTACTTATGAGCATTTTGCGAATCTACTTGTATACATAGGAGCCTTTCTATTCTCAAAGAAGACCATGTCACGTCTCCACCCAATGGAGATGCGGTATTTATTTGGTGGTTCGTTTTTGTAGCTTACATTTTTGTTCCTGTCGTTGGTGCTGATGAAGATCTGGTTTGATCTGGAATTTTCCACAAGCACAGGAGAGTTCTCCTCCAAATCTCTACGGACTGAGGCAAGGAGAAGAAAAAGAACGGGCGAGGCAGTTCAGTGTCTCTGTGGCTTTTGCCACAGAGACAAGCTCCTCTTCCAAAAAACGAATAAAAAAATTTCGGTTGTTCTGTCGAAGACAAGTTATCCGTTGTTTCGTTGTTATGTGCTTTTAAGAGGTTAAAAAGAGGAGCCTGAGTCTTCAACTAACAACGAGCACATACAACATTTACCGTAACTGGTTTTATGTCAGCTCTTTACGCCTGCTTGATAAGAAGCTGATGGTTGTTATTATCCATTTTAATTGTTTGCTGTTGTGCATAGAATTTTCTTGAACAGAAAAAAAGTAAAAAAAACAACAAATCTAAAGTTTTAAACTGTTTTTTACTGTGCATATAACTGGATGCGTGGCGTGAATTTTGATCGTGGGTGGAAGTGAACGTGTGTGTGATCGGATTTAAAAATTGTTTGGGACAAACAAACCTCAAAAAAGGAACACAATTTATTGTAGCCGGTTTGAAAGTTATGTTGAATTATGTGTGGACTATATAAGCTGGAGTTTTTTATTGTTGAGTTGGAGTACCTTCGTGGTATCTAAGGATTTAGGACCTTATGAAATGTAAGTTAACCAGTTAAATCTAATGACTTTGAAAAAATATTTAATTACGATCGATCCCTGTGCAATATCATACCATGTTTGTGCGTATTACATTAAAGTAGGTTTTGCATCCACAGAACGAGCCTGCCAAATTTCTATAATTTATTTGCATATAACCTGATTCAGTTTTCTTTAAAAAGTTTCAAAATGGCTGTAGTTAGGTATACTCAAGAGTATATATATATGTATGAGGAAGACATATTAGATACGTAATATTTTTTATGTTGTATATTACATACTCAACAAGCTTTGAGCTTTTTTTTGCAGTTACGGATATAAAATACATTGTATCCGTATAAGTATGTGTAATCATCGTCTCATATCCCATACGCTTTACTTTTTTTGCATCCCAAAACCCCTCTGCTTCTTCCTCCAGCACAAATTGTGGTTCTGACGCACAGCTTGGTTACCATACACAAAAGAATACTTAAGAGTCACAGGGACAAAATATGCTCCCAATGCCCTTCCCTTACTTCATTCCTGCTTGTTTTATTGTAATGAACTACGTGTTGTGCTGTGTCTTGTTCATATTATGGAATATAAGAAGACAGTAGAACTAAATTGAACCAGCAAGTTATCAGGCGCATGTTGGTCGTATCGTGCTCCGTCATATTATGTTAAAAGGCATCGCATCCACGTTACAAGTAAAAAGATATGTAAAAACATTTTGCAAGCTTCGGATTTTCTTAGCTAGCTATACGCTCTCTCAACTTCTCTTTTCCTCGTTTATGCGTCACGCTAGTTGATAAGAAGCGAAAGAGAAGTAAACGTTCAGGGTTGACAAAAACTGTGAAGTTTGGGGAACCGTTTGTCGTTGTCGTGACGTGATACTCTGAACACCCTGTACATAAATAAACCTTTCGCTGTGGCTGAGATATCCCATCGCATGAAGGGACTTGTATGTATGTATATTATGTGGAGAATGCATTGCTTTTTCCGTTTTCTCAGTCAAACCCATCTTACATTGACTTTTTTGTTGTCACGCGACTTTAGCCAACGCCTTATACTGTTCTTATATGTGTCCATTTAACAAGCAGCTATGGTAGTGGCAAATCACAACGTTGCATAGCCGACGAAACGTAATTTATAACTGTACTGATATAATCGTTTCACACAACCAACTAATGCATCCACAGCATTTTTTGCATATAAATCACATTTATATTTGCAAACAAGCCATTGTGTTGATTTTGATTCTAATTTTTGATTACAGGAATTACCAAAAGTCAACATATTACAGCCCACAACCCCCACTGATTTGACAGAAAGGAAGACAAAGATAGTCAGAAATGAATAGCTGCAAGATCAATGTAAATCAAAATGTAAGTTATTATCTTATTATGTTTCTGCTTGCTAATTACGTTTTCATTGGGTAGCTTAAAAGTTTCATGGATTTTCATTAATATATTTATATCAAGAGGCAGTGCTTTTTATTAGGATCATCATAGGAAATTGGTATTTGTTGATAGATCACCTTATTGGTTGGATTGCAAATTCATTTCTCCGTCTCTGTGCTTGTGTTTTATTATTTTTTGGGTCGTTAGGTTACAGATAGGATTAGAAATAGTTTCCATACATGAGATAACAGTGCAGGTAGAGCAATGAGAGGCAAAGATTGACTCCTGTAAATTACAGAAGTTTTACTGCTTTTGCTCAGCGGAAAGCATTATTTCCATTTGGTTAAGATCAAAAGCATGATTGAAGCTAGCAACATTTACATAAATGTGTATCACATTTTGAAATTCATGTCTATTCCTGCACTGTTTCTCCAGCAACAAAATATTTCTATCTATTCTTCTGGTACAAAACATCCAAGTATCACGTTGAGCTTCAACATCATGATAATGATGAGATGCCTAATCATTCAGTTCGTGTTAGCTAGCGTATTCTAATTATATGGCATATCTCACCTAGCTGTTACAGACGTGCATGTTTTTTAACAGAGTACGATTCATCATCCTCACTCACAAATCACTTTCATTATTTATTTTTACAGAACAGTTATTTATGATGGTACGTGTTCCTTTCTTTTTGCCTGCCACTCACCCAACCCACCAACCAAAGATGATGATGATGATGAATACGTGTAAGTAAAAATTACCAGATTATTACCATGTCCTATGATCGCTTCTGTTTCTTCATGTTCAGGATATGCTGCATGTATAATGGTTGGCATCCGTTGCGTTCCCATTACCTTTTACTTAAATTTATCTTTGTTTTCATGGTTTATATTTTGCATGGTTGTGGTATAGATATATCACAAAGATTTTTTGTGAGCTTGATGAATAGAATCGATCTTTTCACCACATATACTTCACTTCTTTTATGTACATGCTTGCGAAGTTGTAATGAACTTTTGAAGGGCATTTTGCATCGCTTGTTGATGTAAATACATATCGCTCTTATTTTATTCTAAAATTATATTTATTATTCTGTTTTAGGCTTTCAAGGCAACCAAAGATCACCCGTGATCTCTGATCAAGGTTTCAGACGAAAGTGTACAACGACAGCGAGGGACAGGAAAACAAGTAAAGTCTTTATTATCATTATAGGCTCTAGTTCTATCCTAAAAACATTCTTCACTTCTAGCTTTAAGTTTTACACGCTGTCTTTTAAATCATAAATATATTTAAGTAGAAATTGTTAAGAACATCGTCAAAGGGCTTTATAATAATGTTAAGGTAATGGTTCATGGTTAAATCATCATATTCATCTACATTTATTTATATTTAATAATTTAGGTTAATTACAAACTGATATATCGCATTGCATATGCATACTGATCCCATTCCAGGTCAACTTATGATTTTGTGCATGATTGCACTAAATGCTGGCAATCTTATTTTAAAATTCTTTTTCATATTGGCTTGAGTACCATTGGCATTGAATTTAAAGGTTAAATATATTGTACAGTAAACCATAGGGTAGGATACATGAAAATGACGCTATTTCTGAGAGTAACTCATTCATGCCCTAGTGCAAAACTTACATCAACTGTACAACTAAAATGATAAAAGTTTTTTCTAAAAAAAATAATTCCATTGCCCAACCACTGGGTTTAAACCCGACAGGGTCATCCTGGAAACCATGCTTTTCATTCATAATTTTAAAAGTACATAACATGAAAGTAATTCATGTTATCTAGTAAAGATCACCTGTAAACTAAAAACCTGTAAAATTATTTTTAATTTGTTTGAGCGAAAATGTTCCAATTGCCAATGTAGGACATGAAGTTCATATTAGTAGCTTAGAACAAACGAAAGCAGATTTAGAAATTAGCAAAGCAAAAAGTTAAACTATAGCAATAGAGCGTTAGCCTATCAATATTTTTATAAATAAATAATGATTAACTAGCAGCTTATTGCTGTCATACTACACTAGCACAATTTTTTACATCTCTACCATGCAAAATCTAAGAAATAACCAATGCATTTGTGATCATCAGTATAAATGCAATGCATGGCATATTTGACTTGCTACTCTATTTTAGGCTACATAAGTTGTGGCGTTTGCTATGAAAGTGTACGTTAGTTAAGATGCTTGAGATTCACAGTAAAACTCACTCGGAAATATTTATCAGAAAAATATTAAAATTCCTACATGTTTACTGACAAAATAAAATACCTACGATAGAATATAGTTTCCGCAAGCAGTAAATTAACTACAATGTTAAAATCTCAAGCTTCATTCAATTCAAATCATTGAACACTTAAAATTTCAAAAGTATATTTCACCAAATTACATTAAAATATCGAGTTATCTCAAGCAACTTGGAATTTAATTCAAACATATATGAAATTTTGCGTAACTTCAGCATTCATTATACTTTTTACAACTAGACAACTCAAGTAGTATCTTCTGTGTCTCGGCAAAGGACTCTTTTACCTTTCTCGTTTTTCATTAAAAATATGAAAGAAAATACATACTTGCTTGCACACTCATGATATCCATTTGGAGGGTAGTATGTTAGCCTCATGTTTTCGTAAGTCTTATTCTTAATTACTGTTTTTCTATCTCGTTTCCCATGAATTTCAAATCACACGAGGTAAAAGGTGAAATTAATTCATGTCATGTAGAAAACATTGAAAAAATATTAAAGGACACCATCACTAAAACATGTAAGATATTTCATTTGTATTGGAAGCTCATAAAAATCGACTTTATAGCTACAACTGCACAATCAATCAATCTGATTTAAAACATTGCAACTCGCTTAAAAGCCATTGAGCACATTTTGCGATATTTGCTTTCGCAAAGATTTCGCTTCTGAAATAAGTTTGAGATATATTTTAGCTCATGAATCTTCTGGTTTTTGTGGTCAATTTCATTTACCAGCTCATTGATTCTCACTTCATATTCTTTATGTTTCACTTCACTTTCCTTATTTTTCTCTTTCTCGGCATTCAGTCCTTTTTAAGGCACTTTCAAGTTGTTTGCGGAGGGACGCAGCATCATCATCCTAACTTCATCGCAAAAACGTACCTCCGACGTATATTGCGTCTTTCCATATTGTCTAAGTGAATATGTTCCAATTGCCAATGTAGGGCTTGAAGTTCATGATAGTAGCTTGACATCATTAAACTTGAATCAACTTGCTTCAATAGGATGCTCATCTACTACACGAGAAGACAATGAAAGTTTTGTAATTTGCCGACGAAAATTTTTTTCTTCCATTGTTCCACGTGCAATCAGTCGATAGATGTAACATGGTTTGTCCTGGCCAAATCGATAAACTCTTTAGATACTCTCCATATCCTGGGAAGGATTCCATGAGGCATCAAAGATGACGACACCAGCTCTAGTAGATATTAAAATCAGTTTAGCCCTAGTGAATTTAGACAACACAGATAGATTAGATAATATTACAAAAATCCAAGTGAAATGTATGTTCCAATTGACAATGTAAGGCTTGAAGTTCGTACTAGTAGCTTGGGACAATAAAAGGTGCATTCTCCACCGTGCAGCAGATCTTATTGCGTTCTAGCAACTCTGCACTCACGTTTGACTCATGAATTACATGTCACACAAGGTGCATGGTGAGAGTTATTCATGTTATTTAAAAAGAAACACGGCGAATGAGTACCAGGCAAAGTTATTATTATTATTATAAATCGACATATCTGCTGGCACTTTATTTTCTGTTCCTGCTGCATGGGTCATAAAACTGCCTTCATGTCCCCTTAAAACTTGCCAAACTTTTGAGTACCGGAGTTGTAATCATTCCTCACTTTTTCAATTTCCTTGTCTTTCTCCTTAATTGTGGCTTGAAATCCTTCCTTCTCCATCTGCAGCAGCTGCACCTGCTTTTAGGTTATCGATGACAATTTTTAGTTTGTCCACTTTCTGCTTAGAGGAGGGTAATATGTTAGCCTCATGTTTTTGTAAGTCTTAGTCTTAATTAATGTTTTTCTCCCTCGTTTCCCATGAATTGCAAAGCACACAAGGTAAAAGGTGAAAGTAATTCATGTAATTTAAAAATTCATTAAAAATTCCATTTCATTTCGGTTAATACGTTGAGTTCGATGTAAGTAGAGAAGATAGCGTTCTGTCAACTCTCCCTAAAGCCAATAGCAATAGCCATTATTTATTTTTCTTGGAATCACTGGTTTTTGGGCAGGATTTAAGTCGACATCCAGATTCGGTCGCCATAAGACAAGCTTAGAGTCTACATGTACATGATCTAAAATGGTCAATCCCTCAATTGCTGACTTGAATAGCTTCCAGTTATCCTTCTTAATTGGTTGAATTGGTCTTACTTTCTTTCCCTAGAGAAGTATCCTTTATGTGGATAAACCAAGCTACGTAGGTAGATAGTAGGAAAACAAATAAACAAAAAGGTAGGTGGGTTTTTTAACTTGGTAACTAATGTTTTTCTCTCTCGTTTCCCATGAATTCCAAATCACACGATGTAAAAGGTGAAAGTAATTCATGTTATCTAGGAAACATTAAAAAAATATTAAAGGTCACCAACACTAAAACCTGCAAAGTTGTGGTCCGTCACCCCCATTTCAACTACAGGTTCGCATTTGTAGTGTATTAGCAGAGTAAAGACAAAATTGAAGCAAAAGAGAGTGTTCAGACCTTTCTTCGTACTTGACACACACCCTTGCACTTTCCTCTGTGGCTGTACTCTAAGCGTCGTCCACATTCTGCGTTTGCTGAATGTTTACAGGAGGTTGAGTAGGATCGCCTTGACACTACTGTCATACAAAGTGCCTTCAGGCTACATCGGGTTCCAAATCCAAGCCATTCCAAAGTCCAGTTATATTACAATCAAACGAGGAAGTTGAAGTTGATTCCATGATGGTTTTTTAAAACTCCATCACAATGTGCCCTTATCGCCATTCATTTTAATTGTCATTTTTATAAAGAATTACAACTTCATAACGTTGAATTAAAATTTTCATAATGCATTACAAAGTACGTCAGGGTAGCGTAGGGTTTTATGTGATTTTGTCACGCGTTTATCTTGATTTGCATATCACTCAGGTAAAGGTGAGAGTAATTCATGTTATATAAGAAACGTAGAAACAATATTTAGTGCAGAAAGTTAATATTTTATTAGTTGGCGTAAACGTTTGTAGATGTAACTTAATGTTTTTTTCCGTCTCTCTTTTCACCAAAACGAAACAGTTATCCTTATTTTCTTAAATGTGATCGTCTTCCAAGCTCAACTTCCGGTCAGGAAAGTGAGAAATGAGTCACCTCACACTTAAATCTTAAAACCTAGCACCAATCCTTCCATTCAAAGAGTTATTAACGGAGAACAACCTACATAAATTCAACACTAGGTGGAAAGATAGATCATGATCATGAGCTGTTTTTAATTGTTTTATATATTTATTTTGAAAGCACTGTATTAGTTTATATTAATATCAAGATAATCGTTTTTTTCACTGTAAGATTTCCAACAAAGCTGTCCCATTTAAATTGTTTTCCCAATCACAAATGAGGAGAGTTTTTTTGGTTTGTTTTGGTCTTTGTTTAAATAATAAACCCGACTACAGGCGTAAAGAACTGACACCCCTATGCATTTTTACTTAATTTTATAAATTTTGATTGATTAAAAATTAAGACATTTCGACCTTAATTAATTCTTCAGGTGGATTGATAGTTGCGCCATTATCACCACGCATACGTACAGTTGATGTAGGTAAAGCATGAGAAGTGCATGGGGTTGACGTCTCAGTATTTGAGTAAACAAGCACTATCACATTTAGCAGAAACGTATGTTACACATCTGCGCTTTAATTTCTTTTGTCATTTTTTTCAGAAGTACCACTTCTGTCTCACACAAAATATTAGCACTATAATGAGCCAAGGTTTGAAGCTTCAGTTGTTCCAATCTTGACTCAGCTTTTTATTATGTTCGTGCATTTTATGGTTATTTTGTGCAATGATATATTTTGTTGATTTAATATCTTATATTGCACGTTAAGGTTTTCTAACGCAACGATCGACGTTGAAAAAAATATTTGCAGGTAGTTATAATCCAGGTATTTACTCTAAGATATAGGAATAAAATAATTTTAAGTTTTAGAAAGAGCAAAAATTGCTTACATTTTGACACTTCAGTTGAACTCAATTTGAAATTTAGTTAAGTGGACTATTTTTATGTAATCCTAATTACGTCGTATGTCACGCGTTTCTAATGTGATTAATGTACATGGTCAGAGTTATTAAGTTATTTAAGAAGCGTAAAATATATTTATAGATAAGTTGAAATTAGGATACTTCATAAATGATATGAAAAAAGACCATTAACTTGATTTTTTATTTTAGAGTTATGATAGACATATTAAATAGTTTTAGGTTTAAGAAAGGCGTATAAATCCTTAGCATTTAATAAAAGTATAAAATACGAAAATTTGTATGCATTTAGATTTAAAATTTCTTTCTCCAAAACAACTTACGATGTTAGTTAGTTTTTAGTTGTTAGAACGATAAATCATGAACCATTGCTGCATCACTTGGAGCCTGTTATAATATTTCGTGTTATATTACTTATGACTTATATTAAAACCAATTTAAAAACTTATCAAAGCGTCCATTTTTTTTAAATATTGTGTAATATGTACGTATGTATGTAAGTTGTCACATTTACACTGCAAATTAAATAATACGAACTATATCTAGTATCGTAAAAAAAATTGTACTATTAATTTTATGAATACTTTGTTTTCATTTTCAATTCATTAGCATTTTAATTCATATCTTGACAGCATCATCATCGCCTACTAAATAACTTTCACATGTTAAAAATACATTTATCTATTACACAAGACATTTCTCATAGTACGCCCCGGAGGATCCCACCGTAGATGAAGGTAAGTAAAAGCCGTTTGCTTCGATCACGTCCCAAATAAATAAATGCCATTTGCTCCAACCCAATAGCCTATTAGCATTGAAAAAAAGGCAAATGTAGAAAAAATGTTTGCATATACATGCATGCATTAACAAGTTTCAACTTCAAATTCAGAAAGCCGCAGAGATCATAAACATCAACAAAATTTCGCTTCTGCTTTAGGATCCATTTTTGTAGTAAGATCTTGTTCCGTTCCAATTATAAATGGCATATAACAGCACAAAAAGTAGCAAGTTTGCTCTCTTCCTCTGCTATTGTTCTGATGGGGAAAGGAACAATACACTAGAATTTTCTCATATATTCAGCTGTGTACGACCAGGAAGATGCCGCCGTAAATATTGGTAAGTAAAAGCTTAGTTAAAGCAAAGTAAAGTGTCGTCCGGCACGTCCCAAGTGAGCGAATGCCATTTACTCAACCCAATAGCCTATATGCATTGAACAAATAGACACAGATAGAAAAAATTGTTTGCATATTATTTTTCCATGCATCAACAGGTTCAAGTTCAAATCTTGAAAGCTTTAGAGATGATAAACATCAACAAAAGTTGGTTTCTGCTTTAATTTTCATTGTAGCTATAGTTGCGCTCTCATTTTGGTTAGAGTAAGATCTTGTTCCCTTCCAATTATTAATGACATATAACAGCTCAAAAAGTAGCATGTACTAATATAATATGTAGTTTGAGCTAAACCAAAAATTACCATTCTCAGCGTTGGAACGAGATCGTGTTGGATTTGGAGGAGGGAGTGACAAATGAGCTACCAGGTAAAATGGGATTTAAGTTTTCAGTTCGATGATTGCATGATTTGGAAAGAAAACTAAATCCAAACTAGAAGAAGGAGTTAAGGATAATCCTGAACGAGTTAAGGTGATGAAGGTAAGTGTGAGCAAATTCTTGCACAGTTAACAGTAAGTGTCCACCTGAGGTAGTATGAACTTTGCTGCATTTTTACTTAACACTTATGTCTATGTAGCATTTTTTTCGTCAAAATAAGAAGGATGACTTTTCATGCATTTTTCACCTTTTGTCCAACCAAAAATAATAAAATTTAAATGAATCGTTTTGCCAATCCTATCATCCGTTGAAATAAGAACGGTTTATAAGTACATTCCATTCAGTAGGTTGCTGTCAACAGCTCAGGCTGACAAGACGACTATAGTTGTTGGTTCCCTGTATATTATGTATCATTCAAAAGCAAATAATCTCTTGCACACTGCATTACTGCGAATTTCAAAAAAGTACATACTTAACATAAACGAAATGGAACCATAAAGGCTTATAAGCATGAATTGGAATGAGATCAGTCACCATAATTGTCAATAAATGATGCAGCAACCAACTCAATCGCTACCATGTGTAAAACCATTCTTGGTATTTTGTAAGGTTGAAGGCATTCCAGTCTCAGTGGAGACTATGTTTTTCAATTAGTTTTTCCATGTTAGGTTGAACAAAGTATTGACTTTACACTGCATCACATGCATTGAAATAATCTATTTTACAAAATACAAAGGTTTTCTAGGCCCCCTCAACGAAGGGGATGATGGTAATGGGAAAACTTCTGCATTACGAAAGCTGTTGGATGAAAATACGATGCTGACTTGGTTGTAGGTTCTGTTATATGTAAATCCAATAGCCTTGAAAGTGCCGAGTAAAACTTTTCTGGTTCAAGAAGGGAAAATAAGATTGCTTTGGCTTTGCTTGGTTTGATGTGATACACCCACACCAAACCTAGTGCTTCTCAAAAGAAAAAGTGGAGTAACATACATAACTGCGAGCTCCCTCTCAAACACTATGTTTGGAGATGCTTCAGAACCTACTGCGGAACCACAGCGCTGAATAGGATTTTATGCATGGATAAAAAGTCGCTTTGCATTTTTTGGAGAGATATATTGGAGAGATAGTCAAAGTGTCAGACTCAGGCAGTTACAACAAGGCTCAAGACTTTGGATGGGAGTTGTTGTTGTTCATGCAAAAGTTGAACTAGGAAAGAACAGTAAATGAGAAGAACAAGTCTTGCTTGGTAAATCTGCTCTGGAAGCCTTTACGATATTTCAACTCTTTTCAATAAATTTGTTACATAAGAAACGTTAGGACCATGAACTTGCTTGTGTTGGATTTACAACATTATAACATATGCTAACGTAAGACTTGTATTCATATTATCGTTTCCCTTTTCAGCAGTGTATTCAATTACCTTGGTGTTGAAGTGGTCGCCGCAAGTTCAGAACAGCTTGGGGGTTTTTGCAAGCGTTCAATTACATATATGTATGTAATTGGAGCTACACAGAACAAACCCGATCTGACATGAATCCCTTCTTTTCACGCTCATCAACTAAACAGAAAATTTAGTAATTACCTAATCATCTTTTCTTACCCATTCATCTCAACTAGGCTGCACAATTACATGCCACACCTTAACCTAGTCAAAGTTGTCAGTAAACTGACTGTATTTCAGGCTCAGAAGTGAATGATTATTATTAATTCCATTCATTAGTTTTATTGATTTATGGATGTTAAGATGCCTCAGTCATTCCATATTGCCAATGAGTATGTTCGTAAACTCCCATGAACTTATTGTAAAATATACGGTAAAAAAATATTTGATGTTTATTTTCGATGATGATTTTTGCTAGATTTTTCTTCCTTCGTTCTTTATGCTAGGATAACATGTGTAGATCTTTATGTATATTAGTAATTAAGTCTATTTGTATACCTAACACGCAGGTATTTTATAAACAATAAATCTTGAATCTTATAGGATTAGCTATTAGTTTCTTGTCACTAAATTGTTGAATGAAACTTTAAATTGATTTTCCGTTTAGCTTGGCTTCTGCCAAACATTGTCCGTGAGTATCAAGAGAAGATGCGAGAGATCGCGGATTTGACTAAGGAGAAAGATCTTGGCGAAAATAAAGTTGGTGAGGTCAAGGGAGAGATTGAAAAGGAAAAACAAACTTGGCTCAACCCACTTCAGGATCTGATTGGAACTGTCAACAGGAACTTTGGCAGGTATTTCAATTCCATGGGCTGTGCTTGGGAGGTTCAACTACAAAAAGCAGATGACGAGGTTCGAATCATTTGTTAGCATTTCCATCATTTTGTTAATAATATATCTCTTACGTCTTACGTTTTTATTAAACCGACAATACTATTATTATTTACAGAATGATTTTACGAAATATGGAATCAAGATTTTGGCCAAGTTTCGCTCCTCTGAACCGCTTTCAGAACTTGGAGGTACTAAAGGAGGAACTCTTCAAAGTGATGGTGAAAGGGTTATTTCCACAGCTCTTTATATTTTGGCTTTGCAAGAGCTAACTACAGTTCCTTTCCGGGTTATTGACGAAATTAACCAGGTAAAGTCTACTTAAAATAATGAAATTTCCACATATAATCTATTCATGAATGGTGCTAACTATGAATCTGTAAACATTAGGGTATGGATGCAATAAATGAAGCCCGTTTCTTCAATTTGCTATGTTCTCTTGCAAGGGGGCCCAACACCCCACAGTATTTCTTACTGAATCCCAAAGTAAGTTGATTGATGCGAATACTCATCTTGAAATTTTAATGCTTATCATTCCTTAAAGTAATGAATTAATAACGAGTCTAGGAAGAGGGTTCTAAAAAATAACCTCATAAAACATAAAGTCATAAAGCATAAAGTCATAAAGTACAAATACTTCTAAAAGTAAAACATTCTAAAGACAAATACTCATAAACGCTTTTTTTCGTGATTATGCTTGAAATGTAAATTATTCACACAAACTAACAAATATTCTATTCAAAACCGTAGAATTGTTTTATTTCTGAGTTAATGTCAAATATATTATTAAATTTTCAATTTTACTAAAAATTCTTTAAATTACTAAGTTACGTTCAAGAATACTATATCACAAAAAAATTGCCAAGACATTTAAAAATCTAAAAAAAGAAGGATGATGGCATCCTGCTACGTGATTTATTATTCTATTCCATCCTTCAACAATGTTATTAGTTCTAGGAATATCTTCCAATACCCTGCTATGAACATTCCAGAATGTAACAGGAAATCGAGAATTAATGTAAGTACTGCCTACATAGTTCCGTTCAATGTAGTCATGAAATAATTTTACTTCAGAATTCAAGTCTGCTCTGCTCAAATTTTTCCGACTTACTGAGAGTAGTCGAAGAACTTTGGCCTTTATGAAAAATGAAAATTCGTGTTTGCGGATAAAAATTTGAATGTGATACATGGTATGCATAATCATGCAAGCAGAATGCAAGACAAATGCAAATTTTTCCACTTATTTTCGTAGTTTGTTTTCACTAGCATTTTTGCCTGCGAAAGATGTTGAATAATTTACATTTCAAGCATAATCACGAAAAAAAGCGTTTATGAGTATTTGTCTTTAGAATGTTTTACTTTTAGAAGTATTTGTACTTTATAAGTTTATGCTTTATGACTTTATGTTTTATGAGGTTATTTTTTAGAAGCCTCTTCCTGCTCCCAATCTTCAGTGGTCCTCATGTAGATGTTCCTTTTGAAACCCTCTCTGGCGCCGACTCAAGTGATGATGAAGGCGAAGATGATTAACTCCAACTGTAATGTAAATTTACATATATGTACAGAAATTGTGAATTAATTTTACTGACCTTTTTAATTATTTTTAGATTACTTTTTACTGTAAATGAATACCGAAGGTAAATAGAATTAAGCGTTTAGGAACTTGCATAGTAATTGTAAATAAATTTGATGAATTTATACTGTAATATTGTAAATACTGATTCCAATGTGGTCTTTGACCATTGTTCTGAAAAGGGTAGACCAACTGACGGAATCCTGATGGGTGGGCTTCAAATGGTAGTGTAGGTAATTTGCATGTGAAGACGTTAGTTCGCAGTCTATTGAAGCAGGAAAATGGGACCTAAGACAATCGTCCACCAACTGCATTGATTGGGAGACTTCCACCGATGAGATGCTAGATATTGCTGACAATTGGAATAAACTAGATAATTTACGCTCAAGTCTCTCCTTTTCAAGCCTATTCGTTCTTATTTAAACTACAATTGAGAACCCGTCCCCAAACTTGTGTTTAAGTCGTTGGGGAGAACCCAGCCACTGAATTCGACCACTTTTCATTATAGCAATGCGAGAACACAAAACTTCACATTCCTCCAGACTGAAACAAATGGACATACCCTCAATGAACAATTTTTTAAACAATTGTATGAATTGCAATTTTAACAGAACAAATTAGTTACGTACCTGTGTGAAGTTAGTACAATGCATGTATGTTTTTCTCTTAATCGAGCTCTGATTGCTGACCACACATGTCTTCTCCCTAATGGATCCGTACCTTCAAAAGCATCATTAGACAAACATGTAGGTGAATAAATGCAAAATAATGTCATCATATTCTTTGATATCACAAGTACCCGCAGTAGGCTAGTCAAGAAACGCGACTTTTGGGATCCAATAAGGGCCAAAGCTGATGACAGCTTCCTTTTATTTCCTCCGCTGTATCCCTCAACTTTTCTATCGATATACTGGTAGAAGGAAATTTCTTTTGCTATATCCTCAACGGTATCACGTACTTGTCTTTCCTTGACCCTCTAATCCTCGCAAACTGTACAAGCGTTTCCCTTCCCGACAACTCTCCAAGATACTACTCTACTCTACATTACTTTTGACGCAGCAATAGGAATCACTTTATCTTTTGACAAGAAGAGCATGTAACATTTTGTATTATACCTATATGTTCTGATACTAATGGGTTCAATAATTTCAGTGCGCTCCAATTATCTCGACTGGCAGGAAGTTGGGATTGGGAAAACATAGTGTACATGCTGTGCGTTGGAGTGTTTTCAGTAGTAGTTATGTTAATTCTAGGGGAGAGCAAGCTATTCGGAATGGGGTTTTAAAATCTACGTACTCATGGGACTTCGAATAAATTTAATGATGAAGATGAAGACGTGAGGCTAGAACGGGAGCGTGTGGAGAGGGAAGGACAGTCAGACATTCTGGTTATCAAGGATCTTGCCAAATCATACGGCCCTGTTAAAGCAGCATAACTTTTGGGGCACAGGAAGGCTCCTGCTTTGGACTACTGGGGTAATACGATAAATAATTTATTTTGTCCGACAAAAATAATGAGATGGAGAAGGGGAGGTGGCCCTCCATCACAGGGTCGTCAGCGTGGCGACAACAGGTATATTTTGTTGATTTCCTATAAAGAATTTTGCCATCGTACAATATAATAATGTGAATATAACATTCTTCAAATCACCTAGAGGTGGAGGTGGTGGTGGAGGGATGGACCACCATTCCGTATGGAAGGCGGTGGAGGTGGCCGTGACCGAGAGCATAGAGGTGGTAAGCCAGAAGGAAATGATAAGTGGCGTCGCCCAGGAAAGAAAGAGGAATCTTCCAGACTGCCACCTAAACAGTAATTTTTTTCAGCAAAATTGTAAATTCTAGAGTAACTTGTTGGTTTGATGCAAGCAGTAATGATACTGATTACTATAGCTATGTAATATATATGTGAATTTGTAAATTTCTGTTCAATTGAGAATGACGGTGTGGTAAAGCACAAAAAATAAAGATGCCTTTTGTTTTTTGTGCTATCCTCATGGAATGGCCAACTTTGATTACAAAGCTAGTTGCCACACTTCAGTATTTTTATGATAATTAAAAGTAGACTGAAGAGAGTACTTCGAACTGAAAAATTGATTTATTTATTGGCCGGCAGCGACCGGTTTCGCATTCATTTCTGCTTCGTCAGGCTACAGAAATATTAAATATTACATTTTAGTATCATGGCATGATTGAATTTAAAAGTATTTTTTGAGAACAACTGATATAATACAATGTTTTATAAATATACATCAACAAAATTTACCTGCATGTAGCTGTTAGTAAAATAAAATAGTTAAGAAACCATGGAGCTAAAAGTTAGTTACATTTTATTACTTTTCGTTGTGAGCTGCTCTTTGAGATTGTTAGTTCTTGAGAATACAACTTTGATTTCCATTTGGTCTACAATGACTCTGTATTTATGTTCTGCCAAATGAGAAGTTAAGTTTTTTCGCATAAGGTATATTATATCTCTGGGGTACTTAGGTATACAAGAATAGAATGGAAATACTAAGTAAACTGCACCTCTATGTCTTGTAGTGGAGTTTGTTGGTACAATACCATACTTCTCAAGTAATTCTGGATTATGTATGCACAGGTATTTTTGTAATAAAGACTTTTTTGGCTTGAGAGCGTTGTCCCTGTTGTAGGTACATAGATTAGTAAGCGTTTGACACAGAATCTTTGTATTATAACCTCTGTCTAAAAATTTCTTATACATTAACATTAAGTGAGATAATCTGTCTGAAAAAGAAGAACATATTCTGACAACACGGCCGGCCAATAAATAAATCAATTTTAAAGTTCGAAGTACTCTCTTCAGTCTACTTTTAATTATCATAAAAATACTGAAGTGTGGCAACTTTTTTCAGCAAAATTGTAAACTCTAGAGTAACTTGTTGGCTTGATGCAAGCAGTAATGATACTGATTACTATAGCTATGTAATATATATGTGAATTTGTAAATTTCTGTTCAATTGAGAATGACGGTGTGGTAAAGCACAAAAAATAAAGATGCCTTTTGTTTTTTGTGCTATCCTCATGGAATGACCAACTTTGATTACAAAGCTATTTCTGAGTCGCACAAAAGGGATTCGAAAACTAAAGAATAAAGTGAAGGATGAAAACTACAGCTATTTCTCACATGGGATGCAGAACATTGGAGCACTCGCCAAAGACTTTCACTTTGATGGGACGGCAACCCCAATAAAAAAAGAGTGCGGTGAATGAGGAGGAGGGAAACAGACGAAAGAAGAAAGGGAAAAAGAAGTACTACTGCAGATGCAAACTCAAAAAGGATGCGGAGGCTACCTTTGCTGATGTCACTACCGAGGAAGCGGAGGAAGATGGTAGTGACATCATTCTGGATAGTAGTAGGCAACCAACAGCGGAACAGATTGCTAATAAAATCACGAAGGATTTCATTAATCTAGCAGGAGAATGGAGCAATGCCATATGCAAATGAATAAATGATTATTTATTACTTATTATGTTCACGTTACCCCTATACTTTTCATCATACAGCTAGATATTGCAAGCAAAAGGGATAGTTCCTGAATAAATATTACATATTTTTATTAGAGACTAAACTAACATGTAATATTATATAACATTTACGCTCAATAAAAAATTAACAAATTGCCTAAGTAAATTTACGGTTTAACAAACACTATAAAGGAAGACTTCCTCGTGGAACAATCATCCACTTGCATTTCCGTATTGGTATGCGAAATTTTTGTTTACAAACGAATAATTCAAGTGCATGCATACATCACTATATTAATACATAGCCATTAGATGCAGCTATAAATAAAATATTCTACAACTGATAAGCTCCATTTTAAACAATGGGTTTTTTTATAAACTACTTCATGAAAAAATTAAATCGAAGTTTTTCACCATTTAGTAATTTCACGAATTCTGAAAAATTACTATAGCATCTGTTACACGTTCAATGATTGACGTGATGTAAATTACTCATTCCTCAAGCCTCATCATTCAACTCCCGGAAATGGCCCAAATGAAAGCTACTGGGGGCAAGGCCCCCAGCGGCCGTTTGTAATAAGTTGAGACACTTGTGGCCGATTTTAATTTCCATTCCCTAAGCATATCCCCCACTGGAAAGGAAAAAGCTGGTTGCATAAGGCAATGCCACTAGCAATAACTTGCTAGTTAATAATCAGCTCAATTGCGTGCCTTTGCATTTATATTAATGTCTTTAATAAAACATTGAGCATGCTCCCCGTTTCTTGGACCACTGTACGTTTAACGTATTATATTTATAACGATCATCTCGCTTTCGCATTGCCCTACGATTATTTACAACCCTGTACTGTATTTCAGTAGGATTGAGTAAAGTGCAGCATAATATTGTAATATATTGGGTGAATGGTTTGGTATTTTATGGTTTATGCTGTAGAAATCAGGATTACGAGAGAACAACTGAAATTGAAGGCAGAGCAAAGGCAAGAGAGCCAGAGTTTCCTTTATTTTTCCTTTATATAGTTCATAATAATTTACTAACTACGCCTTCTTCTATTTTTAACTCTTCTAAATGTTTCATTTATAAATACGCCTACTTCAACTTAAAGTGCGTATTGTGCATCTTTACATATTTGAGAGGCATGAACCCCAAAAACGCTTAACTACAAACTAAAATCTAGCTTACACTACTAAAATGCACGTGTATGTGACGTGATGATGATGATGACAATTCTTTCGGAATTGTCATCGCTTCACTTACAATATAACAATATTCGTTAAAAACAAAAGCATAATATTTAATACTGAAAAAAGAAACCTATTCATTCAACAAGTTGTATAGAAAAACAGACCGTTAACGCAAATGCTGAAAACATGGCAAGTGAGTGAAGAACTGCAATCTGATCCTAATAACCTCTTCCTCTTGGCATTGCGCTTATGCATTGCAATGCACATGTTCACGCATAGGAAGAGCAGAGTAATATAAATAATACGAGCCGTTTCTACAGATGGATATCCTTGAACTACTGCTCTGCCTCTACCACCACTCCATTGTCTTCTTTTTCAGAATGTTGAGCAAACACATACATATATGTATGTATATTGTATGTTGTTAATAAAAAAGTTGGAGTCTAATGTACTCTGCAAATTAGGAGCACTGGTGAATGTATATGAAAGCTTTAGGTAAGCCAAGATGATATCTTGCCTGAAGAGATTTCAGCTGCATTCTGTATTCACTGCCTGTTGCCTTCTGCTGCTGGTGCATTGCTCTTGCTCATGTTCATGCTCACATACTCTTCAGTTGTGTTTTTGGTTTGTCATCGTCCTGTGCGAGTTCTCAACTAGAGTCGTCTTATCCACCATCATAATTCCGTTGACTGAAGTGAAGAAATATCAAAGTAAAAAAAGTGTCTGTTAATGAAAAATACACCGTTATTCCATTTGTTGCTAAAGCTGGTATAATTAGAAGGAGAAAACTGACACCCACGAGGGTGTACAGAAGGCAAGGGCTTTAAACTATTATTTAACTAAGGAACAGATCAATAAGCGCAGTTTTTAGTTAGTGATACCCGACTTGAAACGTTCATATCTCGTACAATCAACATAATTAAATGTGAAAAAGTGAATGTGAATAATTGAGGATATTATACGCGTAGGAAAGTGAATTTTTGTTCTCTTACTTTGTGTAATGTGTTAGTTTTCACTGTCCATAATTATTGTTGTGAGGTTAAACCGGAGAGCTCTCATAAGTGATAAATCATCGCCGTAGGTTCTAAATAAAGGAACTGGCAGAAGCCAAGAATAACTAAATTATTTGATCTCGAAAAGGAAACCATATAAGGCAGGATTTTTGGTACAATCGTTTCTCTGCATATCTATCAGGTAATTAATACATACATGTTTGCTAGTTTAATATATTATTTCTAATCCGCAATTTCAACAAGAGAGCAACATATCGTGCATCATAATGAAGAAAAGTGTATGCTGAATTGCATACTGTCAAAGTCAACCTTGGGCAGAAATAAAAGTACGCAACTTCCATAAGTTCTTTTGAGATTGAGGTGTCAAATGCTATGCTGGCTCTACTGCAGTACACACTCAAAATCATTTCACATCTATCGTAGTTGAAGCTTATGCTCCTTCCATATGAAGACGCAAATACTTGATGTGGTGTTGAGTCTTTATCTTTATGTTAGGCTTCCATAACTCTCTGTATTTGAAAGACGCTTGGTATATAGATATAACTGGAAGCTTTAGCCTTGAGACCATACCCTCATCATAATTTTGTCAGTTGAAAAAATGAATTGTATCAATGCTCTCAAATATGAGTCAGCATCGAGAGCAAAAACAGATTTAAACAGACTCAACTCAGATTTGCATGGTTGCAAGACGTTTTGATGTTTGAGAACGTGAGTGCTTAGCATTTTTTGTATTGATCAAAGTGTAATATACTCTTAAAGTAATAGGGAGTTTTTATGAGTAAGAACTTCTGACTCATAAAATAATAATTTTGACAGTATGCAATTCAGGTTCGCTTTTCTTTTAGTTGGATAAGACTCGCTTCATATCAAATATTTTTCAGTCGCTGGCACTTTTTCTTGACTCTTCTTTCATATACGCTCGCCTGCGTTCCTCATTTCTTAAGTACACTAGACTTCTATCCCAATCTCCAACTTTTTTAATTTACAACATGTAATATATATGCAAGTGTTTTGCTCAACATTCTGAAAAACGAAGAGGATGTAGTGGTGGTAGAGGCAGATCAGTAGCACATGTGTATAAGCAAATGTAAAACCGTTTCGTGGGGTTATTATGTATATTACTCTTCTCTGAATCCTTTCATTGTGCATTACATACCTTTAAATGTGTGGCAAAACTAGAGTCCAGTGGGTTGACTGGATTTAGGCTAGTGTTGGAATTATGTATATATTATGTATTTTTAAAACGTTTTTCTTATTCATCAACCATCAAGATACTCAAAAATATGATATGATATGACTGATTAACTGTGCTATAGCCGAATGTGTGTGTATGACCCAAGTGAATACATAGATGTTTAGCTTTTCCAGCATTGAGCATCCATGCTTACGAAATGTAAACCGTGGATGTACATTGCAAGTACATAAGTACAATCTCAAGGCCAAGAGGTTATTAGGAATGGATTGCCATTCTTTGCTCACTAGCGGTTATTTCAGCAAGGCTTGTTTTTTTCTATCCAACTTGTTGAATGAATGGGTTTCTTTTTTTCAGTATTAGATCGATATTCTATTATGTTTTTGTTCGTTTATGCTGCAGTGTTCTCATTCCTACTGAAATACAGTATTGGGGTGTAAATAATCGTGGTAGTAATGCGAAAGATCGTTATAAATATAATATCTTAAACGTAGAGTGCAAGAAACGGGGAGCATATTTGATGTTTTATTAAATACATTAATATATATGCAACGAACTGATTATTATGAATAATGTTGAGTTGAGTTAAGGATTCTCTCAAGTTTGGATTTATATTGTGACGCAATAGATTTGGAACAAGAAGCATATGCAGGCAAGAAGTAGGAGAGAGAGAACGAACCATGGTAAAAATTGCCCAAAGATATAAAATTTCATGGGAAAAATAATGCACGATAAGATAATGCAAGATAGCCTAAGAGTGAGGTACGAACGAACCCAAACTGGCTAAAAATTCTCATAGATCCACTGAATTTGTATGTAACCTCCCCAATAACAATAAAAAGTTTCCACAATCTCTCTACTTTCGGGAGGAAAGTCATAGTTGTAGCGACGTTAGATTTCTTCATATGTAGCAAATATTAAACAAATGATTTGCATTGTCGTTAAGCTACCCTTCTCACTATTCCATACTATAGTTTAAAAGCAGTGCGAAGAGCAGTCTCAGATAGCAAGCTCATTTAACTCTTGTTAAAGGATGAACGTACAAAAAAGAGAAAGAGTGCATTTACGGGAGTATATTTTGAAAGACAATCTTTCTTTCATAATATTAATGATCATGACTTGAAGTCGCTTTGAACTAAATGTATTCCACACAGACTTCAAATCCCAACCCAATATGTTACATTAGTTACTAAGATCCTTTCAATCCTCAATCTTTTTTTATTCCTCCAATTTCAATCTTAAACAGATAATAAAATATGATTCTCATTTCACCCCAGAAAATATAAAGGGTCCAACTGCTTCCATAAATGATATCAAACGGCACTCCAAAGTGTTATTGACGTCTGGTGCTTGAAAAGGGAAAGGTTTGACCCTGAAGATAACATCGGAGAAAATCTCATGATTAGCTGTCGAATGATATGCTACACAGTAACTTTACATTTGAAACAAATGAGGGGATATGACATTTCCCCCCAGGGGTAACTCCGATTTGGTCCAAATTTGAACATGATTCCTCTTTTTACCTATGCTATCGATTGGTGTAAACAGAATTGAAAAAGTCAAAGTGTTCTCGAGTTATCGTGCCCGCGAATGGAACAAAGGACAAAAATGTCATAGCTATAAGCTAGTCTAATGAAAATAATACACAAGATAGCCTAAGAGTGAGGTACGAACGAACCCAAACTGGCTAAATTTTGTATCTTTTTGTGGTTTGTTAGGATATCCATCAATATCCATAGGTCTCGCTCCATCATTTTCATGCAAGTATAGGGATTAGAATATGATAATTTTCAGTTGGTAACACAAGGGCTATGAAGAAAGATGCATAGGTAGAAGTACAGTATAGAAAATTCCTGAAAGGAACGTGGCCTTAGCCAAATGTCTTATTCGGTGAAATCTTATCAGCCATACTACGCCTACGCTTAGCTAATTTAGGCGTCGGACAGGATCACACAGGAACGGTCTATACTGTATTTATTATGATATTAAGATATTATGTACATTTAGTATTTGTTCATTGATTTAAGCTTTATTACGCAATGCAATTGCTTTTTACAAATGAAAAATTTCTCCTTTCCGGCCTAGCGTAAACGCACACAGGCTTTCATACTGTCTTGCTACACTTTAGATCTCAAGTATGGCTGATTGAATGCCATAAATTCCATTCTACTCACAACCTTGACCACGCTGTTTAATTGATAATGCATCGAACCATCAAAATATTTAGGTCATCACTACGAACCCTGCCGAAACCAATTCATTTTTTGCTTATTTAGATTTGCGTGAAACTCAGCATCTAAAGATAATTTGACGTACTGAATTAAATGGTTATATTAGATTTGTAATGAAGAATGCATAATGAGTCATGAAAAGTCTTTGTGTAAAGTATTTGCATTTCCGCACGTGGGAATAAATGTTGCAACATCCAGGCTCAGTTAAAATGTTTTTATGTCTCCTTTAGATTTTTATTTGATATTTTGTCATAATTTACCATGTTATGAAATATTTGGCATTTACTTAGATATGCTTTCCGATCTAATTGCGATTTTCTCTTTGAATTTCTTTAATCATCTAAAAATGATTTCCTTTATAGGTACAAAACTGTTGAACATCACGAAAAGTGACCATGTCTGTGTCCACATCCCAATCACATAATAACATCCCAAACAGGTTGATAGGATGTATAACGTCTATAGAAAAAAATTGGATGAAAGTTCATATTGGTAAACCAATGTCGAATTCCCACTCCAATTTAAAACTATCACTGGAAAGTGTTAGAAAGCATTCCAGTATTTTTTGGTTCCAAGGTAAATTTCTACTCATATGCCAGTAACCACCAGTATATTGCGTCGTTGTCATTATGTATTTTTTATAATATTAGGAGACTGGGTGAACTTTCACCTTGAAAACAAAATGTTGAACGATGAAGCAGGCTCAACAATAGATGACGGGCTGGCAGTATCAGACTTTACTCCTATGTACTTAAAACGCATCTGTGGAAAAGTCATCACATTCGGCTCCTTTTTACTCGTGGATGATTCCACTAATTTAACATATATTCCGAAACCGATATGGGGCAATTTGGTGTACAATGAAGGAACACAAGTACAATGTACTGCTATCCGGTCGGCGTCAAAACAGATCGGCGGAAATGACGTGAGTTGGAGAGCAATAAAAGTGGAGAAGACCACCAAGTTTTCATCGGAAACATCATCATCATCATCGACTACCTACCGGTAAGTTCATAAAATAAAATGTTAGCTCATGATAGAATGTTTTACGCCTCACATACTTCAAGTGAAACCGTATTGTGATATTGTTGTACACAGGGATTCTGAGAATGGTGGTGGGATGACAGACGACTTTGACATTGTATCCTGTCATCAAGCTTTGCTTCAAGACAAAGCCGGCATTAAAATCACTCCAAACAAAATCCGTTTTCAACAACTAACAACTGGAGGTTCTGCCACCACACGGATTAAAATTGAGAATACAAACTTGTATGTTGTTATCTTACAAGAAATCTCCTGCAACCGAGACCCATCCGTTTGCAATTTTGATTTTAAGCCGGAGAAAGCTGACAAGGATGAAAATGGTTCAATTATAATTTTTCCGGGAGGTCATGTGTCTGTGCAGATATCATGCGAAGCCTTCCTTATTGGAGAGACGACGGAGCTCTGCATATTCCAATTTGAGAGTTTCCAAATTGGGAGGTTGGTGATGGTTGAGGCCAAACCTGAAGGCATTCAACTAGACGCAAGTGTCATGAAAGGAGATCATGCGAAAAGAATGCCGGTGGACATTTCCAAACTTATTTTGGACAAGGAAAGGCCAACGATCAAAGGCAACCAAACCATGCGTCATTCATTCTTCCAAACAAAAAAACTACCAACGTACGACGTCCCTAAAGAATTATGGATAGCTCAGGGATAAAAATGAAGAGTTTTTAAAACAACTTTATCCAACAGCTTTGGCTCCTCTTTCCTACACAAACTACAAGGTAAGAATTGGAATTTATTCAGAGTAAAAAGTCATCTCCATTAGTTTAGGTGTGACTACGTCCAGTGTGACGAAACTGTCCGCTCTCAAATCACCGATTTCTCTTGGGAATTTTTTGGCGTTCTTTTGTTTTTTGCTCTGGTGACCTATGGCTGGGATAACGGGGCTCAAACTTCCATGATTGAATCAGTAAATCAAGTGTAGCAGCAAAGCGTTACTTCATATGCTAATACTTCCTATCCTCATTTCGTTTCTTGAACATAGGTGGTCATATTAAAATTTTAAAATTTCAAATTTTCGAAACTTTTAGCCGTTACCAATACAAAATTGATGGGGCATTTGCCACGAGTCGCCTCCAATAAACTCTTCCAAATTGTTGTTAAAGGATAATCTTTTTGATTCTGCGTCGATTGCCGTTGGAATGGAAGAGTTTATTGAAGGCGACTCGGAGATATAGATACTTGAAGATATCGAAATTCATTTGAAATATGACGTCATGTGCCGTTCAAGTGTGCACTAAAACATGCTTTTCCAACAACCATCCAATAAACAAACCCGACAGATCGAGATGTAATGATGTACCTTTAAAGTTTCCCAATTCTCTCCCCCCCTTCTGAAAGATCCCCACCACTAGAATTTATTTTATTTTAATAAGGTCAAAGGTCACACTGGGGTTACTAAAGAATTTGGGAGCCCTATTAAAGAACTGTTCTCTCCAGTCCCTTCATTTTGATGCATCATCATAATCCATACTTTACTATGTAAAAAATATTTGTCCTTATCATGATCATAGGTCACGTTGGGATTATCAAAAACTTTCACAATAGTATCATTGAGCTAGTCTCACCAGTCCCTTCATTTTGATGTATCACCTAACCTGTACCTCACTATTAAAAAAAAAATAGATATGCCCTTTGACCCAGGATTTCCGCTGAACCGATTTGACCCATCTTCGAACTCGTTCGTACTTTTGACCGAAGGTATCGATTAGTGAAAATAGAATTCAAAAAAGTGAAACCGTTTTTGAGTTATCGTGTGGACAGACAGACGAAAGCCTGAGTCTTTTCAATATATACCTTAAGGTACATAATAACCCGTCTATACTGAGTTTAAACTAAATCAATTGATTTTTTTAATTTTCGCGCGTTATCTCCCAAATGACCAAATTTTCATTCTTAAAAAGCAATTTGATTGCTTAAAAAGCTTAATTTAAAGCTTAAGTATTCTACCCATTGGTTTTCTCTAATTATTTTCTTGCATAATGATTTAGTTAATTTTGTTCCTTACGTACACGTAATATGTTCTTAAATACTTACTATCACATTTGTGCTACTTGATATTTGTTTTGAATTTTCAAAGCTTTTGAAAACTTTGTTTTTTAAAAGTATTTTATTTGGACCCTTACTTAGATGTCCAGCTTTTAGGACCCTTAATTAGAGGTCCAAGCTGGACCCTTACTTAAGGGTCTGAGCACTGACTGAATGGGGCTTAATTTTTACTAATAGGAGCTAATTATTTGACCCTATAATCAGGTGTCAGAGGTCTCCACATTCTAATAACAAAGCTTCTAAAAATGACGACTTTATGGGCTGCATAATGGCGAGCGGATTTTTTCGTCACACTTGGGCTGGATATAGTCTGTGCATTGTGTATCAGATCACGACTAATCGGAATTTTGTGTTTTAATTTAGGAAAAGTTCCATAAGAATCTTTGGCTTGAAGAAATTGAGAATGAGAAGCGACGGCGAGAGTATGACCAGACCAAAGTAGTGCTCACCAAATGTAAGGAGGGCTTTGTCTTCACAGTTCCTGGGATTCAGGAATTCGTGCCCCCTGTCAATATTTTGGATACTATTGATGTGTTTGAACCCGAGAACGCTTCTAGTAAGCTTTTTCATTATTCATTATTTTGGACGTTATATACTCCCAGCAGTATAGCGTGGTACATTTATCGTATTTTGTTATTTTAGATGCCAAATTTGAAGGAACTATTAAAGGCATTTCCGAAAACCAAATCACATGCAATTTTGGAGCTGCTTTTCATAATCAATACAAAGGAAGCCCCCTTACCGTACAGTTTCGTTTGAACAGAACCAATTACAAACGATGTCATTTTGCTGTTGACACTGCATTTGATTACCTGGGTGAATCCGTCTTATTCCCAGCTAATTATGTTGAGGTGAAACATCCAAAAATGATTGTAATTGAAGATAAATCAGACAACGTTGAAGAAGAGGTATGTTTTGATAAGGTAATTAATAAATAAATAGGCTGAAATTCGTATTCTTAATCATCATTGTTTTAAATTCAGGTGGAACATGCTCCTGCTCCAACCCCTAAACTTCGGTGCTTTAACAAGAAGTTGAATGAGGAACAGATGAAGGCTGTACTTCGTATTGTACGTGGTCAAGCCAGACATCTGCCTTACGTTATTTACGGTCCTCCAGGTAAGCAGCAGCTTTTCTTTTTATGTTTTAGCTAAAAAAATTCAGTATTTTTTATGCTTTGTTTTTATATTTATCTATTTTGCAGGTACGGGAAAGACTGTTACGCTAGTTGAAGCTGTAATGCAGATCAACAAGCTTGACAAAAATTCAAGGTATCGGAATTATATTTATAATAGTATATATTTCTCAAGCAATCATATAATATCATTCCTTTAACTAAGTTCTCTAACATAATGAATGAATTTATAATTCCAGAGTATTGGTCTGCTCGTCATCTAACGCAGCAGCGGACATAGTTGCTGAACATCTTGCAAATAGTAATCATTATCAGCCTGGAGACTTTCTCCGTTTCAATGCATTTACGCGATCTGGCTTATCCATTCCTAAATCTATTGAGCCATTTTGCACGACTGGACAGGACTTGAAACATATTGCTATGCATAGGCTCGTAATCGCAACTTGTACAACAGCAGGACAGTTCTCATTTTTGGATCCTGGTGTTGGACTTTTCACTCATGTATTCATTGATGAAGCCGGCTACTGCACAGAACCAGAAACATTGATTGCTGGAGTGCTGGTAGATTTATCTGAAGGGGGCCAAGTATGTTGCTATATTATTATTAAGTTACCGAACATGGACATACTCTTCTATTAGGCAATGATAAATGTTTAATAACTACGTCTCTTTCTTTAGCTTATATTGGTGGGTGACCCAAATCAACTTGGACCTGTTTTGATAAGCCAGGCTGTGCAAAAGGAATCCTGCGGGCTGAACATGTCCTTCTTGGAAAGATTGATGACAACACCTCTGTATTCCCGAGGTGTGAAGGGCTATAATTCTCTTGTGGTCACCAAGCTGGTGAAGAACTATCGCTCCCACCCAACCTTACTGAAGCTCCCATCAAGACTATTTTATGATGATGAATTGGTGCCTGCAGCAGATTTTGAGGAAGTGGATCAACTATGCCAGAATGTGAACCTAAAACAGGCCCTAGGCGCTGGAGCTTTGGGAGTCCCATTGTATTTTTATGGCGTTCAAGGAGATTGTGCCAAAGAAGATGATTCTTATAGCTGGTTTAATATAGCTGAGGTATTAAACGTTGTTCAATTTGTCCGTAATTTGATAAAAAAATGTGGATTAAATTGTGAAGATATTGGAATCATTACGCCGTACAGGAAGCAGGTAGAGATGATTCAGTATCATTTAAAAAAAGTTGATTTAATGTGTGAGATCCTCCCAAAAGTAGCATCAGTTCAGGAATTCCAGGGTGGGGAAAAGAAGGTGATTATCATATCAACTGTTCGCTCAATGAGTGAAGACAAGGTTGAGAAATGTGTGGGTCAATTGAGTTTTATTTACCAACCTAAGCTATTCAATGTCGCAATTACAAGGGCCAAAGCGTTTATGATTGTCGTGGGAAATCCACATGTGCTTGCGAAAAGCAACTATTGGATTCAATTATTAAAATATTCGATTGAACTTAAAAATTTTGGAGGTTGTAATTTACCCAAGTACATTTGCCCCATCACTAAAGAATTACTAAAAAAATCACTAGAACCAATTGTGACTGTGGCGAATGAAGAGAATGAGAAAAAACAAGATGATTATGATAATTCTTATAATTGGGATGAGCCGGAAGGCTTTTAGAAATTATCAATAAGGTCTCAAATCACGTTACAAAAATTATTCTTTGCAATATTTCATGTATGCGATAGATAAAGGTGTAAGATATGATGTGAGTTATGTGTTAAAGTGTAGAAGGTGTATTTTATACATAATATATGTGACAATTATGAAAGTTTGTAGTACAATAGTCAATATGTTAAACTAATTGTTTTTCAATGAATACAAAAAAATGCATACTTTGTAAATATATTTTTCATGCTGATTCTTAAGGGGAAATCCTATGTAGATTTGCAATGTTTAATAATAAAAGAATACAATTAAATTTTTGTGGTATAATTTGAGATTTTGAAACTTTTACTGTCATCGTCCTCTATTTCTCCAGTACTAAAAAAGTTATTTGCTGCAATTGCAGCGCTTACATAATTTTTATATAAATAATATGGCATAAAATTGGCAAGGACTCCTCGAAACGTTTCCATTTTTACAGAATATTTCTGATGCATGACTATGACAGCTTAAGCTCGTTCACAGTTAGTGCCATATATTATGATTTCCATACCTATCAGTCTATAGTCTAGAATTTTGATGCTATAACAATAAACAAAATAATTTCATACACTGTTGACGCAGGACATGTCTTCTAAAGAACAAAGCCGCAAGTAGTGGTTGAAAACAAGGACACTTGCAAGACATCTGCCTGGTTTCTCCGAAACTAAATTGCTCCACCTCCGCCAAACCCGCTGTTCTATAAGATCCAAGCCCACATCAATGTTATTAGCACACAAACCCCAAAGCACACACCAGTTGTATTTGGTTGTGCAAAACAAGCACAATATCCAAAGTATAATTTATTCATTGATCATTATTATTATTCATTGGATTAATTTGGATAGAGAAAAATATTAATTTAAAGTTTAACTGAAAAAAAAACGTTAAGCATTGGTAGTAATACAGTGAGTCCAAATCGGGAGGAGTGTAATTAAAATTTTCATCCCCAGTTGACCTCCCTTTATAAGAAAACCCACTGCATCATCTATAGTTTACAATACCCGGAAGCTTTAATTTAAAAAATTAGCTTTTGCTGCTCGGTGGAACGATCATACGATTGATGAAGAGCAATTAAAGTCATACGTCATTGCTCATAACTTTCACGGCGGGAGCAAACTAACTTGTGAAAGTTGGTTTAACTAGTTTGAACCAAGACTGAGTGTGAGTGTGTGCAGGATTGGTGGGGAGTGTGGAATAGCTATAGAAAAGTACTGCAAAAATCGAAGCAAGTGCAACTCTAACTGATGTTGGTAAAATAGAACGCAGAAACAAGTTGAAAGCTGAAAAAAAAACAATTTGTTCAATTTGGTTGGATTGACGAAAATGTGAATTAGTTTTTTTATAGAAATTCTGGATGTGTCGGATTGGTAAGGGATTAGTAAATTAGTATTGAATTTGATTAAATTTAAACATAAACAACCGACTTTTTTATATGTGATAAATTATGATAGATTTGAACATGCATGTGATATCTGATTAAGTTTCATGCATTTTATTTTAGGTACAGAACCATCTCATCGTCAGTTTTGAGTTGCTCAACATGGGGACATCAAGTGATATGTGGATGGAGTTAAATTGGACGAAGTGTCGACTTTGAACATTGTACCACATCCCACCACCCAAATCCATCTGGAAATTAAGGTAAGATGTGAAAGAAATTACAACTTACAACACCCAAAATGTCAGCATTTTGAGAACCCAGTCCTTTATGTATTACGTTGCAGATGAAGAGGCGTTGTGGATTTCCATGCGAAAGAATTTTCAAGATTGCTGAGTAACGCAAACTGGGAGAGAAAGTACAGGAAAGGATCAGGGCTTGACTACACCTGTGAATGTCAACGAAGGTAATTAAAAAAAATACTGCTTGTTGTGTTGCCTAATAGATTTCTTGTACATCAGCAATTGAGAAAACTAAAATAACATTAACATACTTTGATGTATCCTCTGTACAGGTATCCATTCAACCAGCGGATTTCTTTGGGTATCAGATCCAGTTTCGAATGTCGTAATGACGGACCCAGTCTGAATTTCTTTGCACACTTTGTCAACCCCATCCAGAGCACTCTTCCGAATCCCTTTCTTTAAATTATTATATTATAAACTTATTTTCGAGTTCTCTTTTACCAATTTCACTACTTCATGCTGATTTTTGTAGTGTTATTCTATAGCTTTATCACATTCACATTCAGATTTGATTTAAACAGGTTGAAAAACTTTCACAAGTTGGTTTGCTCCCACCGAGAACGTTATGAGCAATGACGTATTACTTTTACTGCTTCTCAACAATCGTATGATCGGGCCACCGAGCAGCAAAAGCTCATTTTTTAAATTAAAGCTTCCGGGTATTGTAAACTATAGATGATGCAGTGGGTTTTCTTACAAAGGGAGGTCCACTGGGGATGAAAATTTTAATTACACTCCTCCCGATTTGGACTCACGTTATTGACATCAATGCTTAAGGTTTTTGTCATTTAAACTTTAAATTAATATTTTTCTCTATCCAAATTAATCCAATGAATAATAATAATGATCAATGAATAAATTATACTTTGGATATTGTGCATGTTTTGCACAACTAAATCGTAACAATTTAGGGCTTCTTCTTACAGTGTGAGAGTGCTACTTTCACCAACCACTATTCATATATGCATGCCTTTCATTTTGACTTGGTTGATGTTGATGACATGATCAGAAAGCATGATGACATTGGAATAAAAATAATTTTTTGATCCGAATGATGAGAGTTGTGATAATAATCATGTGAATGTTTGTGGAGGTCAGAGAAAAATATTATTTTATTATCAAGACAGAATCTAGAAGCAAAGAGAAAACGAGATGGGTCCAGGTTCATGAATACAGATGACACTTTCTATATTTTACGATGACAACTTCTTGTACCTGATAGTCAATGGGCTACCATACTTTTTTATCCCAACAATGAATAGCTAGTCATTTTTAATTGCGGATTTAGGTGCATAATGCAAAAGAAATCATTCAACAAAAATCATGCGAATTGTGTGTAGATTACTTCAGTGCCTTTTTTTTGTTGCAAAATATGGTATGAGAAACGATGTAAATTTTGTTGATTTTAGGAGACCTAACCATAATTGCCTGCAGCTTTAATAGTATACAAAGATGTTGAGGCTTTATCATCAAAAGTTAAAGCATAATTATATTATTCATTGTTCAACTGAATACACTTAAGATTAACTAACAAACCAAGAAATCAACCACAACAATCAAACTTTTTCATGACATTTTTCATGTTAAGGTAAAAGCTGATTATGTCAAAAGGAAATAAAAATCTGATATTAATATAAATCTGTTGAAAAATCCCAGTTTATTCTTAGGTTCCTTGGGCAGTCGACGTTGTGTCCCCTAATAACGGCGATATATATGGTATGCAAGTAGCTGCATAGGGATGACGGTAAGGATTCCCTGAAGGCAATCCACAGTCCGAGGGATTTCAATAGAGCTTGATCCAAAAGCTTGCGTTTCAGCATCCCCAGTTTCGCAAACAATAATTGGCCTCCCTTCCCGAGCAGTTACTTGTTGTAGTGCATTAATGCATTTCGAATGAACCAGGTCTCGCATGGCGATCATTATCACAGGCATTTCCTTATCGATCAATGCCAATGGACCGTGCTTCAATTCCCCAGCCAATATACCTTCGCTGTGAATGCACGTTAGCTCCGTTATTTTCTATAACGCACAATAAAAGTGTTCATCAAACATCCAATCTGTATGGCAAATATTGTACAGTGACATTGAAACATTTCACTTACCATCGCTCCCTCAAGACAAGTAGCGTAGTTATAGCCCCTGCCCATAAGAAGCAATGATGTCTTGTCATACAGTTCTTTAGCAATCGTCCGCACCTTCTCATCCTGTTGAAGCACTAGTTTAATCTGTTCAGGGAGGTTCTTGAGCCCTTGGATGATCTCGCACCTTCTAGCTTTAATGGAAACCCGGTCCTCGCTCACCATCAGGGCGAACATGACGAGCGCAATGAATTGTGAAGTGTAGGCCTTGGTGGAAGCAACCCCAATCTCAGGTCCAGCATTGATGTGAATTCCGGAGAAGGATTCACGACAGATGCTTGAGCCAACTGTATTCGTAACGCCTACGACCAATGTTCCACGGGATTTGCAATAACGAAGGGCCATCAGAATGTCAGCAGTTTCACCTGAAAAGCAAATTTAATTAATACTTTAATCAGCCTTTTTCATTACCACCATCACAATCCTTACCTGACTGTGAAATAAAGAAGCAGACGTCATCCCTAAAGACGGCGGTACTTCTATCAAGGAAATCCGAGGCCAAACTAACCATGACGGGTAGTTTTGTCAGTTCCTCAAGAAGCTGCCTAGTAGCCATAGCTGAGTTGTAAGAAATTCCACATCCAATGAGAATGAGTCTTTTGCATCTCCTAATCTCGGCGATTGAATCCCTCAGCCCACCAAGCACAACAGTATTGTGTTCAAAATCAACTCTTCCCCTCATGGTATTAGCAATGGAGACTGGTTGTTCGTAAATTTCCTTTTGCCTAAAGAAACTGAAATTTCCTTTCATGGTCTGCTGGATCTCCTCCCTGAGAGTAGTGATTTCCCTAGCGCAAGGGTCATCAATATCGCGTTCAAGTCTGTGGATGGAAAGTATCCCATCCTTGACAGCAACCAAGTCATCATCCTCAAGGTAAAGCACCCTGTTGGTGTGCTCAATGATTGCTGACGCGTCAGAGGCGAAAAAGTATTCAATCGGCTTGTCCTCACTCAACGGGCCCAACTCTGGGGTGGTGGAATCCGCTGTGGTAAGTGGAGGTGGGTTGTAAACAATTGGAATGAAGTCAGCAACCAACTTGGTTTTAGACTTGATGCCTACGAGAAGCGGTGAGCCTCGCCGAGTGGCAACACACTCGCCTGGAAAGTGACGGCTTTTCATACAAATCGCAAATGCTCCTTCCTATTTAGTAAAAATATTTGTTTTATTTTAAACAAACTCCCCCGAATAATTCACCTAAAAATATGCTTGAAAATATTCTTACCAATAGCAAGATGACCTTTTCGACTAGCTCCCTGAAAGAGAGTGTCTTTTCGTTGTCATAAATGTGTCCAATGAGTTTAGCAATGACCTCACTATCCGTATCTGACTTGAACTCATGCCCCTGTTTCATTAAGAACTGCTTAACGTCCCTATAATTGGTGATGGTACCATTGTGAACAAGTACGAAGGAGTTGGTCTCATCGCTCCTGTGGGGATGAGCATTAACTGGGGAAGGTCCCCCGTGAGTAGCCCATCTGGTATGAGCAATTCCAACGTGGATGTTGTGAGATTTATCTAACTCGATGGTGTCGGCTTTAATCATTATCGCGTTCTCCAGCGCTTTCACTTTCCAAGTGTCCTTGATGATAATGATGTAGTTAGAGTCGGGAGTGTCCAAGGCTATCCCTGCAGAGTCGTAACTTAGGTACTCCAGCCGCTGTAAACCGCGGGTCAGGTAGCCAGCGATCTCCTTACGAGTCTTCGGAGTCTGGTAGTTGAGGTACGCGAATATTCCTACATATTGTCAAATACACATTACAAAGAGAATGATATTGATTGGCATTTCTCAAGGCAAAATGAGACAATGAAAGGAGAAACCGATTTGATTGTTGACAGGTTGTGTGGGTAAAATACAGAGATTGGTAACTTTTTTGAAAAGTTACAGTTACAAGTTAAGTTACAGTTAAGTTACATAACTGTAACTGTAACTTGTAACTGATCGAGTATCCAAATGTAACTTGTAACTGTAACTTGTAACTGAGCTTGTAACTGAATGTAACTGTAACTGTAACTTGTAACTGAGCATGTAACTGAATGTAACTGTAACTGTAACTTGTAACTGAGCCTATTACAAAATGTATGACAGACAGAAATGTGACAGAATTCTTTATAATTTCAATTTTAAATTGGCTAATGTGGAAGGCTGCAATTGTAGCTGGGTCCAGTAGCATGTATCCATACTATTTCAGAGCGTATCCGGCAGTCAGAGATGGGTAACTTTATTGAAAAATTACAGTTACAAGTTAAGTTACAGTTAAGTTACATAACTTGTAACTGTAACTTGTAACTGAGCTTGTAACTGAATGTAACTGTAACTGTAACTTGTAACTGAGCTTGTAACTAAATGTAACTGTAACTGTAACTTGTAACTGTAACTTGTAACTAAATGTAACTGTAACTGTAACTTGTAACTGAGCTTGAAACAAAATGTAACTGTAACTTAACTTGTAACTAGAACCTTCCAGTTACCAATCTCTGGTAAAATAGCTGTGGCCGTTAAGCAACTTACCACACATGTTGATGAATCGTTGGTTTGGTGGTTAAATCCGGGTTCTGAAAATAAAAACGGTAGAGTTAGAACTGCTGAGTGTCCAGAGAATTATTGCGTAACTATTAGACTCCATTTGGATAATCCCATTTGCACAAACCTACGTGAATTCATCCATGCTGCATGTACTATACATATATTACAATGAGCTAAAAGAATGTTATATTTTATCGCGTAATTTGTCACGAGATGCACATTGTGATATTACTTAAAGCATCACCAACCGGGATTTGTATTAAACACGTTATGAATTGGATTTTGCATATCTGGATTCAGCATCAAATTTTGCATAGTTAGGACACGAGAAACTCGGGGTCTCTAAATTTCAATCTGAGTTTTAAATTTTTCCTGGTGGCCATACTTTTGGGGTCAAAGTGAAACATGGAATCGGGACCTTTACAGGAAATGGGAATAGTTGATTCACACATTAAGTTCTATACCTGCGTGTGATCCTGAAAAGTACTCTCTTCTTACGAGAGTGATGTTAGTATTAATGAAACTTATTTGCAATGTAAAGGAGCAACTCGTCATTTTCCTTTTTTATCATGTTGAGGTAGGTTGCTGTCACATATTGCAACTGTGGAGTAGGCATAAAGCCACATTAAATGTTGAGAAATGACATCAATGCAAACTGAATATACCTATTCCGCACATCAACTTTTATGGAAGCCCCATATTATGAAAGGATAAAAAAAGGTGGTAAGAGTTCCCCAGCCAGTGCAAAGCACATCAAGAAGCATGTGGATGCTGTACTTAAAGAAAAAAATCTTGTACCTCGCATAAAAGGAGCATTGCAACAATTCATGTATGAAATGCAGAAGAAAAAATATTTCAACCTCTTTCCAGCCTGCCAGAAGTCCAAGTTATATATATAATGCATACATATATCCTGCGTTTTGTTTCTGCGAGAGCGTGAGACATTCTATGCACATGCCCTTGCAATCCCGAATCATGACTCAACATAATATATAATTCCGAGTATGAAACTAAAAGGGACACGATTGTGTGTAGTATTGACTTGGTTCTCATTTTGTCTAACCTTTCACATTGATTTGATTTTTATTGACACACTATGCTAAACAAACGTGGCATGTAAATAGCAGGAAATATTCAAGTTGGCATCAAATAATAGGAACATTTTAGTGAAAGCTAACCTCATAGTAATCATGTAAATAAGAATATTACGTTATCCTACTTGTCGCTACACATAATAAATTTTTTTCGTGATGTTGATGAGGTTTTGTGTTTTTTACTCTGCACCATTATGCATTCCCTTGGTTTTGATGAGTTACCTTAAGAGTGGAATTTACAAAGTGCAATTATAAAGAAACTGAAAATTATACTTACATTTCGCTTCAGCCACGGCTATAATATCCAATGGAGCACGTACGTACACAGTACGGAAAAAATATAAGTATATGTGCTTGAAAATGAAGGGTAAGCGAGCAGAAATAGGAATATACCGGTCTCAAGTGAGTCTGAAACGCTTCTGCCTGGAACTTACATTGTATAACAGACAATTATGCGAGGAAGGGAGAACGATGCATAGATAGTGGTATCCTTATTTTGTGACAGCCTGTAATCGATTTTGTACATATAACTACCAGTTGTGTTTGCTCCTTATCATAATTATGACTCATGAGAAGAAAATATATTATGCAAGTATATTACGACTTGGTATTTATATTGTGTGACTTTTTACTTACTCTGATACAGTGTGATAGAAAAATATGGTACGTAGAGTCAAGCATAGCATTTCACCCTAGCTAGCAAGCATGTCCATGGACATTGTTCTTGATCATCCAAGACGTGACTACATAGTAAAGTCATGACTTTATGTTGCAAACGAGAGTTTGAGGAAATGCATGATGTCAGCGTTGACTACTATTAAAATGGACAGATTGAGTACTTTCAGATTCTAAAAAAGGGTTTACTTTTTCCAAAGTAGTAATTATGCAATAAAACTTGCAAACCGGAAAGTTTTGCTAAATGAACAACTAGAACAAGACTGGAAAGATGATTTGCATCACACAATGCCCTGCTGAAACGTCTTTAACTTTAATGGCTTCATGCCTACTCCACAGTTGCAAGGTGCAATATATATGACAGCAACCACCCCAGGGTGCTTAATCCTAAATCCATTATTAATCATTCAAAATAGAAAGAGTTACAGAGTAAAAAGTTAGAGGTCAACAAGCCCTTTTGTGGTGGCCCTTGTAACATCATCATCTTTCCCAACTTGAAAAGTGCTAAATAAATGGCAGTGTTTTGTAGAAACACTTCCATGTGATAGTAATTAAAGGAAGTCTCTCCCTTTAACCTCTAGCTCACAAGTCTTTAAACAACAGTGATGAAAAATGGGAACCTCTTTTTCCAACAAGGAGCGACACTCTCCGTATGCATTCCTTTCGCAAAGTTGCCTACAAAGAGAATTCCTCAAAGCAATTACATTTTAGTCATAAACATAGTTTAACTCAATGAATTATTCTTGCATCTTCATTAGAAACCATTTTTATATGGTGTAAGCTATACTTTGCCTTCAGAAATATTTCTACCTTTCACAATTATAAGATTCTCTTTAATGGGCCCATTTGTAATAATAGCAACCTTTTCTATGGACTGAATTGCATGGACATCTGTACAATGCCATGCAAGCTTCGCAAAAAAGTTTGCGTGATGCAATCCTATTCAGTTTTACTACCATCTCAACCCAACTAAATTTCTTACTAAGTTGCATTTTTAGCGAACTTTTAAATGTTACATGATAACGAATATGACTATATATTAATGAACGGAAAAGAATTATATTTGTATCTCTAATATTTATTGTAACATACTTTCATCAACAAAAAACGAATTTCATGTTATGTATTCGAGCCAAATCAAAGTGGAATGGGGATGTAAACAGCAAGAAATACAAGAATTATTATCGTAAGAATAACTAAAACAAAACCAGAATTCCACTGAGGCATTGGAAATTCCAATACGTCACAGGAAACCCATGCTTCTGATGACACAATATCCTTGACATTGACAATGACATCGTCGCTTAGAAAGATTAAAATCTCTTCTTTGGGAACACAATATTTTGAGCAGTTAAAGAGCCGGATGAAGTAGTAGTTTTCTTGCATGACGCATGATTTGCAGCTCCTCTCCTCAACTGTGTGATCTAGACCCAATTAAATTCATTCCACCATAGACAATCAAAATATAAATCATTCCAAAACGGCGATGGAGTATTATTCAAAGGATATTTATTTTACCTTCAACATCACGATAACTATTAACCACATAATTAACAGCAGCTAGAAATATGATGAGGATGGCAGCATTGACGATGATAATCTTACGAACAGACCAGCTCTCCATTTTGCGCATTGAACTGCAAAATAGTGAACATGGAAATATAATGCAGGTTAATATACGATTTAATCACCAAATAAAATTTCAATAAAATATTTATCGGTTACGTTTCCAACTATTACCAAACAGATTTCAAATTGTCTCTTATTTCCTCGCTTTGTATGCTTTGTTGTCCTACTTCTTTTACTATTTCCAATACTCTGAATGTAAATCCGCTCACTGACTCACTTTTTTTTTTATCTCACTGCATCTACAAAAGGATGACGAATGCTCTGAAAAATAGATAAAAAAAAACGTTTGTCTGTTGCTCCTTGACTCAGTAGATGACAAACAGGATGCACATTAGTGTTTATACAATAAGCTATAAAAAGAATGAAAGTCGATGTTGATAAATTGATAATTTATGGTAATGTATGTCATCATCAATTTGCTTGTAAAAATACAGACACATCAGTAATGTTTACCTTTCTATGTGTTTGAAATCCCAAAAATAGAATGACCAATTAGTATAAAGATTACCCAAAAGGAGTTGTGATTGCTGCTGGTAAATGCATATAATATGTATATCTGCTAGCTATAAGTGTGGTAAAAAATCAATGCTGAAAGCGATTTAAGTGATAGCGGCATTGTAGCTCAGCTCACACATAATTTTTTAGTTAGGGCAGCACGCGATACCTGACTTGAAACAGAAGAACTTATTGTAATCCATCATTATTTGATTTCCTTACATATTATTTATGCATCAGTTGTCAACTATTCGTAAGATTATAGGCAAAATAAAACCATTTATCATAGCAGTAATATTATGAGCAAATATGAAAAAGTTTATGAGTATATAAGTGTTGTTCTGAAGTGAATGAAGATAGGCGAGCAAAAAAATGCTCACCAGTCTTGCTTGCTCATCGGCACGTACGAAATCCAGAATGAGCTATATAGTTTGGTGGAAGCAGTCGATATATGCAACACGCCGAGTTGATATGGATGAGGAGAGCTCCAGCTCCGTGGATTTCCCTGTATGTATTGTATTTCCAGAAAAATGGGTATGTCTTCAGTAAGGCATTTGGTAGTTTAAATGTACATATACAAAACCACTCTCGCTTTTTGCACTATTGACTGGGAGCAATGCCCTGTGCATTTTTGTCAACACTGCATTTGTTGGTTCTTTTCCAAGGTTACGTACAAAAGTAATAACCCAGATTCTGTTTGCACACACATTATAGATACTTATGTACACCACACCGATCAGTGCTTCATAATACGGGCAAATGCTTCATCATAAAATTTAAACCACTTTGTTTTGTGAAATATGTGGCAGTATAAAATATATATGTAGCCACTTCCCTATCGGCAATTCGCTTTAAAATCGAAATGTGTAATCGAAGCGATCAAAGCGATTTTGTAGGGAGTCGACATTCGTAGAGAAGTCGCCTCGATTGCAGTTACGAAATCGTATAGATTAAGATACGACACATTCGCTATCGAATAATCGAACACTCTCAGCAGCGAAATCGCTACGATCTACATTTTTGGATGTTATAGTTAAAAACTACAGAAGTGATGTAGCTATGAAATCGATACGATTATTTCAGGTTGATAATCTATTATATTCTTCGTTTCTCATTCGGACAGAAATCGTTACGATTGTTGGTTTTCATATTTATGTTTCATTATGAAAAGCGAGTTAGCTATGAAATCGCAACGAAGTCGATATGCATGTTTATTTGCGTTGAACGAGTGTAAATCTTATTGTCATTTAGAAGCAGAAGAAGCAGATGATACATACATTCTAGCATCTATCTTGCTACTATCATTCCATTCTGTCACACATTAGGAGGCAACTGTTTTTGTGTGAGTACACAATCACAAATAAATTATGAAGAGAATTCATGCTCTTTACTTGGATATCGAAGATTGAAGAAGATTATCATTAAACCTCAGTTAAAAGTTCAACTACCTCAACCTGGTGACGACTTCGACTGCTGTACAGTTTTAAAGGGAGGAAAGCTGGGATTCATCAAATTAGCAGGAATTTAGCAACTTTAGTAAGTGCTTCTGTGGTTTTAGGAGTATTCAAACATATTTTGAATAGCATGTCAGTGTCAATTTTTATTGTTTATTCCTTTTTATGTTACAGATGATCTACAAGTCAACCCATAGACGATATGCTACTGAAGAATAACTGATGTAATTTCGAAAGCTGACAACATAGTTCATCGCAGAATTGTACGTCTTTTTTCGATTTAATTTGTTAGAATATCCGCAGAGATTGGTAACTGCAAGGTTCTTGTTACAAGTTAAGTTACAGTTACAAGTTACAGTTATGTAACTTAATTGTAACTTAACTTGTAACTGTAACTTTTCCAAAAAGTTACCAATCTCTGAATATCCGTAATTATTATGAACGCTACATTCAGTAATTATACCATTTATTTTCGTATTCTCTTGTATATTCTAACAGGAAAGAAGATGGATAACAGCTGTTACTAACTACAACGCATGTCAACTCCCCTTCCTACATCTCCTACAGGAGCGACTAATGTGAAAAATAATTAATTTGAGTCTTATTTTAAGTGAAATTTATTTATTTTATTATTAATAATAATTGTTAACTGATGACATTTGCTTTGTATACAATAAATGTTCGAAAACCATATGCTTGTATTCACTACAAATTTTTCTGCACGAAATCGCATCAATATCGCTTTGAAGTCGTAGCGTAAGCATTCACTATAAAGCAAACACGACTTCGATTTCGTTGCGATTTCATAACTTTTTCGGTTCGACTAATCTGCTCTGAATCGCTTCAAAGTCGATTAGACCTCGCGCAAATTTAGCTTTAGCTCGGCTTCGACTTCGTATCGAAATCATGGCTTTCGCTTCGATTTGTTATTCGATTTTGTAGTGCGATTTCGCTTCGATCATGTCGATTTTTGCCGATAGGGTTTTACCAGATTTCTTACGCTACAAATATTAGCCGTTATAAAATCTATTCTAATGTACTTCAACGCACTCTTTATCTAAACTTTATTTTCAAGGGGTGAAATGAGAGAGTGAGAAATTCCATATCTCCACGCTTCCACTTATGATATGAATGACATGCGTTGCTCATGAATTTTCTGATGACGCTTTGCACACAGTTTAGGCTTGCTCAAGGTCTTGTTTGGATGATAAAGTAGTTCTTATTTTTGCGCATTGAAAGCTGTTGGCTACTGAACCCAATATAGAAAAAAACGTGTGAGTATTTTTGTGCATGTTGAAACCATTCCGTACCTTTCATACCGTATTATAAAAACAGGTTCAGTTTTAATATTTTAGGCTTGACACTGAACATTTTATTAAGAAATGAAATGAGCTCTAGATACACGAAGCCTATGTAGCAATGCGGCACACACTAGCCCACAATTAGAAGTGGTCAACTACTATTATTTATTTTGGAAAGCTTGGCACCACCGCACCGTTTTGGAAAAGAAACAACCCAGCCACATGTGATTATGATATTGATGACGGGGAAAGTAAATCTGTGTGTGTTGACACAAATAATACACAACGGTGCAATTCGGCTCAGTAAAAGATTAACCACGGAATAGCTAAACAATTATTCTACATGCTGCTATATTATGAGGATAACCGACAGGCATGGATTGAGACGACCGTACGAATACTTCCACCTACTTCTGGTTTGGATAAAGGTCTGTCGATTCCTGAATGTGTTGAATGTAAATATAAGTTTTCTTGAAACACGTTATCATCCAAATCATGCACAGATTTGTTTCCTTCCATCGGAAATGCTTTGTTCACCTACTATTCTTCTCAATTGGAGCCTACCAACTCGATTAGATTTTTGAAGTGAACGCAATTAATAAATAACTAAGCACTGGTAAATTAAAATTAAATTAATTTTTAGTACTCGCTCCTTTTATTTTTTTGTGTAGCAAATGTTTAAAACAATAAAATGCCAGTAAATATTAGCATCTACTGAACTCTACTGAATTATTCTCTTCGAATATTATTAACAATTAACTTTGCTGTCATAAATATTACTACCTTTCATAATAATGGAAAACTCCTATTCGTCTCAACATTAAAGATAATGAACACACTTTTTTAGATGAATTGAAGTGCATGATCACACATAAAATAATTTAGAGGAGTTGAATTACAACAATAATGGAAACTCAGTAAGAGTATTTGTTACTCACTAAAAGAAAAAAATATATGTATAAATGATTCAACAACTACAACCAAATTCCTTAGTGAAAGACAATTTTTTGTGCATAATATTTATTTGCTTTGGAAATTACTAATTATGTCCACTTTAATATTGAGATGGGGGCATTATGTGTCTAGGCCGGTTTCCCTTTTTTCACTTTCCCCTTTGAGGTAAGTTTCCCCTTTAGGGTGTTTCCCCTTTGTCTAGTTTCCTCTTTAGGACGTTTCCCCTTTGGTTAGTTTTCCCTTTTGACAGTTTTCCCTTTGTTTAGTTTCCCCTTGAAAAGTTTCCCCTTTGATAAGTTTCCCCTTTGGTTAGTTTCCCCTTCAGTATTTTATAACTCAGAACACCTTTGTAAGTCGTCAATACGAACATGATGATGATGATATGTTGTCAAGTTCATGAATTAACTAAGTGAAATCTGTAGTAAAAGGCCAATAAAGTTACAATTTAAGTAAAGTTGAACAAGTAAAGCAATACAAATAAAGTTGAAACAATAGAAGGTCAAATGCATGAATCGTGTAATGTGTTGTTGTTTTTTCGAAAGAGAAACACTAATATTTATGAAATTGCGTTTTTAATCCTATTTAATCAGCTAATCACACACCCTTAAAATATTGGAGTGCTGATTAGCACTCATTTTAAAAATTATTCCCCAAAAATCACAAAATTAAGTTATAAATTTTGAATATACACAATAATTTGTAACTTTATTTAGGTATTTTTAGTGAAGCTATTAAAATTTTAGCCTTTACCATTTATTTCAAATTCAATTTCGAATAAATACAACCTTTAAAATTCATTTTCTCAATTTTGCGAAGATGAAAAAATTCTAATTATCGTCTAGATTCATAAACTGATTTTTAATTTCTTGACCACTTAATACCTCTTGCTTATGAGTAATGTGTATTTAAGCATTACATATATTCAGAGATGTTAGTAATTCAAATTACGGTAATATAATTTGTAATTTGTAATTTTGGTATGCTGGGGGTTACAAAGTAATTTGCAATTTTGGTATGCTTGGACTTACAAAGTAATTTGTAATTTTTGCATGGACGAATGTAATTTTAACATCTCAACATATCATCATCATCATGTTCGTATTGACGACTTACAAAGGTGTCCTGAGTTATAAAATACTGAAAGGGAAACTTTCCAAAGGGGAAACTGTCAAAAGGGAAAACTAACCAAAGGGGAAACTTTTCAAGGGGAAACTAACCAAAGGGGAAACTGTCAAAAGGGAAAACTAACCAAAGGGGAAACGTCCTAAAGAGGAAACTAGACAAAGGGGAAACGCCCTAAAGGGGAAACTAACCTCAAAGGGGAAAGTGAAAAAAGGGGAACCGGCCTGCTACGGGGCATTATACATGGTTCGTAAATGCTCACTAAATTCTTCGCAACACAAAATGCTTGGAAAGCTTTACGATGCTTTTGACCCATCCTCATATGGATTCACTATTTATACCTGATTTTACCACACATAAACAGCAAAAGAATGATTCATTATTATTGATACGTCTTAGAAATATTTGACCTTAGACAGTAGCAGGAGATTGCATGCAAAACTCAATAGAAATCTAATACAAACAAATCACGGACTCAAATACAATCAAATCGAACACGGAAAACAAGAGCAATAAAAACCAGAACGAAGACAGCAAGGAAAACAATCACACTGTCCAAATTCCACTCATGTGGTGTAAATTTTAATGCCTCACAATAAAACATCCATTCGGTGGCACAATATTCTTCACATTGAGGATGACATCGCTGTATAAAAAGCCCTGAATCTCTTTCTCTTCAACGCAATATCTCATGCCGTTAAAAAATTAGATAAAATAGCCTTCTTAATATTTACAACCAGTCTGTCTAACTCCACCGTCAGTATCATCTACATTAGGGCAAATTAATTGATATATCAAAAAAGGTTTATTAACTCATTGTAATGATGTGTTACAAAAAATTAGCTTATCTTCAGCATTGCTATTAAACATATAATCAACGGCGGCCAGTAAAAGTATGATTGTGGCAGCAGTGACCATAATGATCTTGCGAACAGACAATCCCTTCATTTTGTGTTCCTGCAAAATAGCAATACAAAAATTAACTATAGGTCAAAAATACTGCAAAAATCAATACGAAAATAAATACAGGTAAAAAACACTGTATTAAATCACTCATTAGTAAAATGCTTGCCTTATTTTTTCTTATTTATTCACCAATTTCAAGGAAATCGTGACGAACCGGAAGCAAACTGATAATAAATTAAAATGAATCAAGCTAATTTTAATGATGAATTTAAGATAACGTCATAAAAATGTGATTCCCTTTGGAGTAGAAATGAATGAAGAATCCTTTTCAAATAATCCAAGTCACCATAATACAAGTTCTCTCATCTTCATCCATTTAATTTTACATTGGTTCACTGACACATGCATTCACTATACAATGCGTTCAGCTTGTGAAGAGCTTTATGCCCATAGAACAAGCAGTTTAGTAGTAACGTTTTTCATTTGCAGTAGCAGAACTTATATTGAGAAGACATGGGGTGAGTGGAGACCACCACAGAATCAACATAATAAAGTATGATATACATATTCTCATCAACATCTATAACACCAGCACTCATCCTAAAGAGCAATGCTGTTAGGGAGATCACATACTCACGCACGTTTACAATGCAATGCACGATGACATTATATGATGGATTCTCTTACACTGTTTTTTTATCTCTTATCTTTCTATTATATATATTTTCTTTAGCGAAAGGTTATTATTCTCGCCTTGCTTTGCCAAAACAAGAGAAAAAACGTGAAAAGCTCAAATGCATAAATTTTCAGTCGCATAGCAAGGTGTAGGTGGGGTAACACGAATATAAATACCTCAGATTCCTAATTGCAAAAAGTGGGAGAGAGGAGTAGATCATAAAATATTGCCAAAAGGTTGAGCACTAGGGAAAAATAAATTTACATCCTTTTCTTTATCTTTATCAGGAAAACGTTGAATTCAAAGCCAAGGACATTCTGTCGCTTTTTTACTTAGCATCATGTAGGCTTAGTTTGGATAAAGAAGATATCGACTTTGAAAACTTGTACGTGTTGAATACTTTAAAAGGCATTTGAGCTTTAGAATCATAGCATTTCAATTGCGCTTATATATGATGTGTGTTTTTTTCTGAGCGTGCATGATTGTAATACTACATATTCTGTATCGTGTGGCCTTTTCTGCATGAACAACATTATTTTCATGCAATTGCTTCTGGTTTGGTTTTATTCCTTTTTTCTCTTCGATCTATTCTATCTTCAGTGCATATTTCCTTAAGGTTAGTTCCCCTGAAGAAGAGAGGACAAAACTGGGATATTTTTACGATATCATGCAACTCTGAATGATATATACTGGTTGTATATGTTCTGGTTAAGCTCCAAATGACTATGGTTTCGCAAGTGGCGGCTTATATTTTCTTGCAGAGCTCTCAATTTTCTTGTCGTTTGTAGAGTGCTGCATGTGTGACTAATTTTGCGTGATTCTTTTTTGCTACATATAGCGAAGTCTAACGGTTGTGACAACAATTTGCTGTAACAGTGAAATGATACAACTTGATAACGTGCATAAACGCAAGCAAGCACCAAGTGTCTTTTTATTGACTTATATTCTTCTCTACATATAGCTAATTGCATTGGTAGCGGAAAAAATGGATGGAGGATTTCTGCATAGTACAAGCTCCTTGCAAAAAACGAAGGGGGGATGCGTGCGGAAAAAGATTAAAACGTTTTTCAGCGCCCAGTATTAATATTAATTTTCTTCTGCTTTGTGACTGTAGCCAAAAATGTCACTGCATATCCCTATGTTCTCTTCTCGTCTGCATTTTCTCATACGTCCACTATGCCAGCGCCAATACATCGTGCAAGAGCGTGAGTGTCCTTCAATGATCCTGAATCCTGACTCAACAAATATGATTCCGAACATGAAACTCAAAGTGTATGATTGTGTGTATTATTGTGTATTGACTTGGTCCTAATGTTGTCTAATCATTCATATTAATTTCATTGTAAAGATACAATGCAGCATGTACTGGATGACATAAATCCTTGTACAACTGTACTCATGGAGCAAATTGTATGAAAAAGATGACCATGTTCAAACGTTTGTTGAAAAAGTAAAGGATATTGTTTATGGACACATACAATGGTGCGCTTTGACGGGGAGGTATCACAAGAATTTGGATTTTAATTGTGTTTTTGAGGATTATGTGTGAAATTATCATTTGTTAATTAAGAAATCATCTTAATAAAATATTATGTATTTCAATATTTTTCCATTGATTCCAGCTTTTTAACCTAAGGTGCTTCTAAGCCGACTCATGAAACTTACCTCGCGGAGCATAACCTCAAACTAAACACTGCTCAGCTATCTTATTCTCCTTCATAGTCACATACTTTTTCTCTCTGGAGAATAAACATTTTTGTATATTTCGCTCATTTTGCATAGGTGAACAAATTTGTTCACGGTTATGCTGAATCTTTCAGCGATTTTCAAAAGAAATCATATATTAGTAATATAAAAATATGGTTCATTTGGGCAAGCAACCCAAGCTTTTACACATATTTTTTGCTTGTGCATAAAGTACATCGAAGTTGTAAACAGTGGAATGAAGTATGCATAAAGTTATATAAAAACAAAAATTCACACGGAATGGGAAAAGGTCGAGTGGGGGAAAAGTATTTAAACGACTTAAGATAAGCTATTTAAAAGTGTATCGAAAAATGGACGCATATTAAAAAATCTATGATGAAACAAACCAACCATTTGCATTGCTAACTATACAAACATTTATTCAGTTTTTACTACCAATATTGTAATAAATGGATTACAACAAAATAGTCCAAAGTGCATAGTAAAAATTCCAGGCCGATTCTTGCGACAAAGTATTTATCAAGGACACCAATCAGGTCTTAAAGCACAAGCACCTTTCCAGTTCATGTGCTGGGTCGGCCCAATTATTCTTTGAGGCCACTTATATACAGTGTAATATTTACCCTTTGGAGATTCGTATGATCCGCCGATATCAATCATTCCCACTGAAATTTCAAGCAGAATATAATATATCTTTGGAGGTGGTAAACATTAAAACTAAAAACTTTAGATATTAAGTCACCTACTTGTTCTAGTTGGGTAATAGGTATGATCCCAACGTAGGGCGAAGTTGCCACTAGTGGGAGCTCTATCAGTTTTCTCTCTCTTTGATCTCCTTTCTGTAAAAACAGAGAAGACTGTATGAAATTTGGTTTGAAGTTAACTAAGAACTACATTATACATCTTATATAATAAAGTTTATATAAACATTACTTTTGACGTGTTTGTTCATAGTTGGGTTAACCATCAAATTCTCTTGCTTCTGCTGGACGGATTCAAGAATTGGACCCTGCATACCTTTGACCAAATCCAAGATTTCAACATTACCTGTTAAAAAGTATTTTTACAGGGCTGCATATTGATTTAGATTTTCCTCACACTCTCGCAACCGTTATAAAATCCTTTTTAGTTCCTTTAGTGATGAATTGCAGTAACCCTTAACTTCATTTTTTTGGGAATCCGTAACCATAAAATCTTCTATACGATTTGGCGTATACTGGTATACCATTTATTCGCATTGTGTTTTGGTGTGGAAGTTTATTTTTTTGATATGACTTTAGCCAAGCTTAGAACGACTACCGGAGACCACCAACAAATATAAAGATTTGTAACTATTTGAAAGATCTTTTGCATGTAATTAGAGAATGCTATCACAAGTTTTAAAAACACTAGTATAAAATATTATGTAATATGTAACACTAGAAAGGGGCCCGTTCCTGCACTAAGTGCAGGAACAATTGCATTTTTAACATGTAGCATGCTGCAATAGTACTCATAGGCAAACGGCTTTTTACTGCTGACAAGCAGAAAGAGGTGAAAGTTGAAAAAAGCACGATCACTAAATTTTATTACACAATTGGATTAATAGTAGCTAATGGTGATGGGCTCCAGACTTTAAGGTCATGTCACTTACGTAGATTGTCTTATAAATCCATTGGGATAATCACGGTTGAAATTAACGATAGATTTAACCTCAGCTCTTAAACGGTTTTATTAACTCCTGAACATCTTAAAGCCAAAAGAACAAACCAAAAGGTTGATTTGTCCCTAATTTATGTGAACCTGAGTATGTAAATAGTACTTACAAACTGGCCTCACAGTGAATCGATTTAGTTTAAATTCTAATCAATCATGTTAAGTGCATGAATATTTACATTTCGTTTTAACAGAAGGAATAGCCAGTCTTTTGGTCTGTTGGCCGTTTTTTCTCTCTTGTAGTCATTTTCCATAAAATGAAGTGCCAGAAGGATATTCTTTGATGAGTGTTTCTTTCACATCCTAAAATTGCATGAAAAATATGGCCCACTACGCTATTAGTCAACCCTTGACGAATTTTCAGCTTTTTAAACGACCCAGAAGTAAAACTCAACCCTATCCCAATCAGATCCCAGTTTTACTATTACGCTCATCTCAATGGATTTATAAGACAATCTACATAAGTGACATGACCTTATAGTCTGGAGCCCATCGACATTAGCTATTATTAATCCAATTGTGTATTAAAATTTGTATTGAAAAAAAGGTAAAAGAAACGGATAAATAGCAAATTTTAGGGTCAAAACAGGAGAAGTCGCGGTGGTCTAATCTGAACCAAGCTGATTATTCGTGTGGAATTGTGCCACTGAGGTAGCAATGTGGTTACGTGGGAATTTTACATAGTGTGGCAATTTGCATGGAAACAGCACGTAACCACAGTGGTTACGTGGGAATTTTACATAGTGTGGCAATTTGCATGTAACCACAAAGCTACTTCAGTAGGAGTATGGTGTCCAAGAATCAGCCAGGCAGCCAGCCAGCCAGGTAGATTCTTCGCTTATGTTCTTAGATGTAGTAAGCTTTAGTTATTAAAAATACTGACAACAAAAATTATTCTGCTATTCCTTTTTTGGTTCTCCTTAACAATGAGTAACAGTAAGTGAGTATTGCCATTCATCACTAAACGAAGTGAAGGGTTTTACAACTAAGGTAACGATGTGCAAATTTATTTAATAGATGCTGTTTCATACCATATTTTAGACGCCGTAAATTCCGGATCGTCTTTCTATTCTGGTCACCATTAATAGCAGAGCCGAAATGAATGCTCGAAGCCTTTTCCACCACGCCTAATTTAAGCATACATAAGATTCATGCATTAATTCATTTATATTCATTCTCCGAATATCTTCTAAATGGATACAGTAAAGATACATTGCTCTTTGTACCTTCATTTTCCCTAAGAGTCCTCAAGAAAGCCAAATTCTTGACGTTTCCTATTAAAATGTTAATAAATTAAGCACTGGAGATACGAATAACCATAGTTTAAGGATTTATTTATCTCACCTTTTCCAGTGGGTATTGTTGACCCAATAGCAATGGTGGTGATGACCACCATTATTAGTAGAAAAATGTGATGTGTTTTCATTTTCCTCAGATCTAGATCACAACATATAATGGTGAACTTATATTTTTGATGATGAATATACGAAACTTTGGATGATGCTAATATTAAACGCTTTCGCAATGGATATGTACTATAAAATGTTGAAGCTTGTTCATAGCCAACACGAGCAAAGCCTTTGCGCAACATTTTTTGGCAACTTGCCACTACACTCAGATACTTATTACAGCAACATTTTTCATGCGAAAATTGGTATGTCAGCACATCACACCACTTTTTTTTGCTGACGTAACGCGCACAAGCAAAGGTTAATACATATTACTACTACGATAATGTTGGATACTAATTCGGGTTAAATAATATTCCATTGATGGTGAAAGTAAATAATTATGAACACATGCGTTCAAACTTAATATAATGCTCAATGCTGCTTACTTTATTTTTATCCAACAAAAAGTTTTACGTCAAGGATGCACTCTCCATAGTATAGAATGATGCCGATAAATTTTAGAAGTCATTGAATTTCAAAAGTGTGCTGAGCTTGTACCAATATATTTTCCATGGGACGGAGCGATGCTTGATAACCAATTTTTTAAAACGTTATTTAACTGTTCCACTTTCTAGCCGAAGACCCATTTCATATGTGTACCTTGTGTTTTAATTCTAATTTGTTTATGCTGAATGTGCAGGCATTCATCAAATATGCATAGAAATCGGTTCCCCAGGTCGAGGTATGTTGATGCATGGAAAATGGGGACATTGTAAAATTTTGCAAGACAAAGAAGGGACATTTACCCAAAAATTCCATACAAATTAAACGTTAAAAATTCACTAGAGAGAACGCCTAGTCCTTAGATTTGTATTACATCATCCCTTACCGTGTGCATGGAGTTTGTAAAAAAATGTGAAGATGGATATAACCATTATTTTCATTATTATATTCTCATTTCTATGCTAACTTCTTGTACAAAGGAGTAGGACGTGCGGGTAATGTCTGAAAGGACATCATCTTAATTTGATGAATTACTAGGTGTTGACGTAATTAATTAAAATCCAATGCAATAGAAGTTATAATTTCGTAGGAGTAGGGATTCCGATGCCAATGTTAATTAATAATTGGAAATCAATAACTTTCTGTTACATTCTAATGAAAAACGAGTAGTAAAAACAATACTAATCATTTATCAAGATTATGCAAGAACCATTCTTTTGAGTGTAAAAATAAACCTTCGTATTTTTATTGTTCATTGTTTGTTTGCTCAGAAGTCAGAAGTATGTCGCAAGACTTAAGTGATGTGGCGTTTATTTTTCTGCGTCACAGCCTTTGCATCAAATCACTTGAAGTTTTTGCTCCATATGGTACAACTTCTATTGCTACATACAACGTTAAATTTTACTTTACGTGAAGGCCGGAAAATATAAAGGGACTACATTTATTTTTTCAAAAATGAGCCACAAGGAATCGCTCATGAATTGTGTAAGGGAATAAATAAATATTTCATAGATATCGTAAAATACTAGTAAATTGAATGAGAGCACATTTTAATTGGCTGAATAACTTTTTTGCAGGCAATTGGAGTAGCATTCTGCATATATATATGTATCTTGATAAACGGTGTGTCATTCTACACCCTAGAAAGTTCTATGGACTCACGCTTCAGGAATAAAACCTCCACCGAAAACATCACAAGCTTAAGGCAGGATGTCGAACGATCGTTAAACATGAACTCACCACACAACAAACTTTTGGCTGCACACTTCGTCACCCTGACCGTTTTATACAGTACCTTTTCCCATGTACGTAAGGACATTAACCAGTTGCCTGAAGACTGGCATTTTTCGCATGAAACTGCTCTAGTGGGATTGATGAAACGGCAGTTGTACATTTACATCATTATCATCTTTGGGACATTCCGCACTGCAGCTGTTGCCAGTGAAGCTAAGTTCAGTCCAACCCCTGACAACATCAGCGAATTCTATTCGGTATCCATTCACCTCATGTGTGTCATTATAGTTTTTCTCTGTACTGCTTTAAAAGATATTAGTGACGAGATCTTGGTATATTAACAATTGCAAATTCTTTCTGTCAAATATATTGATTCATTTTTTATTCTATTACGCGTAATACGTCACAACGTCTTATTAGGAGCATTCGATGTTTGGAGAATTTAAACTTTCTCAAAAAACTGTATAGAATATAAAATCTGATGATGCAATAAAGCTGTCAATAACTTCATTACTCAATGTTACTGTACTCCTTGACTTTTAGCAAATTCAAGCATGGTAATATATGGTTATCACAACAGAAGTGTTACCAGGTTTATTATAAGGCACATTGTGCATCCAAAAATACGATATGAGATGAAACAGAGTAATTTAGGAGGAGATGATCCGAATGAGAAAGGGAGGATGAAAGTAATTTATTAACAAGTAGTAGTATCAGCTCGTCTCCAACGATCTGTCATTCATTCATTTACATCATCATCATCAAGATGCATATGCAATGTATATAGTTTGGCCTACTTGTAAGAAAGAAGTAGATATGCCTATATTTAATACATACATTTCATACTTTTAATATTATATAACTATATGGAATACAGAGTGCACGACGGATATGCTCGATATCTGAGCAGAGAACTTCACTAGAGTGTAGTTGTTGAGTAGAGTCATTGAACTTCCAACTCACTATTCACTATGTACATTTTGTAAATCTCGCTATGTACATTTTTATACCTAAGATCAAGCTCGCTATTCATAAGTACATTTTTATACCCAAGATCCAACTCACTTCTCAATATAGACATTTGTCAAATCTCGTTATGTACATTTTTATACATATCTCAAGGGTGAACAAATACAGCTGATATATTTGTATACCGGTATGCTCAGATCAGGACGTTATAGTGTTATGTTGTCAGAGACTCTGAAAAGTGTTTTAGGTTATATCTTGCATCTACCGTCCCTGCATTCATTCCTTCTCCTTTTTATACAATAACAACACACTTTTTTTTATAGATATAATCATGTGGTGCTAGTTAGTATGAATCTGTTGATTTTTAGTTTGCTTGACACATCGCAGTTGAATTGTGAATTTAGGAGAGTGAAAATTAAAGGAAGGTATGGATCCCAGATTTGTTTCACTTATAAAGTTTACAGCTTCAAATAGTCAAGGCAGCAATCTCTAGTGCGCAATTAAAGTGCATTTCGAATGCTGTTAAGTGCTGAGTAGTTTTTTTATTAACCTTAATTTGAATAAAATATTTGATTGACAGTGGTCTGATGTATTACTGAATTTGACGTAGCTGCGTAATACGTGCTAATTTTATTACAAATCCTTTCATTTAATACTTCTAAATCCGGACAAGCATTGTAATGCTTCATGCTTTTGTTGGCCACCCCTGTCTTTAACTTGGCCAAATTTTCTGGACTGATTGTGTATACCGATCTCAAACTCTTTTGGTTGAAGTCACTTTTGGGACAATAGATTTGAAAAAGTGGTTCTCCAAACTGTGTTAGGTTCTCCCCTTAAACTTTTTGGATGCCTCTACTAATTTCCAGAGCTTGATCCCCTTAACGTAGCAATGAGTATTGTTGACGCAGATAAGGTCTAGTAACTGGACCTTCCTCAATGCTGTAAAAGCTGCCGTAAGAAATGACAATCAATAAAAATAGGAATAATCAAGAAACAAGTCTATTTTGATTAACGTAGCATCAGCATAATTTATTTATTTTCAGAACTTACGCCCACGGCAACTTTGGCTTTACATCAGCATCGTGGTCGTCATCATCAACATTGTCTCGGAAGTGAACAGAATCATCGGTGGACCCTTCCTTTGACTTAGTACAGTCAATAAAACCATCATCTCGAGCTGGTCAGGGTTTGCTGGTGATATTGGCATTTTTTGAGGAGGGTGGCGATGATGCTATCTGTTGTTGGAAAGTGTCCAATCCCTACACAACTTGGGCTTTATGCTTTAATAACACATCAAATCAGATAACTTTGTCATTGGTCCGGGGGAAAATTCCAAAAAGGTCATATTCTTTTTTAGCTGTTGAGTTTTTAAGGTGTAATTTATTGATGATTATGATTGTTTATAGACAATGTTTGTTTTAAACTACGACAGGTGTACGTAGGGCTAGCAAAGCAGTAAAGTAACGTCGCCTCCCATCGGCCCAATCATTTAGAGATCGAGGAAGACTGAACCTCGTAGGTTCCGCGTTGTTTGCCTCCATAAACAATCATAGGGGAGTTGAGCAAAGTTGGAGGGATGATCTCGAAGCCTGGCTACGACTGGCTACGACTTGCTCTACTTTAGCAGAGGATTCCTGCCATGGAAGGGTTTAGGAGGAGAAGGGAAACGGCAGGTCTTTAAAAATATATATATGTGTTTAATCATCATGATCATCGCCATACCAGCACTATTTGGGTAAGGTATAAATAATAAAATAATTATTTTATTTTTGGTTTGATCCATAACCATCACAATTCCCAATCCTTTCAGCTAGTTTCAGGACCGAAAGAGTGTAAAAGGGAGAAAAATTAAAACTTATCATGCAGTATAATCAATATATAAAACGGGGGAACGCAGCCGGCCGGTCTCACGAAGCAACAAGAACCAAAATGAAGAGCAGCAGCAGTTCCGGAGGGTGTAAATTAGTTGTGGTTTCACTCGTGGAGAACGAGCATCTCTAATTCCAACACCTGCAGCTCAGGAACTAGAGGAGCAGGAAAGATTGGAGCGTTCTTTGGAGGCAACACTCTCCAACTTGAGCTGGGCTCAATAGACAGCCCCCGGATGATGGGAGGTAGAGGAGCTTATGAATCAGTTATGGTGCAGTCAGCATCCCAATCACAATACGGCCGCAGATCTGTTCAACCTTCTCCAAGGATAGGGAAAAGAAGAGACGATAGTGGATTCCAGAGTAGAAGCCAGGTCAGCGAGGTTAGAGGTTGACATAAAGTGGGCGAATTTCTGGAGTGATCAACTAAATGGAACAGTACGACAAGGCATTGGAATCATATCGGAGATCAGTTCAAGATACTAGAAGGAGGAGGTCCCGGAACGAGATGATAAATGAAGGAGAAACAAGTCCATCTATTCCCACCACCGCTTCTGCTGTCGCTCTACAACTTCACAGCGCTTCGGAAGCGGAGGGAAAACCCAGCCGAGAGATAGACCTACAGCTCCTCCTGCGGTGGAGGTTTTAGGCAGCCCAGAAAAGTGTTTGGACTGGATGCAGGAAGGCTTTGGAAAGCTCAAGCAGTTCCAGTGAAGAAGAAGAAGAGGATGAGAAAGAAAAGAGTTCATCATCTTCTGATAAAGATACTGATACGGGCGAAAATGCCACGAAGGTGTCCATCAAACAAAGTGCTGCTGCTCGAGCTCTAGCCAAATCCTCTTCGTTGGTAAGCAAAACTAGGGGGAAGCCTCCACAGCAGCGGTATCCTGGTCAGTCATCCAAAGGAAAAAAAGTGGGACAAGAGGAGAAAGTGAGGAGTTTGAGTCCAATCATGCCGGTGCTCCCTGATAAGCAGTGAATAGAACGTTATCAAATCAAAACACAGTCCAGAATTAATCAGTTCATTTTAATTTGTTGGTGGAATATATTTTTTAGATTTAAAACAATTTTGGAGAGACGGGAAGAGTGAGTGAGCCCAGCTCAGCTCCATGAAGAACGAGTTGGCACAGCTGAATCAAAAGGTGGATATTGACAGGCAGTGAGCTTCCACAAGCACCCTTGCATCGTCCAACAGTATCAATAATAATAATTCCTCCAGTGGGAAGAGATGGGCAAGACGGACACCTCCAATAAAGGGCGATCAATGAGACTTATGAAAGAAACGGATTGCAACAGCGAGCTCAGTGAATTTTTTCAAAGTAACGGAGGGAAAGCTGGAGGATGGGAGAGACGGGATCATAATGTGTTCCTTAAGCAGTTGCAAACACTTGGAGGAATCAACCACTCAAGTTGATGGAGTTGTTGAGAAAGGAGATCCCTCAAAAAAAGACAAAAAGATTGCCACGCACATCAAATGGTACTAGCGTTTTGAGGAACTGCAGAAGAAAAACAAGCTCCAAGTTCACAAGTGGTCGATCGAGAAGCGGAGAGAGAATGAGATGGTGTTTGAGATGGGGTCGGAAATCCAACGTGAAAAAATGGATGATGAGAAGCGACGACAGGAGCACCTCCGACTGGTGAGAGAAAAAGAGAAGGAAGAGGGGAAGGAGAAGCTCGCTCAGTGGAAGCAGCAAAAGAGGAGTGACAGCGGCTGAAAGGAAATGAAAGTGATAAAATTGACGCTGTTGGAGTCTGACAACATATTTTGGACATTACGGCAACAGTTCATCGTTGGATAACCCCAAAAGAGACTTTAGACCTTCTCGAGTTTCCTCAAGGGGTAGTGGTGGCTCTGGCGCTACTAGACAATCATCCCTCGCCTCCAGATCAGAAACAAGACTTCCGCAGGTTGAGCCAGAGCGTTCCCTCTCAAGACCAGGAAATCCCGGTCGAACCCCATTTTCTATCTCCCAGAGCGGGATTAGCATCTTGTTGAAGCGAGAAGGAAAGCTGTGGAAATAGCGAGGGAGAGGAGAAAAACACATTTGGGGGACGTGATCCCCGCACTGACACCCTAACAAGTGAGGAAACGGGCACATGCACAGGCTCAATGCACCATAATATGCACAACCCAACCAAAATGTCAGAGCTGAGGAAAAGCCTCACTCGTTTGGAAAGGCTGGAGTCACCGTCCAAGCAGGAGATGCCTGGGGCTGAGATTCCAATCCAGATTCGATCCAACATTTCCACCTATTGGCACCTCGTAGGTTAAGTTTTGGCATGGTATAATAATAAGTGTTGTTGTGTCTTACAAATAAGCTGAGGTGTATAAAACCAATCACTTTTTTATGAAATGAATTTATTCGTTCACAGACGAAAGCTGGCTCAGAATAGGATTACGAATTGGAGAAACCCTTAGAATTTTTAACTTGCCCCTTCACTATCTATGTATCTATCTGTTGATGTTAACGAATAAAATATTAACTAATAGGCATCAATTGTTGAAATTTAAATAAAAAGTTAATTTGTTGCGAAAATGCCCAAAAAACTGGTCTGATATAGTGATTCTGATCTGGTCATTGCACATAATTTATATTGTGATATGGTGAGGGGCACGGTGAAAAAACAGAAATAAAAACGACTTTTTTGTATGAATTTGAGTTGGGTGTAAAAAGAAAACAGGTCAGCTGACGCATGATTATGACGATCCATTTGTACCTTGCTCTGCTGCATGCCCATTTGTGTATTGATAAAAACGTATTAGTTGTTAGTTGAGGCATGCACGACAGAAGTAATTTTGTTTATTACTTTTCATGTTAGAGGCTGACGCGAGTAGTCGTTGTGGGCTCTCGTCTGTCTGTCATTTGTGGTCGGTCTTCCATATAGCTGATTATATTTGCTATATATATCAGTCATTAATTTGTATATAAGTGTTTGCCATCGAGTTCGAGTAATCGAAGGTTTGTTTGGTGATTTCCAGCCAGTGTCCAGTTAATCTTTTTAGTAAATTAAGATCATTTAAATGATGGAGGGTTGTGATGCAGTAGAGGATGCGATCGAGAGCGTTGCCTTTGACTTAGAATGCCTTCTTGATGTATCCCCCGTGAAGATCCTTGTGCAACAACATAATCTCAAAGACATCATTAACATGCTTGGTAAGTTTAGGTTCTATGTTCTTATTAACATATCGTCTTTCTAACTGCACTGGCCTGGTATGAAAAAACGATGAATGATGGTCTCTGTTTTTTGGTAATTGCCATTCTCCTTTAATTTTAAATTTTTGCCAGAGGAGAAATCCGATGAGGAGGAGTTGGATGATGAGGAATTGGAGCTTATATCAGCTGCTGTGAAAAAGGCTGTTGGCTGTGCCACTGAACTTTCCACCAAACATCGACAGCAGCACGTTAGTGTCTCAAAAGTTGGAAAGGCTATTGATAAAGTGAATACGTTACTAAAATTGTTCAAAATTTTGAAAGTATCAAAAATTCTATCATATAGTGTCTACCTATTTCCGGACACGGATGAGAAAGCAAATGTATATTATGATATTATTTTTTATCCTAGAATTTCACCCAGTTGGACTTCGATGCGTTGTTCTCAGGACCAATTTTTAAAGAGGAGCAAGACAAAAAGACCTTGACCAAAGTGATCGCTGAGCATCTGTACCGGGACGGGAAAGACAGCGTTGGGAACAAGTTGTGTCAGGACTCAGGGATTGAACCACCCAAATCTCAGTCGGATTCAAAATTGTCACAATGTTTGACTGATGTGAGGAATGTTTTGAAGGCTTTAGAATCCCGCAATTTGGAGCCTGCCTTCAAATGGGTTGGGGAAAACCTGAAGACGTTGAAGGCACAGGGATCCACCTTAGAGTTTCAACTCCATTGCCTGGCATACCTGAGTCTTATGAAGGATGGGAGCTCCCTCCAAATCGAAGCTTTGATGTATGCGCGCACCCACTTTCCACCCTTCGCAATGCTTCATGAGAAAGGTAAACCAATAGACCATCATAGTAATCCTTAAAACTTTTAAATTGGGTACAATTTTTAAGGAAATTTTAAATGTTTACAGAGATACAAGTTATGATGGGAGGATTGCTTTACTTTTCCCCTGGGGGAACGGAGTTCCTGGCGTATGCTCACTTATTCGATGGCAGTTTGTGGGACCAAATTCAGGAATCCTTTGCGCGAGACTCTTGTGCCCTGCTTGGTGTACCTGTTTCTTCTTCCCTTGAAACTATGTAAGCAAAATATTTGTCCTTTCGACCTCCATGACCATTATGAAACCTCCCAACGTCCTTTGGAATGTAAAGGTGCAACTGTAAGATTAAAAAAATGTTTCAGTGGTTCCGCCGGATGTGTAGCCTTGCCCTCTTTTCTCGCGGCATCCCATGCCATGTTGCAAGCTCGTCAAGGTCAGGCTCAATCCCCAGAGGGAAACGCAGATTCGACTGGTAGAAACGAACTGCCGGTTAGTCAATCTTAATGCCATTGATCAGATTTAACGAAACAACAGGATTCCTCTTAAATTAACAGTTTGTTTTTATTTTGTTTATTTTTTCAGGTTGAAATCAAATTGGGTAAAGAGTTTCAATTCCACTCCATCTTTTCTTGTCCAATTCTCCGTCAGCAGACGACTGCCTCTAATCCACCTATGCGGCTGGGTTGTGGCCATGTCTTTTCTCAGGATGCTCTTCAGCGACTCCAGCGTGGGAGAAGGTAGCCAAAAAATTGTGTTATTCGGTGGTTATATCCATGTTAAACATTACAACGTTAGCCATGATGAGCATCATAAATTATTTCGTAATCGTGTCATGTTTTTATGGTTTAGATCCGTCAAGTGTCCCTATTGCAGTGGTGCCCAGAATCTCGACGACGCCAAAGAAATCAATTTCTGATGTACATGATCTAGAAAACACAACACAATCTAAAGGCAATCTCCCTAATTATAATAATTCATGACTTACTCATTTGTTTTTTCATTATTTTTGGTCTATGTAAATCAATTACTTGCGTGAATATTTCATACTGTTTTTGAGTTTGTCAACGAATAAAACTTGTCTTCAGAAAAATTGAAATATTTTTAGTTTTAACTAATTTATCGCTGTAGTTAGAAGCTAAAAAGAAGTTTGCATTTGAAATAAAAATGTTTTTGATTAAAATAGGAATAGAAATGAGATTCTTAATTTTGTATTGATATCCTTTGCTACCTATTTATCATAGCAAACGCAAGCCCTCATGTTTAAAATAGTACAATTTACATGAATATTTTATTATAGCCGTAAACGACTTGGCGGGCGATTTATTCACTCAAGCAGTGTTATCTGCCTCCGGAGCTGTTCGTGAAGAGGTCCACTCTCCCCCAAAGTTCACAGACCTGTACCCTGAAGTTCCGCAAGAAGGAGATGAGCAGAAGCGACGAGCATCTTCACTACTAAGAGCAACTACTCTCACCCCTACAGCGCCCTCTTATCAGCTTTTGGTTGGGCCTGTGCATCCTCCATCCCCCGGATTTTGTGACATTTCGCGCGTGGACGATGATGATATATCCTTTGACTCCACCTGTTCCCGTTCCGCGGAGGAACTTGAGTCATTCAAGAAGAAGATGATTGATGACGAGTGGCTGAGCCAGATGTACAAGATGCACTATAACTTCTCCGAGCGGTTTGACAACAGGGCATACATCCATCCTCATGGAATGACCAACGTTAACTACAAAGCTATTTCTGAGCCGCGCAAAAGGAGATCTGAAAATTTTATGAATAAAGTGAGGGAGGAAAGCTACAACTATCTCTCACAACATCCGGAAATTGTAGTGATGATCTCGCCCTTCGTCAAGTAGCTCTCTTTCCTATTACTTTTTTTATTCCAATCTGAAGCAAAGGTATTGTGCCTTAACATCATATATCTATCATTTTGTTTTACAGGAAAATTCTACAAGTTCGTCCTTCGGATCCTGCTCACTATCTCGCCGAGTACTTTGCATCTCGCGTCAGTACATCCATGCATGTTAGCAGGGTTATAACGGTTTTAAATGCAGGGTTATAAATGCACACGACATGTAGAAATTCTATGAAACCAACATGTTTAAGTCACAAGCCTGCATAAAGGAGAAAGGATTGTATAAAATGTCATGTCATTTGACTCTCGGTTAAATAATTAAGCCCTGGCAGTTTAGTTTATGCGTATAGATCATACAAAATTTAATGATTTCTATGGGGTTATGAGCACGAGCATAAAAACTATTTATTCCTGAAAAATGGTTTAAAGTTTTGCAGAGTTTTTTTCTTTATTCAATAGAGGCAATCAGAGCTCTGACTGATAGGCATATGTTTAAACTTCACAAAAGTAAATGGAAAGTTGATAATTATTATTAAAACCCCCATAGGAAACTTAGCCCGGGTCTACGTTGTCAGCTCCTGCTAGAAACTAATTGTTCATGAGTAAATCAAGTGCCTCCTGTCTGACGACTACCACTTCTCATCCAACCTTAACACGTCGACCTCTCAGCATCATGTTGCTGGAGGATGATGGGTCATACCCAGCATGAACAGTATGTATGCTCTTCATGTGTCGCATCAAATTACAATTGCTTAGGAAGCTTCTCTCACACACTTGGCATTTGAAGCCAATGATCATGGTGCTCGCTCCTCCTGTAATCGGAGCAGAATGGGTGGCATTGCTGTTCCTAGTACTCTTACGTTGTTTTGTAAGACCGGATTTATCTGGATGGCGAAAATAGTATGAACTTTATTAAAATATTCTGAAAAGAGTTATTATTTTTTCGATTCAAATGAAATCTTACTTTTGTTGACATGACGAATATGCGTCTTCATTTTTGTATAGGAGGATGATGCCTTGCTTAGATTGTCCCTGGTTTTACGGACACCATTCCCCTTTGCCCTGTAATAATAATAATAATGCGTTTATTGTCAAATAAGTTCCCTCTAAATGAGGCATATTACACTTACTGAAAATGATAGTTAAGCTTAAATACTGAGTACAATTTTTGTTTATAATTGCTTTATATAAATATAAATGGTAAGGTTATCTTACATTACTGGATTAATAGTTTAGTTTATAGCTTAATGTTTAATTTAAATTGAAGATACCTGAACACCTCGATCCCTTCGGATAGCAAGCGCCGTTGATCCTGATTTGCCAGCGTCAAGACATCATCATTATCTTCTTCTTCCTCGTCATCATTTTGAATTCCTGCAGATGCACTGTAAAACCATTTAAAAAAAGAAAGAATAATTAAATTTCCTTACTGGCTAACGAAATCGTAATGTTTTTGTAAGCATCTATTAATATAATAATAATTTTTATCTTACTGAGCTTCATGCTTAATCTCAAGCAATGAGATTTCATTTGTTTCATCATTTTCATTGGTGATGGCAACTTCGCCTGGGCCCAGAGACCAATTGAGGTTTTCATCATCCCCAGGAGCATCTGCAGATTCCGGATCCATTTGCTCTTCAAGTTCTTGCTCCTCTTGACCATCATCAGAGGAGTCTGGAGTACGCGTTTGGGGAGGAGGGAGAACATCATCCACATCCTCATCCTCTGCAGAACTTTCAGCTTCCATACGCTCTTGTTTCACCATGAAGGGTGAAGAATCCTGGTCGGAATTTTCAAGGCCATTATCCTCATCTCCATTTTCATTCACAGCATTTTCCTGTTGCTGTTTTCTAGCCTGTAGTTTTTTCCGGAAAACTGATATAATAATCAAGTAAATATTCCATGTCAAAATCAATTTGTATACTTTATTTAAATTTATATTTATGCGCATTATTATTAAACCCTTTGAAAAATGCGTTACCTTCAACAATCAAGTCCCTCAAACTTTTTTTTGGGCCTCCAGGTCGTACCATGACAGGGGAGACAGTGGACTCGTCCAGGATTTCCGCATTAGTCACAACCTTCTCAATCTCTCCCAACGTTTCCTCAATTTTCAGCATCGCCTGTTCCACAATGTGATGCTGCTTCGAAATCTCATCCACCATGACCTTGCATCGTTCATCACAAAGTGGAAACCTGGTCTTGGAACATTGCTCGCTTGGGATCCCCTCCTTGCTTATCCCAAAATGGTGGCACAAATTTAATAGGAGTTGATGCAACTCCGCATTGTGAGCGTTTGGATCCCCTCCGTCACTGCTTAGAATGACATCGTCGGCACAAAGAATACACGCTGTTTCACACCGGTCCATTGATGATGATGATCCAGATGTAGCAGCAGCGCCATCCCGAGATTTGGTAGAATTGACATTCATGGGATTCATAGTGAAATATTATTCACTTAAACTCTTGAGTTAAAACACTTTTAAACAATTTTTAAAACACAATTGATTTGCTGGACTTATATTTAAATCAATAAAGGAATAAGGTTGAAGAAGACACTGAGTGATCGGGTGAGCTTATGCAAACAACGTAATGCAAGAAAAAATAGGTTGCTTTGATAGTGAAGAAAATGACTTGGAGGCTCTTGAATAGCAGAGTGAATAGGAACAGACTTATTGATATGCGTTTTCATGAAATATATTGAGTGCAAATCAAACTTTCCCATTCAAGTAAATATGGTTTGTCACATGCAACCAGAACAGACCACATCTGTGCGTATCCAGCTAATGCCTACAATTTTTTCATTAGAAAAAGCAGCAAGTTGTACTCCTTAACATGTTATACCTTGATAGAATATAGTAGTTGACTATATATACTGCTTCTAAGAACGGAACGGAATGAAACAAGTTGATATATAGTTACATGCTGTAGCTTTAAGCAGGAAACCCCATCGCATCGCAGGAGGACACTATGTGAGATGGATGGGTAGTATGTTTCAAGTCAATGTTGAATTTTGCATGTACTTTGGTATGGTGAAGAATCTTCTCCTCGCGTATTGCTCTTGCAGTTTTATAGAGACATGCTATATGCTATTACATCCGGAGGCATTTGCTTCAGTAGGAATAGTAATATGAAATGGGTCTCCTTTCCATATACTTACATGCATTTTTATAATTTTTCACCTTAGTCCGTGAATTGGATGTGGGAATTTGTAACGGCTGGAAGATTTTATATTACACTACAAAATTTCAGACATTTGTCTTCTCGTTTTGATTCCTTTGCTTGTTCCATTGTCGCTATGTCCTTGAAGTTGTATATCAAAGTTCTGTCATGAAGTAGATATGATTTTGAGTCTGAATGCTTGTTGCGTGTAGACAAGGAAAAGGAATGGTGTGAGTATTGTACCTTTATGTAGGTTAAGGAAAAGAAGAAACCCAGTCACTGGAATGAAATAATATATTCCGTATAATATACTGATGGTGGCGTTCCTATTTTCAGGCTGATGACTAACTGAATTCCATTTTGCCTCAGATGCCAAAGTGCAATACTATTACGGTTGTCGTTACCTTGTAAGCTTATGAATGCTAACCAAAATTTGTGTTCGTTGTCAGATGCAGATAAACTGTAAAGGAATTAGCTTCATTACCATCACAACTGGTTTGCTTCAGTTTTTGTGGAGCTCACGTTTATAAATTTCGGGGGAGCTTTAATGCCATAATATTTTTAATAGGGCAAAATTACACTTATCCCATTCCTATTAAAGTTACTTTGTGTAAATGGTTACAGCATATGAATTTCCGCCGTGTTCATCCTTCTCCTTTTCATCATCATCATTTTGTTTTTGCTCTTGCTCCTCTTTCGCTTGTGTGAACAAGATGATATTGTGATGATGCTTGGCTTGGTTTTGTTGGGCTTGCTTGGGTGGTGGGTGATATCATCTTGCATTTTAGGAGAGTTGGAGTTGTGAGTTGTTCCACAACTTGTAGAAGATTAAGATGAGCTCAAGCTCAAATAGTAGCAGCAGTCATCCTCCTCATTTCTTTTCTTCAACTAAACCAAACCACTACTACTTTTACATCTACAAGAGTAACAGCAGTAACGTCACAACGTTATGTTTGCATAGTTTAACTGGGTGATGTGATGATGATGATATGCTTCAACGTTTTAAACTCTACACTGAATATATCCATATGTTCTTATGAAACAGCATGATGATGATGTGAATACGAGTTTTTACTGCTACCATACCATACATCACCATCACCAACCAAGTTCAGTTCTTGTGGCGGAGGACAGAATAGAATAGAGAGAAATAGTAACATAATATAAGTGAAGAATGTTCCTGTCTCAGTCTCTATAACGTGTGAAAGTAAAACTAGTAGCAATAGATATTCTGAAAATTTGGTGGAGTCTCACACGGATCAGATCAACACTTTTCTCCGTGTTTTGCTTGTTAGCATGCTCTACAATTTAACAACTTTTTTTGTATGTGTATGTTGAGCATTGAGCTCCTTTTCAACATACCATCATCACTTCACCACCACCACGAATTCTACGGTCTACAGTGATGTGATGCGATGTGATGATGATCCCATTTTATAGCATTTGAGGTTACAGCTTTTTCTACGGGGAGAAGAAAAAGGGAGTAAGTTAAGCTTTTATCGAATCAACTAGCATATTTACTTTCCCTCCTTTTATGCACGCACCGTGAACGGGAAAAAGTAGTGTGTCTGTGTTATTCTTGGTGGTGGTTAATAAAGAGCAATAACGGCAAATGAAGTTGCAGCCCATTTTGGTCTCTTTCAATTTTTAGTCGCTAGAACTCCTCTGCTAGAGTCCTGGATCTTTATGATCTTTTATGAAGTTGGGGGTGCTGCTGTTTAACGTAATGTGTAAAATGCACTGCTTCTATATGTCCTCTTATATTTTCACTACTTTACGCACTCTTGAATGGGTAATGGATAAAATGATGATGAGAGGAGGAAAGGTAGAAAGAAACAGCTCCCCGCTCCTCTCTTCTACTAGCAGCCGACCAACTTCCAACCCAAACCAACCCAATTCTCATACTCATTTTATTTACTTCCGATCAATGTTTTGGAATTTATTGACATTTTCAGAAGGTCATTAACTCCCCTGGCACAGCTATGTATACTTTCAAGGTGGCGGTCGGTGTGGAAGAAAGAGCAGGAGATAATGCTGTGGGAGTCCTAACCGCGTCTATGAACGAGTAGAGAATGCGAAAATGGACGATTTGGAAGAAGGTCAGAGGGAACATGAACAATGAACATTATTCAGTTTATACTCACTTATTACTTGATACGATGATGGGCATAAAAGGGGAAAAGTTTAATAAGGAGCCCCATTATAGGAAATGAGGAGGAATATGATGATGATGATGATAACTACTTGAGTTGAGAAATGAGAAGAGCTCAGCATAATTTCCATAATGTATTTGATAATATGGATGATGTATTATTATTTCAGATTATCGACTCTATCTATAACAAAGTTCAACCTAAAGTGGATTGGATGATGGTGATGATGCACGTCATGTTGGCGGTTCTCATTGCGCTTAGTGCAATGCAAAGGCTCAACAACTCACAACCTGTGGTGGTAGTATGTGAAAAAGCATGTCCGGATGCCGAGTCCAAGGATGGATGTAATGCTGCTTCTACTAACTAGGAATGTATGTGCCGAAACACAATAACTCATTTGGAATCATTTATATGGTTTCATATCCGCTTCTGGGGGATTCTATAGTTGGGAATTTTAAATATTTTATGTGATATCTAATTTTATCCTATGATTATATATATACTCACTTAATATATTATATTGTATAAACCTTTGTGACTCAATCAATGTACTGCTGTTGATAACTTTTTGGCTATTTTCTCCAATGATATGATGGGATGAGGATGAGGTAAATCTTTTGTGGAATTCAAATCGATTACAAAAATCATCCAATTATAAAATTATTAAATTTCTTTCCTTATATTGCCACATAAAAACAGGATTATTGTGTGCAATAAATACAGAGTTATACGATTAAAAAACATGGTGTATTATTGCTGGAAATATTGAGGTTAAAAATAGTTATTTTCTAAATGGTAAAAAATCTGAAAAGTTCAATTTCTCAAATAAAGGTGTGGAATATGTATGGGCGTTTATGTGAAGCTGAAACTTTCACAAAGGTTTAGAAAAACTTTTTCCTGCTCCATTTTTGAAACGGATGGTGGATGAGACGCACAATTTATTTGCTGTGCTGGGGATTAAGGCTTTACTTATGCTACTGATTCCAAGATCAATGAGAGATTTATCTGAAGAAGTGGGGTGGAAAGGAAGAGCTACTTTTAGACACAAAATATCATCTTACCTTGAAAAAAAGCCTCTTAGATCAACTTCTGAAGTTTTTCCACGTGTTTGTTCTACTTAATGACTTGTCTGAGTAGTATCATGCTTGAATTTAATAGTTGCTCAAGGATGAGCCTGGATTGTTTCTTGAATGGTTGATCATCAGCATCAACCCATGGTTTATTCTTTCTTTAAAATTTGACTTCATATTATATTTCGTAGGAACAAATCAGGAAAACACAAGGAAAATCCTACCAATTCAAGTTACTTCCTTACTTTTACCCGACATTCCAAAATAGCAGACCTTGACAAGTGTAAGGAAAAGTATAAATAAATTCGATTTTTTGGGAAAAACCTTTATGTAAAAGAATAACCCACGAATTAAGACTACTTCAGATTATTTTTTGCGTACAAGTTCGATAATATTCACCTACTGTAATTTTTATTTTAACGATTTTATATGTATATAAGATATGAACGACTTCCACCTGCCACATACTATCCTTTTCCCAAAAAATAATGCAATGTTGGATATCCACGTATGAATGCATAATGTACCAGCCGAAAAAGTAAAGGTGCACTTGTAAAGCAACAAGCAGCATTATGATTACTTCAGTATACTTTACTAACCCTGCATGAACGTAGAACACAAATTTTCTCTGTTTGCTTCCGTGCGTATATTCCTAAAAATTCTTACTCGCATCCTATTTACAATCTGCACAGCTTTTTGTTTTCTCACATTTTAAGCTATTCACTTAGCTTTGTTCTTATTAGCGCTGAACTTTACTAATGTCAGGGTTTAAAAAGCACTTCCCTTTCCCTTCTTTCATTCTCGTCATCATTTTACCTGGTCCTGGTATAGGCCATGAATTTGAAATGCAGATTTCTCCAACTGCATTTCCAAAACAAATCAGATTATAAAAGTTGTGTAAAAGTTAGAGTAAAACACAAAAAGTGAGTGAATCATCAACACAAACAAGGGCTAAGATATTGTGGCAGAAATAAATATCTCACGCATGTATTGGGATGATGATAACGCCTCTGATTTTTGGATTGGATTTCTATTTTGCGTGTGTACGATAAATTGGTGAAACACCAAGGTTTGATCCCACGTCTTTTGTATCATAACATACAATGCAATGTATACCACAAGGGCAATGTCTGTATGTGCAAAAAAATCCACATCTAATCGTTCTGACTTATAAATAAGTATACCTTTTGTTCTTTGCAAAATATTACCTGTTGTTGGTATCTTTGCAAGTTTAAAAAAAACGTATGAGCAAAAGTATGTATTTATGTGTGAAATCGGTTCTTTACAACCACAGACATCAGAAAAGTTCTTTTGAGAAAATATCCACTTGCATTCCTTTCCATACTAAAAGTTAAGAGATGGATGCTTCATTAAGCAGGGGAAACTGCACGGTACATATAAGTTACGTCTTCAAAGCCTGACAATCTCTTCGCGTTGCCCATTCTTCAATAACATGAAGGTTATATACGTTGCCTCAAGCAGCAAGGAAAGAGGACAATATATATACATTTTGCAAAAAGCATTAGGTATACGCACACATAAGTCGGAACGACTAGATATGGATATGTTTTGCATAAAATGATATGAACGAACTATGTACATTTTATACCTAAGAAACAAGGCGACGTTCAAGTTCAAGGCTAAGTAGCAGCGTACGTCATGTCCTTTTCATTCATTTCTCATTATGTCCTATGCATAGAATATAGACGTAACTCCACGGCATATAAAAATTGATGCTCCCATATCACTTTAAACTATACCATATAAGATGATGATGCTCATATTGCTAGTAAGCATGATGAGTGAGCTAAACTGTGTGCACAGTATGTCATGCTTGTAAAGAGCTGATCTCATACATACACTCACGACATACATTTTTAAGACAAGAAAGAGGGCAATAGTAATATACATGTTTTGCAAAAAGCAATTGGTACATACGTAAGTCAATATATGGATATGTGTGGTATACGATTACATGAGTGGACTAAGGATATTTTTGTAAATGGTAAAAGGAAGGAGCCATACAGTTCAGGACATTTTTGTATAAGATGACAATGATAGAGCTACGTCATATTTTATACATAACAAGTTCTGAGGCATGAAAGAAATGGAAATTTTTGTACCTAAGAGTTTTTATACATAAGATATTATTCAGGTCAATGACATTTTCTCAGTCAGTCATTTCCAAGACAAATTCAGTCATGATACTCTTGAAGTTTTACGGTGACACTAGCACGACCTTTAATGATTAAAGGCGAAAGTTTAGGACCGTGGACATCAAAATCAAGTTACTGATGAGAGCAAAGATCATTTGAAGAAAGGTGATACAGCCACAAACACAAACTTGAGCAATAACTTAATATTCAACAGTTGAAAAAGCTATACAGTAATCCTTTCATTTAACAAATGTTGGTTTCTACATGGATTTACCAACAATTCCGTCAAATCATGACATCCAAGTTATCGCTTTTTATCTGAATACCAATCAACCTATAAGTTTCCTGTCGCAAAAGTCAGTACAATTTCGTGCAATATCATGCTCTCCATACCATCCTTCTTGGTGGTAAAGGGATTCCATCTTCAATTGTTAATGTTGGATTAATTTCCGTTGGCATCAAACCTGTGAGAAAAGTCAGCCCAGAAGAGAACATGAGAGCCCCCAGCGCCATCTTCTGGTTTCTGGTGACTGTTAATTGTAAGTACTAAATTCTTTCTTTCTTCTCCCTCCCTAAAGCAAGGAGCTTGTGCAAAGCGGAAATCGTCCACTCAAATTTTCTGCTATGCAATTTGTTTTGTATAGAAAAAGAATAGGAGTGAATTATTAGGCTCTGAAGCTGCAATTTACAATTACAATAAATTTGTTTCACAAGCGGCAGGTGTCCTTCAATGTAGTAAAAAGGGATTTACGCAGCCAGCAGCAAATTTAGTCATTTATGCAGTATTGGAGTGAGCTCTCTAGCAAGATATAAGCTATTAGTGGCGTAATCACAGTATCATATTATTCTGCTTATGCTTTGGAGTTAACCATGATAAAAAAATGACGTATAGGGCAGAATGACAATTACTATAGAATTGTGAACTGCAATATTTCTAAAAAATATAAATTCCATGGTTATCCCAATTTTCCTTAGGAAGCACAACTTCTTGAAAATATTTTTGGACGGTGGAATATAATGAAGGTAAAAAGGAAATAGATTGAATGGGAGAAATGAAATGTATAGTATTCCTGTAGAAAGCATCATGATACATGTGTAACATTTTGCATTCGAAGTGCTATCTCACAAATATGTGTATTCGAAATGATATGGTTAAAAAGTAAGGAGGAACATGGAGTGAACTTGGTAGAATTATGAAGTAAGGCTTGAGGCATCATGCACTTACCGAGAAACGATAATAGAATGAACTTGAAGGAATCTTTGAAGCTTTGCTTAATTAACTTCACATGTAAAAGCTTGGGTTGCTTTCCCAAATGAACCATATTTTTATAATACTAATATATTATTAACCTGCGATCGAAGATCAATCAAAAGCAGGTTTTTTAGAATGGATCATAGTCTGTCTGTCTGTCCGTCCGTCTGTCCGTCTGTTCGCACGATAACTTTTACACCGTTGAAGATTTTCAAAAATTCTTTTTGCTAAACGATACCTTAGGTCAAGCTCTTGGCTAAGTTCTAAGATGAGCAAAATCGGTCAACGGTAACTGGGTCAAAGGTCAAGGTCAAAAAATTTTAATAGCAAAACATGGCTTATGATACATCAAAATGATGCTATTTTTCAAGAAAAACTCAACTATGCTAATATCAAAGTTCAGAAATGACCCCAGCGTGACCTATAAGTGATTAAAGGTCAATTTTTGAAAAAAATCTCAATAGCAGCCACAATTATGAAAATTTTCAAATCTTTTTTAAACCAATGAACTACTCAGACACAGCTTATGCTAACTTTATTCAGCATAAATGCTAGATCGCAGGTTCCTATATATCTGCCTATTGTCAGGTTTATTATTGGTGACTGTAAAGGTTCCATAAATGCGTCTGGGGGTGGCCATATAAATCATTATTTTTAAGAAACGCTTTCATGTGTAGTATGCATGTACATGTATCTACAACAAATAAAAAGTACAATAAAAAGTTTCAGTACATTCATGAAAAAGTTCCATAATAAAGTTTTTGCAATAATGAATATTGAATCTTGATCTTGTTGAATCAAAGAGGAAAGGGGAAGTAGAAAGGATGAACTTTTAGTCTTATAATATTATATTGAAAAAATTCCAACCGTTGAACTTTGTGCCAATGAATTCTAAATGAGTCTGCTTTAAAGCAAGATGTACATTATTAACCTGCGATCGAAGATCAATCAAAAGCAGGTTTTTTAGAATGGATCATAGTCTGTCTGTCTGTCCGTCCGTCTGTCCGTCTGTTCGCACGATAACTTTTACACCGTTGAAGATTTTCAAAAATTCTTTTTGCTAAACGATACCTTAGGTCAAGCTCTTGGCTAAGTTCTAAGATGAGCAAAATCGGTCAACGGTAACTGGGTCAAAGGTCAAGGTCAAAAAATTTTAATAGCAAAACATGGCTTATGATACATCAAAATGATGCTATTTTTCAAGAAAAACTCAACTATGCTAATATCAAAGTTCAGAAATGACCCCAGCGTGACCTATAAGTGATTAAAGGTCAATTTTTGAAAAAAATCTCAATAGCAGCCACAATTATGAAAATTTTCAAATCTTTTTTAAACCAATGAACTACTCAGACACAGCTTATGCTAACTTTATTCAGCATAAATGCTAGATCGCAGGTTCCTATATATCTGCCTATTGTCAGGTTTATTTCTTTTGAAACTCGCTGAAGGATTCAGCATACACGTGAACAAATTTCATTTCAAGATAAAAACATCTTTACTAAATCCACTTTGAGATGGTGCCGAGTCACAGGAATACATCTTAACTAACTCAAAATTATGAATTACTTTAACATAAAAATTTGAAACATAAAATTTGCATACGTTAAACGGTAGGATACATGTATGTTAAACTATTAAGCCATTAAATGAAGCTCTTAGCGTCTGAAGTTTGTTCTTTATAGTGCATACACAATGATAATGCTTTTCTATTAACCATCTTGTATTGAAACGAACTACTGAAGTTCAGTTTGGGATTCCTGAGGTTTGAGAGATTTTGGTCAAAGAAGATGTGAAAAGATTTTACATGTAATTTGCATCTAAAGATTTGCATTTACACGTAAAAATCTTGAATTTTGAATGAAGAAAAAATCGAAATGTTTGCATTTCAAAAATCGAGATTATGGTAAATCGAATTGTTTGTATACAAACATTTCGAGAGGAAAAAATCGAAATGTTTGCATATCGAAAAGGTGACTGGACACCAAATTAACCAACAGTCCACTGCAGTCATAATAATCATCCACAAAGATGAAAAAATCGAAAGATGAGTGGATACGTGCATGATGAGTGTTAGCTCAATTTCCTTTTGCATCGGCGGAGAAGATAAATTGAGATGAGGAATTGTGAGAGACCAGTTTGTAGACAAAACATCTCCAATGTTTGAGACCATATTATCTGTAATAATAGTTGCATCCAAATTACTGAAGAAAGACGGCAAAACATGATGAATGCTGTTGTGCTGAGATGATGAGAAACATGGATATTTTGGATAAATTGTTTGGTTGCCAATCGCCACTACGCATCCGCAAGCCAATTGTGCATATAGCCATTGGTGATATTTAATGAGATGGCTTTCTCATCATTCCCTTTACATTTCATTTTAGTATATTAAAATTGTTGCCGTCAATTTGGGATATGTACATATTTTTCTCATCGTGCCTACTGCAAGTTAATGGGTATTGAGCTAAGCTCTCTTGCATGACCTGATACTAGCAAGGAAGCACAATTATTGCTGAGTGTGGAGATTTTATAAAAATGAGAAAGTGAACAAAGTCTGGTTTTACTTAGGTTGCAAGCATCGTACATACTACCAAAGATTGGAATGATTTCTTTGTCACATTTTCCAACGTGCTCAACATTGATGTTGAGTTGACAAATGGAATTCTCATACGCAAATGGTAAAGTGTTGAGCTTGTATAGCTGACAGATTGTGGTATTACGTATTACAGGAATCTTTATGCGCACTATTACTCTCGTGTTTTTAGATGTACATGATGTTGACGCTTGGTAGTATTGGCTTAAAAACGAAGGTGAGACGATACCCATCGTTTCCGATGCTCGGTTATAGCTTTTTTAATTCTTCATACAATACCTCTGGTTGAACTAGCAATGCAGGAATTTTCCCCATATCACAATCCGATGCTGCTTTAAGAAAGCTGGTTGCTTGGGCATGCTGATAAATAATGCAAGCTGTAATAAACAGCTGTGCACTCATCTGCATTATGCGATCGCTTACTTTGCCTTCTGCTTCAGCTAAAGCCCATGTGTCAGCTCGACTTGTCTCTCCGAATTTCTTGATGACCTTGTCCATGTCAGACTTAAATTCATTTAATAACTTTCGCGTAGTAATTGCATTTTTGTGACCGTCAGATAGTTCAGATTTGACTATATTACAACAATACTCAGCAAATTCTCCGATCAGGTCAATCGCCCTCCTTGAGCGGCTGTGCGTTGTAATATTCAAGTCATTAAAGAAAAATGTATGGTTCATTGCTTTTTCTGCTTTCGCAAAAATTAACACATTTTGCATTCACCATAACCTGCACAATCTTCTCTAGAAAATCTTATTATTCCCCCAAATGTAGGTATCTCGGTTTCATACAGTAATGGTAATGAAGCTTCATAATAAACAAGATTTTTAACTGGTTTCACTGTTGCTCCTTTGCTAATCTTCACGGGCACACCTATGACGTGCACTCCATATAGCCACAGACTAACAAAGAGAAAGAAAATCATGTTGGCCAACTGCAAAACACAAAATAAAAATATTTCCAGAAAGTTATATCAAAAGTTATATATCTCTGCGTACTTATTGGAACATTATTGTTGACGTCATTATCTACAGACTGAACTACTGGTTTTACTACAGGAACATTCTGACCATCGTCGAACGCGTCATAAAAAAATCAAAGTCGTCTTCATCCAAACCCTCTATTGGTGTTGTTATTGCTCTCAAAGCTGGATGATTACCGTCCTGGTTATTTACCCCAGGAGCCTCTGATATCCCTAACTCTGATTCATCATCATTATCACGTTCACGATATGACGTCATCTTCTCTGCATGAACGGTCTCCTTATATACCTTACCCCAACGTTGTGATGCCACAACAAAATTTACCTCCAATACACGTTGAATGACCTCATAAGGGCCATACCAATAACGACAGAATTTGGGAGACTTACCTCGTTGCCTCTTCTCCTTCCTAATCATTACTAAGTCCCACTCTCTGAAGGTAACCTCACTACGATTCCTATTATAATGCTTAGCATACTGCTGTTAAATCCTTCATTATCCTCTCACGAGCAATAGCTCCAGCAATCTCCAAGCTATTTAAAATTTCTGCTTATGATGCAAAATTCGTTTGTGAAGCATCTGCTTCAAGTGGATGTCTTGGTTCAAGTCCGTACATTAAAAATGTGGGGAGTAATAGGTTCCTTTATGGATACTTGAATTATACCCGAAAATAATAGCCTGGAGGTACTTATCCCTGGATTTTTGGTTTTGATCTACGTACATAGTTAATGCTGTAGCAATCATCTCATGCGATCTTCTCACTAATCCTAGAGATTCTGGATGCTTATACGTAGAAACGAGGTGATTAACCCCCAAAGGTTTCATCGCTTCCCTAAACATCTGTGATAAAAATACAGTACCTCTATCCGATTTTATGTAATGTGGTGTACCATGGCGTGCGAGAATTTTCTCGACAAAAACTCTGCTACTGTTTCTGAGTCGGCATTTCTAATTGCCTTCCCTTCCATGTACTTCGTGGTGGCGCAACGACAGTATATATTGTAATAATAATAATTCATATATTGTCACATGAATCCCAATTACAAAAGGGTTATTCTTTCATAGACATCATGAGGACAGAGTGTCGAATTAAATACAAACAGATAATACATTGCACTGAGGCTAGTTAGCTAAAAGAAAACAATTGTTTTAGTAGTTGAAGAGTTAAATATTGGAAGGCACATTACATTATATTAGAGAGTATTAACATTTAATAAATGAGATAAGAATACCAAATTAGTCAGAAGTATAATTACAGATTATATGGTCAATACCATTTTGTTCATCATCGACATGACAGACATACATTTTTGCTTGTACAGTAAGTAGATGTGAGGTGATAGCTTTTTTAAAGGAATACAGCGAATTTAAATTAGATTGAACAGGATTTGGTAGATTAATCCATTGGTTGACAGCATCGAATTTAAAAGTTTTACGTCCCCACTCACTGGAGGCTTGTGTACAAGGAGTAAAGCATACATTATTTCTAGTCGCTTGAGATATAACACATGAAAAGTCTAAATAGTTTTGAAAGTAACCTTCATAAGTCATAAAAACAGTTTTGTAAGCTAGGATTAGGAGCTGGTGCAAATACATATATTCTCTAAAAAAACAACTCTAACGTGTCACAAACATCAGAAGAAATAGAGTCAAATTTACGACGATTAAGGATGAATCTGGCAGCACTCTTAATTATTTTATCAACCTTCTTGTATATAAAGGAACGACCTTGACTCAACCATACCACTGCACCATATCTGATGATAGAAAGAATGTACGCTTCAATAAGGATTTTTTTATTCTCAATTGACAATAAGTGCTTGATAGGGTAGAGTCTGGCAAATGCTGCATAGACCTTCATGCAGACATGCTTAAGGTGTGCTCTCCAAGATAAAGTTTCATCAAAAATCAGCCCAAGAATTCTGAGTTCACGAACATGTTTAATATTAGTACCCTGGATTTTTATATTAACCTTTTCAGCACTACTAATTGAACTAGGCTTACCCACAATTAACATATTTGTCTTGTCAACATTTAAACTAAGACGGTTTGCAGTCATCCATAAATTAGTTTTACACAAGTCTTCCTCTAACTTAAGTTTAACAGCATCAAGCTCATGAGGTAGGGCAGCCTGAGCAACATTGGAATTATCTGCATACAGAAAAATTTCAGAGTTAATAACTACATTAGGGAGATCGTTTATAAATATACTGAAGTAGAATGCCGAGGCTGAAGAACCCTGAACTATTCCTAGCGTAGTGTGTAGTAAATTAGATGCAATAAAATCGTCATTTGATTTACGCGTGACATACATCAGACAGACATACGTCTTCTATCAGACAGCAGAGATTCAATTATAGATTCATCTATCCCATACCATTTCAGAGAAGCTTTCTATCAACTTTATCGAAATCTTTCTGGAGATCAAGGGATATAAGGAAGCAAACGAAATTGTTGTCTTTTTTTTCTCTTAGAAAGTCATTTAATGCGACGAGTGCGTGCGTAGTACCATAGCCTTTCCGAAAACCAAATTGTCTATTATTAATAAATCTGTTTAACATAAAGTACTTTACTAGTTGACGAAGAATACATTTGTCTAATATCTTCGTGAGTACAGCTTGAATGGCAATAGGTCTAGTTTCATTAGGAGTTTTTGGATCTTTTACTTTCGCTAAAGGAATTATACTTGAAATCTTTAGGATACCAGGAACATGTCCTTGTGTTAAACAGGTATTAAACATATGAGCTAAATGACAGCGAAAGGCTCCAGATTCCATTGCTAGGTACATTTCCATAATACATATATAAATTTCCAGATGATGAACGCTTAAGTGGCCCTTGAATATCAATAACTATCTTTTCGAAAACCGCACTTGGAATTTCCTGCAATTGCATAAATCCTTGTGGTTTTCGTTTTGGTGATTTACGACTATGACAATCAGCACAAGTCATGACATACCTATATACATCACGTCGCATCTTTTCCCAGAAAAATCTTGTGCGAATGCGTTTATATGTCTCAAAGAATTCTAAATGCCTTGCTAGAGGTTCATCATGGTAAGCTGATAACACTGTTCTACGAAGAGCTTTAGATACATATGAAATGAGCTTGTCATAATATAAATTATTCATATACAATACTCCTCGTTTTATGACAAGTTTCCTAGCATTTCTACCATCTGGATTGCTTCACGATGGATTTCACATGCTCATCATCCTGCTGATGCCTACCAAAACCTGTTGCTGTAAGCAGCTGCATTATATCACCGTCATCCTCATCATCATACCTATTCTTGTTCTTTGTATAAATAGGCATCCGGCTGAGACAATCTGCTAATTTGTGAGATGCTCCACTAGTATGTACTATCTTCTCTATAGTAAATTCAGAAAGTAAAATTGCCATTCTATTCAACTTTGGTGTATAATTCTGCTTCTTGCCATGCAATATCCAACATAAAGCATGATGATCGACATTAATATGAGCTGTAGCACCATACAAATAAAGTTTCTTGAATGCAAAAACTATTGATTAAAAGCTCAACCTCTGAGATGGAGTAATTTACCTCACTCCGAATGAGTTTTCTCGAAACATAAGCAACAACTCTTTCCTTGCCCTAGTTGTCTTTCTGTAGTAAACAACCTCCAATACCAAGTGAGCTCCCATCACATTTGAAATAACATGTCCTCTCTGGGTCGAAGAAAGCTAAGATGGGGGCTGATGTGAGTTTCTCCTTTAAAAATCCAAATGATTTTTTCGGCTCGTCTCCTCATAAAAGTTTTTCTATTTCCCTAACATGCTAGTTAAAGGATGAGCAGCAATGGAAAAATTCTCAATATATTTCCTAAAATATGAAAGCATTCCAAGAACTTGCTGTAATTGCTTCCTGGGTTTGGGTGCTTGCATTTTAATTACTGCCTCTACATCTTCAGGATCAGGTCGGGTGAGTTCCCTACTTACCAAAAAAAACTAACAATCGCGTTTCCGTGAACATGATATGACATTTTTCAGGAGGCAAAGTCAAATAATCATCTCTCAAAGCAGCTAAATTCTCAAGATGCCCCTCAATGCTAGGTGCATGAACAATGATAGATATCATTGAGTGCGATCTGAGGTTGCCAACCAATTAACACAGTCGCTACCAATCTATTAAATTGGATAGGTGCATTTTGATGACCAAATGGCAAAACTGTGGGCCTGTATGTACCTGATGGAGTCACAAATGCGGCTTTATCTTTTCGCATCGTTATCGAAAGGAAATTGCCAATAACCTGAGTTTAAATCTAAAGTGGTGGATTTTCTAGTCAAAGATTTGACAAAGCAAATTCTTTTCCTATTCTCCTGAATGACTCGCGCGTTTTGTATTAAATATGCTGTAGCTGCCTCATCATCATCGTCTACAGTTTGATGAGCATGAATGCTCTTGATCTTGACTAAATGCTGCAGCTGTGAATTTTCTATGAAACGCACTTTCTTGTTATTAAACTTCACATTGCCAAACGTTTGTGAGTGCAATCATAAAATTGTAAAAAATCAGAACCCTTTACACTTTTGGTAGCTGCAAGCACACCTGGTGTGCTTGCAGCTACCAAAAGTGGGTAGGTTATGCTTTTAGTCCCTAACTCGAATTAACAAATTGCAAAGCCATTGTCTGGGACTTCGTTGCCATTAATATCACTTAACTCTACAATATCATTAGGTACTATTTTCATGTTTCCTACCAAATCCCTTGAAATAATTCAAGTAGCTGCTCCGCTATCTATCGTAGCAAAAACGTTTTTGCCATTAATTTTTACGCTTATGAATATAGGGCCATCTGGAATATGTTTCTCATTAGATCTCAGTATTGGAATCGTATCTCTAATCTCATCTACGTCTCGTAATTTCGCGGACCATCGTTGGTCGTGATCCGCATTTATGCGTTTAAAGACCTGTTTCTTGGGGTGATTTCCTGTGCTTGTGAGTTGAACGCATAATTTTGCGACCCATTCCGGTTCATTGGACCGTTCTGCCTAAATCTACTACCATTCCTTTGTCCAAAATTGTTACCATTCCCTTGTCCAAAATGATAACTATAATTTCTATTATCCGTAAATGGACGCTGTTGGAACTGATTTGCACCCTGTCGTGTCGTGTTCCAACAATTGACTATAACATGGCCAGTTTTGTTGCAATTAAAACAACGAGCAATGTTCTTAAAATTCCTGTTAGGTGATGTCCGATTATCAAATCTTCTGCCATTATAATTCCTACTCTGATCATGTTGTTCCCCTACGGTGAACTTTTCCATTTTATCTGTGAGAAATTGGACTTGTGCACTCAATTTCTGCTGTCCTGCTAACACATCTGCTTCCACGATGCTCTTTAAAACCAGATTTTCTGTTTCATTGCTCCTCTGCTCCTTTTTAAAAATACCAATACTACTTCTCCGCACTCGGCTGTTCCTCGCTGCTTCATTTTCCTCATAATCATTAATCAAGCGAACCAGATCGAAATATTTCAATGGGATGCCTTTAAATTCTATGTACCTACTTATTCCACCGTCCAAGTTCTTTACTAAATGCCTCACATAGTGCTCTTCCTCCTCCTCAGCCCAACTGTTTCCAAATTAGAATCTAAATTTTTGCACAAAATGTGATGCCTTTTTATCTAAATGTTGTCTCAAACTAAGAAGATGAACTGGATCTCCGTGCTCCTCATCTTCCTCCACTGGGCACTCTTTAATGAGTCGATTTGCAAAATCCTCGAAAGAAATATTACTATCAGCCAAAACTTTTTTACGGACATTTAGACATTCCTTACCTAGATTATTATGCACGACCATAGGTAGTAGAGATTTTGCTACCTGGTCATCAATAATATTTTTTGCCTTTGTCCACGTAGTGAAATCATCTATGAAACTGACTAAATTTGCCCTAGTCGATGCTTAGTTAAATTTTGGAATTAACCCCTCTGAGTATGACATAGTTGTCGTTGTTGATGCTGTGGAAGATTAAATCAAACCAAAAAATGTCCCATATGTCGCGCACGCATCATTTCCTTCAAAAGATATTCCTCGCTCATGAGCTCAAACCGAAAGCTGATTGATTCCATTCGTCACAAGTTGTTTGGTGACAAGGAGGAAATCAAGAGGAGTATGGCTTCAACTAAAGAAATTGTATTGGGGTATATTGAGAACGAGACTATAGTTGCTCCTGCTGCTCAAGATGTTCAACTCTTTGGGGACTATTTCGTTAACCTGTTGTATGAGGATGATAATAATACGTCAATTTTTTTGGCGAAGGCGAAATTCATCTTTTGGATAAGTCAAGAGTGGGTCACAGTTTCGGAGGGGATGCACCAATTTTCTGAAGCTTTGCCAGCCCATCTCCTCAAGCGCTTTGTTGACTATTGGAGTCAGTTGTTTGGCATCGTTTTGGGGAGGGATTGGCCCCTTCATCCAAATGAGATTTTGGATTTTCGGGTAGAGAGAAGAAGGGTGGATGATACCATTTATTTATACAAGCGACTGGTTCAGAGCCAACTTTCCCTTAGGCTTGCGATGAGCAAGGAGGGCCAAAAGCATTTGAAGAAGGTACAGGATGTCCTATTCACACGTAAACGGTATAGTGACCAACTGAGGAAGCTATTTCTGGGAAAGCTGAAGGAGCTAGAAAGCATCCTCAAGTATACTCTCAAGATAACTGAGGAGGAGAAGAGGGAGGTGGTCGCTGCTTTTGGAGAAAAGGCCGGAAGGTGGTTCAAATGCAAGAATGGGCATGTTTACGTCGTCACCGAGGGCGGAGGTGCGACAGAGATAGGAAAGTGCAGTGAGTGTGGCGTCGTGATTGGAGGTAATGATCATTTCTGTGCTAGGTAATCTGTTAGGTTTTTTAAACCAAAGCATTAATTTCTTTAAAAACTCGCGAAAAACTTTAAAAAGTTGCGACTTTACTCGTGACTAACTCTAAAATTACATTATATATGAATGTATCATACCTATCCATGTTAGGAAAAGATCAATTTAGTGAACCGTTTATGGGCTTCAGCCAAGTTTGATTATATTTGGATGTTGATGATTGTTTTAACTGCAAATTTCTTCCGCTCGAGTTACCCTATTCATTGGGAAGTGGAAGATGTCCAAGCGATGGCGCTAGAATTCTTTTGCAACCAGGATATGCAGATGCAGATACAAAAAGGCATCTACAAAATAATATGGAAAAACAAAGGGAATAAATTTATCTTGTGTGCTAAATGTTGTTGCTGCAAATCATAAAAATCAGTTCACAAATAATTTTACGAGCTCACATTATTCTTATTTATTCCTACTGACTGATATTAGAGATGACATAAGAGTTTCTTTGAAAAAATGTATCCCTTCTCATAAACACCTGCTCAACCTGTTCAAAACACAACCTTTTGAGCAGGTGTTTGTAATAAAACCCCTTCAAAATATTTTGTGGAAATTAAATTTTTTGGCAAAGCACTCTCCCAGAGAGATGCTTATTCTTATCATATGAGTAATGCCTTCATTCATTTACTTAATTCCTGTTGCATAGCTCTCATAAATATCAACTAATCTTCAAATCCAAAAGGACAGAGTAGCTATGCTTGAAACCTGATTAAAACTCACATACGGTCACAAAATAGTCAAGTATGAATGACAAGTTGATGATTAAGAACAATTCTGTCGGAGCTGATGTTCATATAGAAATTCTGCTGTCACATATCTTCTACCTCTCGTTTGGAATTTTCAATAACGCCGGCCGGGTTGAAGGTGGAGGTGAACAATTTGTTTGAGATGCGCCATCCAATTCATCCTCACTCGATTTATGTTCGGTCAAGTGGAAACTTGAGAAAGTAGAAGCCAGTAATACCGAGGAGCATTCCATAATTTTGGATTCCAATCCAAACCGGAAAAGTTGGAGTCTGATAAGTTTAATTTAAAGATTATCATAAAAAAAATCATAAAAAGGCAAAAAGAAATTTTTTTTATTAAGTTTCATTTCATTAAAAATGGTTGAAGTAAACTGATAGTCAAGTTTGTCCTGGTCCCTTTCATTCATGTTGAACCTCTTCAACTTAAATTTCTTTGTCGCTTTGGGGAGTCCAGTCCTTCCTAAGAATGTGTACCTCCCCATTGTACATGTAATTAGGAATGTTTCTCAGTTCATTAAACTTGACTCCATGAATCACCACCCAAGAACTTCAACCCAGTCACGTATGTTTGCTCCCTATATCATATTATTTGTTGCTTTCACAAAACTACAATTATTTTACAAATTTTAAACACGGAATTCATTTAGAATGAAACATATGTAATGTTATCATCGATCTATTTAATGCTACTGTCTCGTACGACTACTTATACATACCCCGCAGTACATTTTATTGAACCTAGAAAGGAGTTTCCCACAGGAGTTTTCTTGAAGCTCGAATAAACCTTACCATAAAAATCACCAACCATTACTACGTCGCAGTGAAGCTAAATTGTGCATTAAATTAGATAGTTATGCCGGTGATAATACGATATAGTAGAATACTTTGAACTGTTTTACTTATCTATCATGTCTCTGTACATTTGCATGTGTAATATGCAGTTAAAAGAACGTATGATACAATATTTAAAAAAAGGTTTGTTTAGCTTTGTATTACAACGAACAAAAACGAATAATAATAACAGATAATGTTATAGTAAAGTACGATGGGTGTACGTTGCATGCTAAAAGAAAATATGAACTTCTATAAATCATATTAGTCAGAATGAAAACGGGCTCCATTTCTGTTCCTGTTTACAGGAACATCCAACATTTTCAAATAGGGTTTGGACCTGCAACATTTCTGGCAGCAAGTCGTCGACTCCTGCGACGACCACCAGTTTCTTGTTCCCCAGCATTAGCAACGCCATCACTAACAACTCTTTCCTGTATTATGGCACCTATATTCAAGGCATAAAAAGATTGTCAATTTGTAGTACATAAATGGATACACTGTAATATTAATTGATGTTTCCAAAATACTCAAAATTCCTGTGATGTAATCTACCTCTTCTATAGAGGGTATCACTTGTATTAGTAAATAGATATAATTATGAAGTGATAGAAGTATATTCTACTAAATGAAATAGCAAGTAAGACGAGCAAGTTGCAAGTTGCGAGTATTTCATTTCAGCAGGATTAGGACGCGGGGCTAAAATTTTAATGATCTGAAAAAGTTCTGCCAAAAAATCTACATATCTTTCAGACATACTTTGGATAACGGAATGAAAATTCTCTCCGGTACCTGTACCTCGATTTTGAAGGACCATTTGAGCACGAGCTGCTGCCTCCTCTTCAGCTCGTTTCACTTGATTTTCTCTCCCTAAAATGATAGCTTGGCGGTTTGCAGTGATTTCTTCGTTGAATGACTCGAACATCTTTATTATAAAGTTCTCCATCTGAATATGACGGCATCGACTTGTGAACCTTTTTCTACATATGGGACACTCTTGTTTCTCCCTTGACCACTCTGCTATGCAAAAGCCGCAGAATGTGTGTCCACACTCTATAACCGTGGCCTGCGAAAAATACGAAAAGTGTATTATTGCAAGATTTATAAAAGCAAAAAAATAATTATAAAGTCCATCCTTTTAATTAAATCTCACCCACCTGAATGAAAATTTCATTACATACAGAACAACTCAGTTCTGATTCCATGAGTTCCAAAAGTTTTTTGTAAGTTCCTTCTTTGAATATAGCATTTGATGACTCTGCCTCCTTTTCTTTTTTATGAAATGCTTCTCGTTCAGTGTTACGATCCATTTTAAAATCCTCCAGTTGTACTTCAGCATTTCCGGCCTTGAAAATATATGACATTAGTTGTGCTTTCAATTTCGCAATATCATTACACTTGTTGACTTGTTCATCAGACGTCAAAGTAGATTCTTCTGGTATTTGTTTGAACTTAATAGTTGAAGTCGTAGTGGAAAGCTCAGCCTTCGTAAAATCATCATCATCTTTAGAAGATTCATCCTCTGAAGAATTTGCTATAATTTTATTTTTCTTGCGATCAGTCGGGCGACTGTCACTATCCCTTAAATAGGTCAAATAAATACTTATTATGAATAACAAAATACAACAATCAAACAATACAGCACTACGTTAATGAAAAATATGATGAATACAAGCAAACTTACGACGAGTCTTCATTGTGGCTTCGTTTTGATAGGGTACCAAATGCCCCTTCCTCTGAAGATTCCGGATTCACTGCTGGTGACTGATTATCTCCACTAAAGTGGAGATTATTATCCCTAAGTGCTTCGACTGAAGAGGACATCCTATTCTGAAATGACCCATTTCTTGATGATGATGATGATAATGAAGCAGCAACATTGGTATAATATCTTGAAGTGGATGGAAAAGCCGGCAAGGGAGAACTCAAATTATTATTTTGTCCTAAAGACGTATTAGGCCTGTGCGATGCGCTAATGGATGACGCGTATTGAAATCTATAGCGAACAGTGCTAGTGCCAGTTCGTAGGAAACTGATGATGTCAAGATGATTCAGAGGAGACAATTCCCCCTTCACCAACCATTTGTCATTAACTGACAGACCATTTGTGCTCTGTAGGTTTGCAAACATAGTTTAGACTTTAGATCATATGCTTTACACATTAATCTGATCTGAAACGTTTGAGGATAAGGATTAATGTACTAAATGAATTTTTTACTCACCGTGTCCCGAATAAACCACTTTGAATTCACGTATTCCAAAGAGGCATGCTGTCGGGATATGCGCGACGATTTCCAAATTACATTGCAATTCCCCCTACGGCCAACACAAACCTAAAACAATCGTAAGGTACTCATTTTAAAATTCAGTGAAATTATTTGAATGCAAAGGTGACCAGATGAGACCAGATGAGTACTATATTAATAGACAAAATGTTACATTTTCGCTGTTGAAACTTACATTTGTGTTGGACAGTTTAATGACTCGTTGAAAATGTTGATTATCTCCCTGAATCAGTATAAGCTGAGCGGTCACGACAGAAGTCATTTTGTTACCGTCCTGCTTAGCACGATTTTCTAAGAGACGATGAAGCTCAATTGGATTAGGGTCAATTTTGCCTTATTGTTGTTAACTCAACCGAATTGAACTCACGATTCAGTAATTGCCCCCAACCAATCAATCTCAGTCAGTGCTACGATGGCAGCTTCTGAAAAAAGGGAAAAAATCGGACAAACTCAATAATAAATCCATCACCAGTTTACACAGATTATAGAACCCAACTAAATGTCACCACAAATGCTGGTCTTCATTTAACAATGACATTAAACATTGAATTAAACGATAAACAATCAATTGACCATAAAAAATTATTAATGAATTACATAGAACGCCTCCCAACTCTCGATTTCAACGTGATTTCACCAGCTAGCCAGTTGTTGTTCACTTTACGTCCAACGTCACGTCAATTCCCCTTTCTCAGTTTCATTACAAAACACCAAAATTCATTTAATATCCTAACGTTTGGTTTTCCTAAACCCTGAATTAATATTAAAGTTAATATCCTTGGTAAGGCCGTGTATTGAAACCAATTTTTTTAAGAAGATACGTGTGTAGATTATGTTTACAACACAGTTATATGTAGTATATATATATGTATATACACACAGAATAGCAGCACTACCTCAGTTTCAACACATACCATCTACATCCACTTCTCATGAAGCAGATGCTCCTGAAGAAAAAGTTGTATGCACACAACCATGAGCTCAACTAAAACTGATAGTATTAGTAAGTAGTAACAACCAGAGGTGCTACTTGCTGGTTCGGCTCGGCTCGACACAAATAAGGCTGAGTTGTACTTTAAGTTTGAGATCTGAGCATGAGGACTGTTGAGGACAGGGATCGGAAATAATCTAGATTAGATTATTTCCTCTAATCTTGGACCCTTACTCTACAGAGGTTAATCTCTAGTCTGTAATCTAGAGGACAAGATTGGTAGAGCGTAATTTTAGTCTTTAATCTTGAAAGAAATAATCTATCCCATAATATATTAATCTGTAATCAGATTAAGCTTTCACTAAAATTGTGGCCAAATTCACTCAAATCATGATATTGCACACGATGTAAAGTGATTTACTAAAGCGACTTTTCATCTCTTCACAAGTTATTACAAGCTTTTCATGGTAATCAATCTCACTTGCACAGATTGCGGCAATCAGATTAAGTTATCTAGATTAGATTATAATATCTAATCTGTAATTTCAAGCATGAAAACATATTCATGTAATCTTAATCTGTAATCTCGAGTACGAAAAAAATCGATGTAATCTTTAATCTGTAGTCTCCGGCTGAAAAAATTTCCATTTAATATTTTCAATCGTTCTTCTTAATCTTCCAGCCCCTGGTTGAGGCCTGTTGAATTGAGGACTGTGTAGGTCTGTGTCATAACGGCCATTTTCTGATAGTGAGATTAAGTTACTTAGGTTAGGTCTTAAGGTAATTGAATGCTTGGAAATTGAATATCTACCCCAACACTCAATTTGTACCCTGTTCACACTTTCCAAGCATTCAATAACCTTAAGACCTTACCTAACCTAAGTAACTTAATCTCACTATCAGGAAATGACCATTTTCACACAGATCTCAACAGTCCTCATTTGAACAGTCCTCATGCCCAGATTCCGAAATCTCCACCTAAAAGTGCAACTCAGCCACAAATCACAGACCTATGTTTGTAGTGTGTACTGTACACAGTAACAATGTCCGTCAACCGTAGAGTGTTTACGTTTACTCCAACACCAAGAGCCCGAACCATTCTCATTAATCTACTGTTTATTTGTACATTGTTAAAGATTTTTTTCACAAAAACATTTGCTCTCATCTCTGATCTCTTGTCATAACATTTCATGAGTAAGACATACGTTGAACTTGCATTTTACAAGTTTGTATTTTTCCATACATACAGTCTGCACTCTCCACTTGAACATGAGATGAGACAATTCTTTCAATTTGTACTTGTACTGGTGGTCTTGTTCTTATGGATTCCAGTAATAATTATAAAATAATTTCATAAATCAATGGGCTGTACTTATTCAGTTATTGTAGAATAACTTGAACATTATATAACCGGTTGAAGAGTACAGAATAATAATTTATTCAAGTTACTCAAGTAAACATGTGCTTCCCATTGCATCCATAACTCTCGCTCAGCTCTTCTCGCTGGAAGATGGAAAGAACGGAACGGGATACTTGTAATGAAAGGGATGTATTTAAAGTGCCACCGCTTTAACCAAATTTGCCCACCCAAAATTTATATTATTCTAAAGTGCATGTTTTATCACTTTTTTTATTTGGATGCCCACTTTTTTATTAAAGCGGCCCATCTTTTTGAACTTCAACGTACTATGATGTTTGAATACATAAATGTAATCCAGAAGAAACCTGGATGCCAATAAGCATTTAAAATCTATCCCTACTGATTTGCGAGATAAAATTCTTTCACATATTCGTTTAATTCAATTAAGTAGACGTGTTGATGAATTTACTTCAGTAGTTACACTTTTTACAAAAAAAAACTTTTTGTGACTAATTTGTTGCGTAATAAGGCCGATAAAACTCAGAATGGTTCGAGGGTGAAGTAGCAGGTTACCTAAGTACCAACAATGGTCTTGAAACTACCAAAGGTAATTAATCTGAAGGAAAAATTCATTGGCGTAATGGATTTGGATCATTGATTCAAACACTTTAAATTATTGCAAGGGTGGTCTAAAGAACGCAATCCACAATCACCTAACTTTAAGGAATTCAGCATCCAGCTAACTAACTGAAGAATATAATAGGAGCAGGTCAGCCAAAATAAAGTACAGAACCGAACTTGATAAGCAAATAACGTTCTTTTTCATTCCGTCAACTGGGTGTTGGAAGTTAAAGGATTATATTGACAAATATATTCACTTGTACACAAACTGTAGTTGGGAATCTTTTGATGGTTATAAACGTGGCATTAACATGTTGTGGAAATTGGAAATAAGGAATGAAAATTGGGAAAATTATTCTTGCTCATGTCCCCGTTTTCAGAAAAAATACACATGTAAACGCATTGCAGGAATAGCAATACGTAATTGAAAGTTTGAAGTAAGGCTGGACGCGAAGGCAATGCCTATTGGAGCAAAGAGAAACCTTGGTAGACCAGCAAAAGCTAAGAAGGCTCTGATTGTGCAGTAAAAGTTCAACTATTTCTTTCAAAATAACTGTATTGTTATTGAATAGTCATTAAATTAAGTTATAAATTAAAAAGTAATGACGTATAGTTTTTTTATTTGTATCGTATACTAAGAATTTTGACCAGTGAAACGTAATACAAAAAAGTGGGCAATTTAAATAAATACCCTAAATTTTTTTGTAAATAAGTGACCCTTTGTGCAATGGGCATTTTCTGCAAATTAAGGGTGGCAAAAATGGTAATATAGTGGTCCACATATTTTTTTAGCCGTAATGAAATAATATGCTGTCTAGTTCAACATTCTTGTCTCTTGCTTGCCTTGTCTCTCATCTATCCCATCTACAGTTGCAATGCTAATACAATAGGAAAAGGAAGAGCAAGAGATACGTTAGCAAAAAGCAAGCTACTAATATAATGGAAATCTTCCTTCCAGTTATACATGTGTTTTGCACACGTACAGCTAAACACAATGTGTATAACCCTCGTTTTGTGGCTAGCAAAAATTGTTGGCTCGTTGGTAATGACTAAGCAAATGCATACGCTTATACATGATTGTTTCACCGGAATCCTCCGATTAACATCGAGATTTGTTCGATATAAAAAATCAAAGTTGTGCCGGGTAAAGCCGAATTTCATCGCTTTTGCAAGGGGGATGTATGAAACAAAAATCCATCACTCGATCAGCTTCCCTCATGCCAAGAGCACATAAATTACTTAGAGATCATTTGTGTATAAATACTGTCCTCCTACTCGTCTATAAATTTCCTTAATATTAAAGGGAATGTAAATTGCAATTTCTAGTAGCTATGAGTATGTATGCAGTAGATGCAAGTCCGCATATCAATTATTTTACCTAGGATCTTAATAGGGGAATTGGAAATTAAAAGCCTCAGAAAAGTTTGGGTAACATTCATGATATGATGCATGAAAGTGGTGTTGCTATATAACTCATTTGACTTCCAAATCGCACATTATCTGAATAAAGGCACATGAGTATGAGAACTTTGTATTCATGTTAAAATCAATCCATCAAACGATACACCAAGTTTTAATGAAACTAGATTGCTTGCTTGCTTGTGATATGGAACATGCAGTCATAGATTGCATCTCATTTCTCCATTTAAACCAACAGTAGACATGAACAGAGTGGCAATGGCAGTTTCGAAGTGTTCAATAATTATTGATGAGTTAATTGCGGTTCCTAATAAGTTAGGATACATAAAATGCGTACGTATAAAGTGCGTTGGTTAGAACATATTATTTAAATCATAGTAAAAATAGAATAGCACAAAGAATTGGCTTTAATGTCTACTGACGATCCAAAAAATGATTGGATATTTTCCATTTTGTGTATGATATGAAAAATGCAGAGTTACAGTTTTTTGGGAACGTCACTTATTCCAGTCTGCATGACAGAGCAACCAAGAAATTTTAATACGCAGCAAATCACCCGTCTCGATGATGACGTATTTTATCTTGCAGTACATGTTTCAATCCAGCCAAAAACTTGTTTGTTTTCTTGCACGTTGTTGCTCTTTGTCGTTTACTTGGGCTTCCTATTGAATGCAGCGTTGTAAAACTAGGTTTGAACTTGTTTTTTCCCCAAAGCAAGTATCTTTCAATGCATAGTCTGCAGATCTGCAATCACTACACATTCATGAGACGAGAAAACTCTTTCCCGTTTGTGCTGGCCGTCATTTTCTTGATTCTAGTTTCATTATGTCGTATGTCCTATATAGTACACATACTGTGGTGGTGTACAAATTACGAGTATTAACATGATGAACTGTAAGTTATATTTTAAATGCACGTAGCATAAATAGGCTGCAGCTTTTTTCACAAAACCTAGCTCAGCTCTTCCTGTCGCATCAATATCAGCCTTGAAAAGAACGGAATGGAATGTATGCAATGAAATAATATGCTTTGTCAACTCAGCACTTTTATCCCGTTCTGCTATGTACCATCGTCTCCGATCTCTTGCCTATCATAGCTACATTTACAATGCTAATATGCTACAAAACCAAAAAAGCAGAAGAAGAGTTGAGTTGGCTAGAAGCAAGCTCCTAATATATAATCATGTAAATCTTCGTTTAAGTTATATGTACATGTATTTTTTACATGTACACCAAAACACAAACGGTATCACTTTCATTTTTTGGCTGGCAAAAATTGTTGGCTCTTTGGTAATAAAGACGAAGCACATACAGACTCTTTCTCTATAAGTAATTATATTGTGAGTTTCTTCTGTCTCGGTTCTGTACTGCACATGTTCTTCTAGCAAAACCTACATATATGCTCCATCGTATCTTATAAGATATCAAAGTACGAATGTACATACATTTGGAAAAGACCTGTGGTAGCAATGCAACTTGAAAAATGTTTTTATGCCTCAATTGTGCCTCACCATAGCCTTCATGCATGTACATTATATAATAGCAGTTGAGGCTCGTTTTTGCCTCGCTTCCATTACTACGCAACTCTGCTCTGGTGAGACCAACGCCCAATTTACTGGAAAGGAAGCCGAGGCTCATTTTTAGACTGGCTCTTGGAGTGTGAGGATTGCAGTTGTGAAGCTGCAATCCTCACGCTTCCTAACTCAAAACTATTTTTAAAAATCAAGTTTTGGGCTTATAACAATCCAACAGTTATCAGTTAATATTTACTTTGTGTGCTGAGTTGAACTTCAGTTTAATCAGTGGTTACTTTGGTTGTTATTGGTATGTTTGAGGGTAATTGTTTTAATCATTTAACTACATGATAGTTGATCCATAATACATGCTTTTTCAAGTGGTTGTGTTTGCCCTATGTTTATAATTTGTAGAGTAGGAGAGGTGTGGGAATTTGCTGCTAGTACATGTTTTCATGTCTCATAATAGTTTTGTGAATTGTGCTGAAATCATCAAATAAAATAATAAATTTTTCAAATCTTGGGAAAGACAGTGTTCATCTAGTATCGGTGAGTTTAAAAAAATATTTTTCTTCCTCTTGTGTTCTTTTCTAATATACTATTCTAATCTATTCTTTAAAAAATACATTTAATCATAATCGTTACGGCAAAAGTAAGAGGGAGGATTCATTGCTTGAAGAAAGCTTTTAGGAAATACAAGTTTCATATACTTTGCACTTCATCATATTTAATCATACACTGTTTAGTGGTTACGTCTTTAGTGTGGATGATAGTGCAACTGCAAGTGCAGTGAAATATTGAGTGTCATGTCGTAACGTTTGGGGCTCGTTACCGTTACGTATATAACATAGACAGCAAGGTAATTCCTTTGCTTTGATTTCAGCTCGTACATGATCATAATATATTTAGGAATGTTTCCTTTCATCCTTTTCATGCTAAAGAAGCAGGCAAGAGCTCGATGCTGCATTAACCACACGAAATACATGGTATAGTAGCAAGTTGATCCACGAGAGATTGAATACTATTATCTTTAAATACTAGTCAAAAACTTTTAGCTACTGACTTCTTGTATACATATGCAAAAGTAATGCACCTGCAATAAACTATGCTCACTATAAACATAAAAAGAAGAAGTGGCAACTACGCCTCCGAAATGTTAATTTTCTATAATAATTAAATTAAACAGCATTTCCTAATCAGTAGGGCATTATAAAATGTGCTCGATAAACAATGCTTGAGCAAAACATTTAAAGGTACATAGGTACAAGTTGCGAAATGTATTGCATTCATCTTTAGCTTTAATGTATAATAACTAAAATGACTTCCTATATAATGTGTGTGATAAACGAAAAATGCATAGAGCCCACACATTTTTTCATCATTTTTTCTCTCTCATCTTTGTCTATCATTTACCCCAACTTTTTTTTTACAATGTCAATATGTTACGAAAAAAGAAGAGCAAGTGTAAAGTTAGCGAGAAGCAAGCTACTAATATAATGTGAATCTTAGTTTCAGTTATACATTTGTTTTGTACACTCACAGCTCAAAACAATCTGTATCACCTTGGTTTTTTTGCTGGCAACAGTTGTTGGTTCCCTCCATTACAGTCCAAAAAGATGACCAATATTTTGCTGACGTAGAGTGTGCCTCAAATATTTCTGGTAAGTACTCTCAGTTTTTGAAAACTCGTTACATTGTTCATATACGAATTCATGCTGTTTCAAGGTATTTGGTTTGCCTCATGTAATTTAGAGAGTAAAGAAATTGTTCTGAAATCGTCAAATTAAATAATAATCTTTCTTCTTTTTTTTCTTTGCAGGCATCGTTCGGGAAGCTGATTCCACCACCAACCACACGAGTCTCTTGTTATAAACAGGGGAATCTTGAGAAAGAAATGGACACACATAATTCATCTGGGATCGGTAAGCATTGTTTTATTTTTCTCCCTTTTTTTCCTTTTCTGATCTGCCATTGTGTAAAAATATGGTTGATAATAATCTTGAGACAAAAGTAAGATGTAGGATGCCATTATAGCTTGAAGAACGAGCTTTTACGCAATATAAGTTTAGTATACTTTGCATCTCATCATATATATTCATACACTGGTTACGTTTTCGGTGTGGATGATAATGCAACGTAATATGTATTTATTGAACTGTCATTTCGTAACTTTTGGGGCTCGTTACCGTTACGTATATAACATAGGCATCTAGATAATTCCTTTCCTTTGAGTTTAGCTCGTACATCATCCTAATATCATTAGGAATGTTCCCTTTCATACTTCCCATGTTAAAAGAGCAGGAGCATCTTCAATCTTTGTCATCTTATCTTTCTGCGCTGCCACTAGCTCTCTTAAATCCAAAACCAAGCTAAATCCAAGATCTTCTTCTTCCAAACTTTTTATTGTATGGCTTTACCATGCCCAATTTCAAATCAAAGTATATCATATTATACATATAATGTTGAATGTTGCTCGACAGTGCCAATGAATGGACTAATTTTAGTTTGTATGTGTATTTGTTTAATGCCTTAGTTTTAGTTATAAGTTAGCAAAATGGCAATTACTCACGTTTGTTTATGCTTCTCATTTTGTCCAAATCTCCATCGATGATTAATTATTTAATTCCACTTGCTAGAAATTGTAAAGAAAGTAACGGATACATTTCTATAAAATAATTGGCTTCTTTTCTATTCTTGTGTAACTATTCGTCATGCGTCGTTTGTAAAATCATTCACTTCTCTCTGTTTATTCTCTTCCATCTTACAATACTTGTCCTTTACTTAGCTACCAAAATAATACTATGTATCTGTTTGTACAGTTTATCTATACGTTTAAACCAGTTTTACTAAATATATTTAATACTTTTACACCATAGGTTCATAATGACGAAGCAGCCACTACCTTCAAAAGCCAGCCATTCCGCATCTTCACGACTACCATTTCGACACTATCCGAAGTGGCAGGATAGTAAGGTAGAATATTCTAGTATTTGTTAATTTGGTTTTTAGATTTAAAAAAAATATTTTAAGGAGCCTTTATTGGCATTTTAGTCATACACATTAATTTTAAGAGCAAACTGAATGTAACAGAAACACAGTGCAAGCATACTTTCCCTTTAAATACGAGAACGTTTTTCTAATTTTTAAGACGCTTTTCACAGCATCATAATTACGTAAACACTATAGCACTAGTTTAGTTAGAGTTAGACCACATTAATACTGCAATTGCAGAAAACTACTTCATTCGATTAAGTTTGATACTTGTGAGTGAACTAGCCTAAATACACAATACACAACGGTTCGTAAATTCCAACAAAACTCGAATGATATATATTATGACAATGATCACTTTTTGCAAGTGATAAATAATGTGCACAACTTGAAACTATTACTACTACTAAATTGTTTGACATTGTAATGCAATCACGTTATAGATTTAAATGCAGTCGATGATCACAAATTCCGTTAGGATAACATGGTAATCCACAGATATATAGATATTAATTATATATAATTTACTAATTGCGTTAGAAACCCGTAACGCTCTATAGTAGCACGATTCGAACACCATTTCCACGAATACATACTTTATTCCACCTGTTTGTTGCATCATGTAACAAATAGGTGGAATAAAGTATGTATTCGTGAAAACTCTCTTTATGGTGTTCGAGTCGTGCTACTATAGAGCGTTACGGGTTTCTAACGCAATTAGTAAATTATATATAATTAATATCTATATATCTGTGGATTCCCATGTTATCCTAACGGAATTTTTGATCATTGACTGCATTTAAATCTATAACGTGATTGCATTACAATGTCAAACAATTTAGTAGTAGTAATCGTTTCAAGTTGTGCGCATTATTTATCACTTGCAAAAAGTGATCATTGTCATAATATATATCATTCGAGTTTTGTTGGAATTCATTAACCGTTTTGCATTGTGTATTTAGGCTAGTTCACTCACAAGTATCAAACCTAATCGAATGAAGTAGTTATCTGCAGTTGCAGTATTAACGTGGTCTAACTCTAACTAAACTAGTGCTATAATATTTACTTAATTATGATGCTGTGAAAAGCGTCTTAAAAATTAGAAAAACGTTCTCGTATAGAACATAGGTTTTGTGAACCATTTTACAAAACCATTTAATAAAATTTTCGTTATCATTTGTAATTTTGAACTTCACTTTGAAAGAAAGTAATTCGTAAATTGTAATTTTGACCCTCAAAATAAATTAAAGCAATTTGTAATTTTTGTAAGAAACAATGCAATTTTAACATCTCTGAAAAAGGGCTAAGGCATGTGTTTTAGTTCACTCTGTGCACCCAGTACTATGCACAAATACACTACCACAGCCGCAGCGTCTTACTTCAACCAAATCAAGAACCCAAATTAGCCAGATTGTGAGATTCTACCGCGACAAAATTCTCCAGTCTTGCTCAACCCTGTCCCAAGTAGAAAGGGGACAGAAGAAATATATTATTATTGTCGCCTTTCTCCCTGCAAAGTTGTTCTCTTGTTTGGATCAAATCGATCTTAACTTTTAGAAATTGACGTTTCCAACATCTTGTACGATGAATTATCCTCCAGAAACAAAAAATGAGCATACTATGTGGGGTTTTTGCTTTCGAAAATAGATGTACCATACTATATATATTTCATAAAGTTGGAATGAAAGCCGTTGCATAAACAGAAAAATAATCTGTGCAATGATCCAAAATTTGTAATTATGTGTGCACGGTAAATATGTAGTTCGTAAAATGAAACCCAAGTCTAACCTAATAAAAGTTTTTCTGTGGTTGTTGGATTTTATGTGGTAATTGGTAATAACGTGGTTGTAGGTAGTATAGTATCAATAAGGTAGTAGTGTATGTTTGGATAGTCTTTAAAAATAAATATCAGATAAGATAAGATTCTTTATTCAGGTGTCATTTCCGTTTCATTTAATATAAGAGCACATTATTCTTCCATTGTTCTTCCATCAGTCAGGCCTTATGGATTGTAGTAGGCTACATTACATTTTTTAGATCAACTAGCTTTGTTCATCAGTTCAGTTCTTTCCTCTATTTTTTATGGAATGAATAAATTTCTTCAGATACGGAGTAATAACGGTTATGACTACTGTACGTTGGTTAAATTTTTTCGCGCTTGTGAAGTAGAGGTCTTGGTTATTATAATATAGAAAATTGTTGCGTCAGCATGAAAAAATTTTGAGCAACTTTTGTTGTGTAAACCGTTGATTCACTGTCAATGTTTTTAGTGACTTGGATTTGTCACGTAACTTCTGTATGTTTTGTAAATCTAGCGTATATTGAAGAGCTCTATTATCATTTAATTTATAATCATAAAACGATGGTAGTATATATTGGTATGCTTGCACTGTGTTCGGAGTATTTTGTACAATTAATTAATCATAGATGAAATAAATAATTGTTCTACAGTTCTTAAAAAATAACACTAATATAACATAAATTGTACGTTCAATAATCGAAAAATAAACATTACATAAAAGTATATTCACAAAAAGATATCACCTGTCCATTAAACTTCGCCGAGTGACTTTATTAAAAAAAATTATATCATTCTTTTGCTGCATTTAACCATAAGCCGTGCACTTATTTTATTTTCGAGATAAAAAAAATGAAAACGTCCTACTGCCAGCATAGCAGAAGTCGTTACAATAACATGTAAAAATGTCATTGCCAATTTTAATTACTACCAAATGAAGATATTTCATGGGTCAACGCAATTAAGGCTGAAGAGGTAAGTTTAAAACTTTTTACAATTCATTGTTACAAGCTCAATGTCTATTTATTTCAGGGTTTACATATCGGATAAATAGCATTTTCAATCATACTTCCAATCAGTGCTAGTACAACGTTAAGAAAATAAGTAAATAGCACTCCTTGTTTTTGTAACAGTCAGCAGTAGTAAAAGTTTTCAAGCATTCAAAATTATCTAATTGGCCTAAAATTCATTACGCATACTAATCCATCACAACATAGATAGGTACATAGTTTCGGTCATTACAACCAAGAATAAAATGCGTATAGCAAATTCGCATAGTAAATTTATTCGTTAAAATGCCATCCATGCATTCCACAAACCCTACCTACAAAAAAATCTAGTAAGCTTGATCTTAGATAAGCTTCACTTTTTTATACTCTATCAGGCTAACACCAGCGTACTAACTCCGTGCTAAAAGTCATTATATAATGCTGCGGAGCCTCTTACACAGCTTAGAAAGCCATATCATGCTTTGATCATGTATTATGTATTTATGTATGAATTAAGACGAATCTCAAGGGAAACTGATGACTAAAAACAAGACACTTCGTGTTATGTCAGAACCAGTTTATACGTATATGAAGAGATTTTGTAGGGCAAAAACTTACCTGAAAAATATATTTTGTTAACTTATCTGAGCTTGGGACTGTTCTCTGGAAGCAAGAATGACCACCCACGCAACCGAAAGAGGACGGTCCATGACGAAGAGTATATCGTCTAGTATTAAATTTATTTCTCTTCTACCCCAACCATTTCCGTCTTTATCATTTCGTTTTCAGTTGACACAGTTGAACCAGTTTCAATTACGAGGCGTAGTAAAAAACATGTCGCATGTAAAACAGCTATCACACATAACCCAATAAATAATTTGAAGAGTGCTGTTGTAAAAGAAGCGTCCCATTGTTTCACCCCGTTTCTTTATAGCTAATACAAAATTTATTGTACCCACAAATATTTTCCTGGCAATGCTGCATGGAAATCCTGTAGCTTTCCTTGTCACTATCAATCAACATCACATCACATACACGTCATCTAGAACGTCCACGTACTTTAAGAGCGTTTTCCATCGTTTGAAGCAAAACTGACTTTGCGCATCTGGTCACAGTTGCATAAATTGAAGCTGGGCGGCTATCCAATTTATAATCAATTTTTATTCTTCCCAATGCTAATTTGGCTGAATTGGAAAGCTGTGGACACGGTTTGGGTAGTGACTCTTCCATTTTCCAGCTCCTTTCATCCGACACGCTTGGACATTTTGGGAAAAATTCCATAGCATGATAGTATTCCTTTATCGTTTTCTGTAGAGTTTGACTATATATTTTGCAGCCAAGATCATCTATCCGGCAGTCAGAATTGAGACAAGCATGACATTCTAATGCGGAGGCGTCTGAAACATCAGTAAATAAATAAATAAACAAATTATATCATACGATTTGCAATGAATATTAAAAGAAGGCCATTTGTGTTTGATGTACAGAAAGGCTCAACATAATTGTACGAACAATCAGTGAATGCTGTTGATGGCTTGTAAGATGCAATTCAAAGATGGGGCTCTTAGAAACTCAATTAATGCTTGAGAAAATATATAATATATGCTCGTTTACGCAAAGAAACAATGAAAAGGCATATGAGTAAAGAAAATGCGTGTGAGTAGTTCTCAATCCTACGTATTCGTCCGGAAAATAAGTTGAACGAAAAACAACGTTTTGTTAGAAAGATATTGATTTCTCTCGTGCTAAAACAGTTACTAATTTTTAATACCACAAAGGCAGAAAATCTCCAAACTATCAAATCAAATTCTCTTGATTAGCTTTGAGCTTGAGCGTGTAATCTGTATTTGTTTGTTCCTATATCCATGCAATCCCATTCTGCAGTTGTACACAATTCAATGCATGAAAACGAGACAACCTGTTTAATAGAGCATTTAAAAGATAAAGTGAGAAAGTTGGGGGATAACAAGAATATGTATGTAAATGCCAGGATTGGAAAGGTCAGTTTCAAGGAACTCCGAGTGGGGTTTTTTAGCCCGGGTTTTTAAGGGTTTTTTGGGGTTAAAGGCGAACCTTGGTCAGTTTGATACAATTTTTAATGATACATGATAAAAGCGATGTTATAAAACCCAGAAGCAAAAATGTTAGGTTGATAGGATCCAAGGTTCGCCTTTGGGGTGGGTTTTTAAAAATATTGTTAAACACCCCAAAATTCCGGGGTTTTGGACTTTTTTGGCCCGAAAAGGGTTTTTTTGCCCTTTTTAAGAGAATGGTTAGTATATGTTTTAAGAATCGGCGACCTAACGGCTACAAGTTAATTTACAATTGTAGTTGTTATTGGTGGAATTCACGAGGTTATGGGTATCTTTGCTATGTTCGCATCGCAACAGAAGATCCGAGATTTTACGAAGATTGACAAACCGTAGTTAACTTCTACCATGGTAAAGGTTGGTGACGACGGTTACAATTGTTATCATCGTAAGCTTACGAAGCCGTGTTACTAAGCAAGCGTAGATAAGCACTCTCGTGAGTTCCGTCATTGATATTCCTTGTTAATGGACGAGTGAAATAATATATTTTACTACGATCCAATCGTGTAACGTTAAATCCACGTCACACACTCTCAATTATGATGTAAAAAATACTATAATAATCATTTGTACATAAATCATCAAGAAAATTATCAATTCAGTATTCAAGTTTGGAGAATATCAAATTTTAACTGTTCGTATTGGCTTTATTTTCCCATGCCGGTCTACTTACTTGAACCCGGAATTGATGGTTGAAATTTGTAACGAGAGCGCACTAGAACGTGTTGATAATGCCTGAAAGGACATCATCCTAATTTTGTTAAAATCCAAGGCAATAGAAGTTATAATTGCTTAGGCGTAGGATTTCAGATGCCAATGTTAAGTAGTAATTAGAAATCAATAATTTTCGGTTGCATCATAACAAAAACGAGCATTGAAAATAATAAACTGCTGGTAAGCAGACCTAGAAACGTCGCTGAACGACGTTAACGGGAGAATAAGAATACTGGGTGATGAATATGTATTCTGGGCGATATGGATAGGAATATTGGGCGACGAAAAGGAATTATGGGAGATGAATAGGAATACTGGTTGATGAATGGGACTATTTTTGATTTTTTCAAAACCAGTCCCGCTCAAAAACATTCAAACCTGCAAGAAATACTATATTTAGAGTATACATACCATAAGGAATCGATTCAGCATATTAAATACCCTCTATATACTGAGTTTCAGCCAAATAAATTTATTTTTGAGTTTTCGCACCTATATCTTTCAAACGCTTTGACCGATTTGCCTGAAAAGCAATAGCAGGAAAGCTATTGAATATGGTGGAAATCGGTCGAAGTATGTTGACAGGAGAGTGCGGACAGACAGACGGGCGGACGGAAAAAATTAGTAAAGTTATAACTATGCTGAATGGGATTCAGCTACGTAATAACGCATAAAGCTGGCACAAAAATAATGGTAGCTAACGACGAAGCAGCAATAATTGAAGAGTTTGCGTAAATGGGGTAGCAAATACAAGCAAAAAGAAGAACAGGAAGAACAAAAACGTTAATACTCCAATACATTTTTCATTTTTAATTCAATCCAATTTTTTAAGAAATTCTTATCGCTAATGATTTAATTAAAAATAATTGTGTGTAATAAATACTAATTCCTTATTATTACAAATCTAATTAAATACACGACGAATCTTTAATTACTTTTACAATAAAGTTCATATACCTGTACCTGAATTGGTCCATGATGGTTAAAAGAAACCCCCTAAATCGAACTAAGATACAATGATAAATTTGCACATTGTGCATAATATTATGTGAAACTTATTTTAGCTACTTGAAATTTAAATAATAAATCACTTACATAATAATTTATATACACCATGCAACTTTGCTCGTTTACACTCTGTTTACTTTTAGATATATTATGTACTTGTTTGTGAATTAGCTCATGAGAAATATATATAAGCCGCAACTAATTTTTTTGAGTCACATTTGATAGCTCAAGTAACAAACATGAACCAACATTCTACTGTTTAATGAGATCGAGCAAATGCTGCGATGAAGCGAAAGTAATTCCGTGTAGGAATCTCCGCCTTCACCAAGGTATAGAGTAGAAACACAAGACAAGCAACTACTAAGTCTCTCGTCCAAACATTTGGATGAGATGATAAAATGGAATGACAATTGACACTTAATGTTTGTGAAGGAAATTGGTTCAATTTCCAGGTAAAGCTGTGAGTGTAAGTGAATAGGCCTTGCAGTTCTACAAATTATTTACGCGAGGAGGTGTATGGCAACTATGCATGAAAGGAAGTGGAGTGACGGATTGTGCTGATGAATCAAGAAAAATACCCGGTGATAATGCAGCGTATGAAAGAACTTTTTTCAGGTGCATCTAATGTTTGTTGCGATAAATTTAGGACTGCTTTGATTAGCAAATATTTTCTAGTGGACAAGCCTGAAACTCAAAAACTAATATTACTTTCATGCTCTGTCAAACGGATTCAAATGTAACCAATAAATAAAATTCAATTGAGTTGATTAGAAATAAATAACTTTAAAATATACATATTGATGAATATGGATTATAGATTTTTTTAAGCAATTGGTTAAAGCTTACACTCAATAACATTTTATTTAAAAAAAAAATAACATCTCATAACAACAACTATGATTCTACATCTTAGTTCTAGTTTGTATTCTCAGTTGTAAGTAATACACTTATTGATGTATTTGTTTAATAATGTATTATGAACAAGACTTGATTGCATGATTTAGATTTATAATTTTTAGTTTAAACAGTTTCTCTAGCTTGGGAGTCCGGTTCAATCCATTACGCAGATGCAAGTAGTACGCCATAATTTATGAGCAGATACGGAGATATGCCTAATTTAATTACTCCTAGTGAAAGATATTGGGCTTTCACCGTTCTAACCTATGCTTCATTAGAAAGGCCAAAGCGACTAAAGTTCCTAATCGAATTGCTTGAGAAGTTTTAACCAAAACAAATTTATGCAGTACACTTACAGAGAGCTCACTATTATTTTAATATTTGGTTTCAGTTTTCACTCAACAATTCTTTATTCGAGATGAATTCAATATATCAAAACCAAAACTACGATTCTAGCTTCGGTGAAGTGTGTATTTATCGTTAGTAAGCAGTTGTAATTGTTAGCTTTTAAAACATGCATTGTGAGTAAAAGTATTGTAATAAATGCTTTATCTAGTTTTTTTTATAAATTATAACGAATGTAAAAAAGTTTTTAGCTGATTAAATACCAAGGCAAGCTTCTGGAAAATGGAACAATACGGCTACAAAAGCTTTAAAGCCTGTTTTTTAACAATAAATTCTAATGTGCATATTACTATTATGAAATGCTTTTTTTGTCGGAAAATTTAACCTTCAACGTAGCAAACGCAAGTTTTATTGTCTTTTGTCATTCGCCCACAACTTCCTTTTCTACTTGCAAATATTTACGTCAATCTTTATTTAGACACTGCATGATGTGTATGTATATTCTTATTTATGATCAGCTTATAGTAAGTTTGTATTAAAACAAAAAGGAAGATATTCACACTCTAAATGCACACGCACACATAAAAAATATGAAAAGGGCGAGTATGATGAATTTATGCGTTATATGTACACCAAAATCTAAATTTTCTAAACAGTTTGCTAATATAATTTTATTCACTAGACATAAAATTAATGACACCAGAAAGATAACGAGCATGACGAAAACTAAATTGCGTTCCGAAATTTTATCGATAACACAATAAACATTTGGTTGCATATTAACTGGGACAGTGTACCACTGGGCGTCGAATTACCTCTATTTCTTAAAGTTATTTCAAATTTAAATGTATCTATTTATACCAGACTTATTACTTGCTGTTTACCCAAATTTTCCCCTACAAAATATTCGGCTTAACCCGTTTCTATAATACAATAGGCAAGCAATTTTTTTGCTAGTAAATAGCTTCCTCATTTCAGTCCGTCGTTCCCTAAGTGCTAGTTTATTTTAATCATTTGAAAGTCAAGCGTAAGTTAAATAAGCATTCGGATTAAAAACAATTAAATAAAGGCATCCTAAATATACATATAATAAGAACCTTTTCCTCTTAGACTTTTTATTGATACATTAAATTAAAATGTTAATCTTGCTAGTCGTAATTCGAATCATTTAACACTTACGCTAGTTTCTAAGCCTACTTTTATCGTTTTATTGGACTTTTTGGTATTTTATATTGCTGATTAGTGTGATTAATCTACAGTCGTTAAATCTTATTTGTGATGATTTGGTCTATCAAGGTTAAATCAACGCATCTTTCCATGTTATAACTAACAACTACCAGAGTAGTTACTTTTTCTACAAAGTTGGAGCTTCCAAATTGAATTCTAGCTAGCGGAATAGCCATCCAAATTCTTTTCCATTTCTTGTTTTTCATCATATCATCTCTTCCCTTCAGTTTTTTGTCGAGTTTGATACTTGTTGCTAGTACTTCTCCTGCCGTTCCAAACGCTGCCACAATGATAAAACTTATTTCCAGGAAAACCACAGAATTTACCAAAATCACAGTAATCCCCATTTCATTTCCTTCTCTTCGACAAAACTGGATAGTAGCAAATGAAGTGATTATTTGAGAAATAGAAAGGCCTGCCAAAAACAGCATCAAGATTCCAGAGTGACTTCGATTGAAGGAATTGACAAGCAACTGCATTCTTCTCAAGTATTGAAACAATTCTCCAATGTAGGTAGTTGATTTCAAACTTGATTTGTTTTGGACTGCTTGGATGCAGCACAGCAAATTTACTCGTATGGATGTAAGAGCCAAAATCAAATCTACAGTGATGAAACTTGCGGATCCGGTGACAGAAGACAAAAAGAATAAATTAACCATTCTAAATAATGCCTTGATTACCACTTTATCCTCGATCATTCACTGTTCCACCGGGAGAAAAACATTTGTGGGAAAATCTAGGAAGCATACGACTTTTATTCCTTCAATCGCTTTTTCACCAAACAGGCTGGTATAATGAATTGCAGCAAGATTCAATCTGAAGGAACGACTTCGTTGTAATTCCCTTTCAAATCGAATCAACTCGTTACATATTTTTGTCATATGTTTGTATTCCCACAAAATTTGCTGGTACACAATTCCAGTCACACATATGCTAGTCCCAATAAAAATCATTTGGGTTCTGCGATTCAAGACTGGTTCTCCATATGCATTGATGAACATCAATGTGCCGAGGATTAAAGTAATTCTAGTTATAATGATAGAAAGAATCTGGGATTTTATACTTATTTGCATGAGTTTGAATTCTGCCTGAGTTTCATCCCATTTAAATGGGAGCAAATGCAGTGGATTTGCTAACTTCAAATAGGAAGCAGTAGCAGCTTGTATTTTGGATGTTGGGGAAAAAGGAATCATTTTTATTAAATATTGCTTAGCGAATTTAAACACTTTTGAACAAACTCTATCAAGAAACTAAACTGAGAAAATTCATCGAGAAATTTTGTATATTTATTGAGTCAATATTGTAAAAAGATTAAGTTTATTTGTCATACAAACTCATAAGTAGTTGTTGAGGAGCTTTGTGTTGACTTTAGTAATTTTAACTATCAATAATAGGTTTAATTCACCTAATAATTTTATTCAGTTTGATAACATCAAATTTGAAGCAGCAGCAGCTTGTGTCACGGATTTAGGAATGAAGAAACTGGTCTTTGTAACTAGCGCTGCGAGGTGGTCACCGGTAAAATTTTGCCCACCGTTTTAATGTTACCCGTCATTTCAGACATTACCTGTCACTTTAATGTGACCAGCATACTACTGGAGCCACGAGGCGGTCATCTGTAAAATGTGGTCTGTCAATTTAATGTGACGGGTGTATAAATCCCATATATAACAAAGAACCGCTTTGTCCAGGCATACTGTAGAATCGTGGATGCGGTATGAAGCCAGCATCTAATGGAAAGGCTATAGTTTTATGAAGTAGAGAAGTGCATGGGGTAATTTGAGTTATGAGAAATAAAGGTTATGCTGATACAAGAGAGATGTTAATTTTAAGGTTAAGAAAGGTCTTATTTAACGTGATGGTCGAGAGACGACGTTCAAGAGAATGACAAAGAGAAACATGTTTTTGGTTCTATTTATAACATGAACCGATCACGTAGTTCATCACGAAGTTCACTCAAAGTCAATGATTTCATAGGACACATTTAAATTAAGATTATACAAATTACAGGTAAAACATGAGGTTGTTGCCTCAAGAGACAAATAGGTAAAAAACTAAGAAAAGGGTATCATTAGAATAAGTCAAACACAGGATATTTAGAATGCATAAGAGTCACACACAAATCATTTTAGATGCTACAAAATCACACACAAAATATCATACACGACTATACACATACTGAATTCTTTATTAAAAAGCGACGAATGCTGAATCCGATGTTTATAAATGGTTGGAGACGTGGTGCGGTCAGTGTAATTATTACCCGTCAAATTAAAATGGCCCGTATATAAATCACATGTAAAAACATAAATCGTCTATCGTAAATCTAACATTAATCTCTAACTAAACTAATTATTATTTTCATTAATTTAATTCATGAAGCGAAATAAAAGTTCCAGGCTTTTTCCTGTTATTTGGTTTAATTAATTTAAGATGTGAAGCAATCTAAAAGCTTCAGCTGTCTCCCTGCTTGTTGTTTTTATGAAGTTAAGGCATGAGACCAACCAAAATTTCAAACTTCACTCTGTTTGTCATTTTCATCAATTGAAGGCGTGGATCAAAAAGTTTAAGCTTTTTCCCTGTTTGTTAGATTCATAAATATAAGTAACGCAAACTAAACGTTCCATCTTTCTCTTGTTTTTTGTTTTGTATGAAGTTAGGGAGGGAAGCAATTCAAGGTTTTCATTTTTTACCTGTTAATAATTTTTTCTTCAATTGAGGGCTTAAAACAATCAGAAGGCTTCAGCGTTCTCATTGTTCATCATTTCCATGAATCTAATGGGGCGTTCGCACATACCCACTTCTCGCAGTTTTCAGCTCGCTTCTTGCCGAAAAAAGCGAGCTGCGTGTTCGCACCAGTCAAGCAGCTTGCTGCGGCAGCTTTTTTTTTTGCTGCCGCTTTTTTTATTTTTCGGTCGCTGTTTTTTTCGACAAGCGTAAAAACGCGTGAGTGTCCGCACATCGACTTTTTTCTGCTCAAGCAGCAAATTTTTTTACGCGCCGACAAGAAATTTGCAGCTTCTTCCGAAGAAGCTTTTTCTGCTTGTATGTCGCTTTTTTTTTGTTTTGCAAGTGTATGTTGCCTGAATTTTTTTTGTTTCTTCTTACCCACTATAACCAACGATAGTTATTGTTTAAGGTCGACCTCATAATAGTCATTAATCACCGGAAACATAAATTAATTAACGATGGTAAAAAAAATATTGTTTATTGAAATAAGTAAACATTTTTCAACATTGTTTGCTTAAAATGAAAGAGATTATGCTTTGAAACTTTTGGTGTAAAATGTTTAAATTAGCAGCTTGCTGCTTTTGCGTTCCCATCTGTCTGAAGACGCAGCTGGCAGCTAGCATCTAACTTTTTTCTGCCAGCAGCTTACTTTTTGCTGCTTCGGTTTTCATTAAGTGCGAACACACAGTTTTTTATATGGAAACACGCAGTTGGCTTCAAGCTTTTTTCTGCTAGATGTTTTCGGCCAGCTGCGAGCTGCGAGAAGTCAGTAAGTGCGAACGTACCTTAATGCGGCATTTCCACATACCCGCTTCTTGCAGTTTCCAGCTCGCTTCTTGCCGAAAAAAGCGAGCTGCGTGTTCCCACTAGTCAAGCAGCTTGCTGCGGCAGCTTTTTTTTTGCTGCCGCTTTTTTATTTTTCGGTCGCTGTTTTTTTCGACAAGCGTAAAAACGCGTGAGTGTTCCCACATCGACTTTTTTCTGCTCAAGCAGCAAATTTTTTTACGCGCCGACAAGAAATTTGCAGCTTCTTCCGAAGAAGATTTTTCTGCTTGTATGTCGCTTTTTTTTTGTTTTGCAAGTGTATGTTGCCTGAATTTTTTTTGTTTCTTCTTCCCTACTATAACCAACGATAGTTATTGTTTAAGGTCGACCTCATAATAGATATTAATCACCGAAAATATAAATTAATTAACGATGGCAAGTGAAATATTGTTTATTGAATTAAGTAAACATTTGCAACATTGTTTGCTTAAAATGAAAGAGATGATGCTTTGAAACTTCTGCTGTGAAATATTTAAATTAGCAGCTTGCTGCTTTTGCGTTCCCATCTTTTAGAAGACGCAGCTGGCAGCTAGCATCTAACTTCTTGCTGCTCCGTGGTTTCATTAAGTGGAAACACGCAGTTTTTTATATGGAAACACGCAGTTAACTGCAAGCTTTTTTCGGCCAGCTGCGAGCGAGAAGTCAGTAAGTGGAAATTTACCTTTAAGGCATGAAGTAATCTTAATGTTACATCTTTCTTCCAGAAAAGTCATTTTATACATGTAAATGCAAATGTTATATTTGGCGGTATAAATTATGTAAATTTTAGGAATGAGTGTAAAAAATTACAATTTTAACACATTCGACGAGGATAGGTTAGGACCAACCAATTCTTTATTTGGGATTACCAACTATGGAAATGGTTTGCTAATTTCTGCCAGCAAGCAGTAGCAGCTCGTATTTCAGATAATGTAGGGGGTACAGTGGCGGAAAAGTAGGCGGTGCAGGCGGTCCCCGCGCCCAGGGGAAAGTCAGAGGGGCCCCAAGATCTAGGACAATAAGCTGACCAGGTTCATCAGAAAAGGAAAAAATTATCCAATGGCACAGGCACAATTTCCCATAATTGATAAATCTGTCAAGTTAGTCAGAGCCATTGAGTAGAGCATAAGGTGGAAAATGTTATCTTTTAAATCTAAGCTCCTTCGCTCCAAAGGTGGGCGCGTGTACCGGAACCCACACCCAATACGGTGGGTACCGGGAATGGATACCGGTACCCACGGCACACACAAAATGCTTGGTTCCCGTACCCATTCCCATGTGGATACCGGTTCCCCGTCCACCTTTGCTCCGCTCTTGTCTGTTATCAATATTTATCCTGATTTCTTACCTGTGGAGAAAGCTTACTGTTAATGTGCTTAAATAAGTGAAAAATAAAATTCTGAACTCATGTTACATTGCTTCTTCCTGCTTACATAAGCTGCTTCCTGTTTCTTCCTTTGAATTGAATATACTTGAAAATATTTAGTACTCAGATAAGCACTATGAATATTTAGTTTGAGGTATGAAGTGCCCCACGTTTCATCTTGCACACGGGCCCCAGAGCCTCTGGTTTCGCCACTGTGGGGATATATTAATCATTCTTATTTAACATTGTTGAGAATTTTTTTTAACACATACGAACAAAGTCTAGGAAACTATTAATTTAGGAAAAAGGATGTCGTCATCGCAGAGAAATGTCAATTATATTCACATATTATCCGTTTCGGTGGATTTATGTTGTATGTTTATGTATGTAATTTTTAGTACAACACCGGGTGCATTAAATTATTTTGTGTTTGTGATTACCACAGCGTTCCCTATTATTTACAGGTTTATATAATATGCCAATTTTACTCGGATTACAGCTTATCATTTAGTAATAAAACCATAAGTGTACGAAGATACACAAGCAATGAAATTGGAATTTGCGAGTGAAACTACCTTGATTTAACATGAAAAATAACCTTCAGATACTGACTTTCAACTAAATCGATTGATTTTTTAAATTTTAGAGCGAAAACTTTCGAACTTTGCATTGCATTCAAAATCTAATATTGTCAGTTAATTCACCATGAAAAATAACCTTTAGATACTGATTTTCAATTAAATCGATTGATTTTTTGAATTTTCGCGCAAAAACTTTCGAACTTTGCATTGAATTTAAAATCTAATATTGTCAGTTAATTCACCATGAAAAATAACCTTTAGATACTGATTTTCAATTAAATCGATTGATTTTTTAAATTTTCGCGCGAAAACTTTCTAAATTTAATTTGAATTTAAAATCTAATACAACCACTTGATTCGCCATGAGAAATAACCTTTAGATACTGATTTTCAACTAAATCGATTGATTTTTTAAATTTTCGCGCGAAAACTTTCTAAATTTAATTTGAATTTAAAATCTAATATTGTCAGTTAATTTACCATGAAAAATAACCTTTAGATACTGACTTTCAATTAAATCGATTGATTTTTTCAATTTTCGCGCGAAAACTATCGAAATTTGCATTATGATTATGACATGACACTTACGCCGTACACTCTACACTGTACAAGCCCCCCAAATGACAAAATTTTCATTATGATTATGGCATGACACTTACGCCGTACACTATGAATCTTACGCCGTACAGTTACGCGTACGCAAACCCCCCAAATTGTCATTCTTCAGAAGCAATTTCATTGCTTAATAAAATTTTAATTTAAAAAGCTTTGTCAAATAGAATTTACGGGTGCAGCTAATGTATTTGATTAGAAAAACAAACTAAGCTATGCTCGTTGCGTTTCATCGAAGTAACCACCCATTTTGCAATTTGTATGATTGCGAGAAATAGTTACAACTGCCATGGAATTTTTGATTTATGTTGAAATCCTACCTAGCAATTAAGCTTACTTATCCTCAACTTGGTCTATATGTGTAGGAAAACAATTTGTTGTATTAAATTGCCTACCAAAATATGAAACTACCATTAGTATAAAATTTTCAAAGATTTTTGGAAATTTTCAAGACCAATTTTTGTCTAAGAAATACCCAAAATTTAGTGTAATCTAATTTAAGCCTTCTATGATAATAAATAGACACAAGATGAGAGCCACATTAGCCCATTGGAAAATACAAAGGTATCTCATTGACGCACTAAACCCAAATACTTCCGGATCGGTAACAATCGATGACCATGCTGACGTTGACGAGTTCAACTTTGCTTTCTCCTCTACCGAGATGCCCAAGTATTGAACCGTCTATACCTGAGAAAAATTCCTAGTTGGTTTAACCTAGCCATCTGCTCGTTAACTCGTCTTGATAGAATTGACCACATATAGAACCCCACAGAATAAGGAATAACTTAAAATGAAAACGACTTGCAAAATTTGTCATCGACTTTCTGCAGCTCTCCTTTTTTAATGGAGTTCATGTGCTTCCCACAATTCTTATTTTCCACCATGGACTGCACAATGTCGTTAATTTTTGCCCCTGGCAGAAATAATCAATCCTTTTCAACGTAGAAAAAAATTATTAAAGCCCTCATAAAATTTTCGTTGTTTCTTCTGAATTGGAAGGCTCCCATCTAAAATCCGGTTCATAGTTTGCTGTGCATTCACTCTAACATTAAATCCTTTGCATAGCACTTCTTCCAGAGATTCCAAACTATCAAATTTGTAAACGTCTGTGCCGAGTACGGTTTGATAGGGGTTGGTAATCATGGGTAATCCCAACAAACAACACCAGTGGAAACGCGGCTCATGAAGAAGTTGCTGAGAAACGCCAACAAATGTCCATAGCGGATCCCATCCATGATAAAGACTCCTGGTAAGTCCAGCATATGTAAATAAAATTCCAACTTTTACCATCCAAGTTGGATTGTCAAATGCAGTAAAGTTGTTATCGCATTTGAACACCGTAGCTATTTTATTGAATTACAATGAAGCAAGGAGAAATTCAAAGTAGCAACGGTAAGAAATTTTGTGTGAACACAAGAATTCTTTTTGGAATCTATTGCAAAAGTCCCAATTCCAACATGCATGGTTCTTGTAGGAGAAGTCAAGTATCTGCCTTTTTTATATCATGAACGTCAATGAAAGTTACATTTAAAACGTGAATCAAATCTCGATAGGTCGTGCGAAGATAACAACCTTTAAACTAGTTTTTGTGGAAGAATACAGTGTTTGGGGCAAGGAATTCTGGTTTGTCCAAGTATATTTTGTACCCAAACGTTATGAGGGCATTGTGATACATCACGCTTCCATGAGCACTACCGCTATTTCCTTTGTAAATCAGTTGAATTTCCGAAAGAAAATTTGGAGTCAATTTCAGTCACATTGGATGCAATGTTTTGTGAGTAGGTCAAAAATGGCAGTAAATTGCAATTGAAGACGATTGCTGTGACAATGTTTGGAAGTTTCTGCTTTGGATTCCTGTACAGATACTCTTGAAGCCCTGAAATCAAATCTGTACCAGGTTTAATCAAATAAAATACAGCGTCTTCTGTATTTCCATGGCCCGAGCGGTCAATAAGATGCATAGATTTGGTAAATGAAAAAGATGGAGTTATAAAATGGGCTAAACACTTTCACTAAATCTTTGAAAAAATCGCCAGTAACCAGGATTTAGTGAGACTTTGTCCATCCACTCGCCTTTCAGGCGAAGATTATAATCCTCAAATGTGTTATAAATGAGCAAATTATGAATCCAACAAGTTGCAGTATGAAAATCAAATTCTGGACATATACCTGTATCTTTGGAAAGTAGTAACGTAATAGAGCAAGGTGAATGAAGTTTAAGCGATGGGATTATTTTGATTTCGGTTTTGCTTTTAAAACTGAAAGATACTGGATGAGAGTTTGCAGAGACACCAAAATTTTAATAATGCATTGACAGTGATAAAATAAGCGAAAATAAATTTATTCAACACGATGTTTCGTTCAACAGTTAATTCGGTTCACAAATAGAAATTTTTTCAACTCGATGCGAAAACTGAATAAAGCATACAACAAGAAATCATTTAAAAAACTAGTCATAATTTAATTGTTATATTTTTGCAAATCAGATTGGTTGTAGTCTTCAGTAATTGTTACTTGAATGAATGGGATAAAAATAACGAAAGGAATAATAAAAATGTTTTGTGGCTGTTAACCGTTGCTTTTATTACCCAGCATTATAAGAACATTTGATTGGGTTAGGTTTAAATGCGAATCTACGCAGAAGAAATGTTGAATAATCTGAGTGTTTCACAAAAATATTACAATAGTACAATGTACAGTTTCGTACAAATAGTACTATGCATACGCAAAAGACCTTACTATGTAGTTAGTTGAGCAAAAAGCTGCTACTGCCACTAAATAATTATTTTTATCGAATAATGGCTTAATGCGACAGGCTTTCTCTTCTGTTGTAGGCTGTTGCTTTCACTTGGTTCTTTGAACAAAAGTACATACTTATTGAGTCCAATTACTTTCCAAAAGATTTTCTATACCATGTTTTGCAAACGCCTCTACAAATACTTACGGGTCCTCAACTGGGTTACCAAACTTTAGTGTGATTGCTGGAAGTACAAAGAAAAAACTAAAATCTTTTGTTACGAGCCAAATCTGGAATGGAAAGTTCAAATGAATTGCAATTTATTTGTGGCGTGGATAATTGGCACATTTATCGTCACTCTGAAACACTACTTTAAAAATTTCTGATACATATTAATTTCTCCTCTTACACTGGTTTGGGAAAAATATCTGCAGGATCATAACTGGATTTACTCATTTTGTCATGTTATGAATCAATCCTGTGTCACTATCTTTCTCCAAATTGCTTACGTCAAACGTTGAAACATGGAATTAAAATAAAATATATTTTTTCCATCAATGTATTGTGATCCAAACTTACTCAGCTAACATTTGGGCCTAATTCCAACTCATGATTAGGCTCTATGATTCAAAGTCAACCTCTAACTGCTTTTGATACTCCAACTTTTAATTGCAATTTAATGCAGTATCATTTAGTTGTGGTTTAAAACTTGAAACACCTGCGTCAAAAAACAAAAGAAATACGAAGTTTCGCTGTCTGTCTTGTGAAAACTCACTGTTATCCCAAATTTAGACATTTCAAGACATCAAATTCCAGATATGAGAATAAAAGGCTTTACATTTGTTTCCCATCGCTTCCTGTAAAAATTCAAGCTGTTTACTGAGAATATCATTCATTAGAATGATTGTGAGAGAATGGATTCGACGGAAGGTTCATGTCGTCTTTTGAGAAACATAGATCCCTATACAGACATAGAAAAGCACAACATTCATCAACCAAAGGCTGAGTAATGCTCAAGAAACACTTTAGCTTCATGTACTCCGCGTATCACAAAAGTGTACATGGCGCAATTTCAATTTCGGTGTACATTTACATGCAGCAGCAGCAGATGAGAAATTTACAAGCAAGCAAAGGAAAAAGGAACCAAAACGATGCTCAGGTAGCAAAATGATGAAAAAAACGTGTCAGTGTTAATACACGAAAGATAGCGAGAGTGTTCTCAAAAGGATTGTCTCACTCTCATGCACGTTCTAAAATTATGAAGAATTTTCGCATTCGAGCGTCTTTCAGATGACAACGCGAATAAAGTTTATGAAAATGATAAAATATAAATTGGGATATGTTTTACTTTCGGTTTTCCACATTATAGAAATAAATATTTTGTAAATTATCCTCATCGATCTACTTCACTGTTGTAATGCACAAACTATAAGCAACTAAGTCTTCGCCAAATCCAATCATGAATGCATTCATTGTCGTAAAGCAATCCGAGTTACAAGAAAAAATGTTCTTATATCCATCGGTAATATAAGCTGGTCTGCTTCAATTCCCATTGTAGGGTTATTTTTAGTTTGATCATTTGCGCTTTTTCACCTAGCTATCTATGGTCATCTTTTGAGTATTGGTTTGTTTGAGAGAAAGTTTGCATTTGTTAACACAAACATAAAATAAGAGTATAACATGAAAAGTGAGATGAATTAGCAAGTGAGTTGAGATATAAGGGTATTCTTGAGTCTTAAATGTAAATATATTTATTTGAATGTAATGAGTGAATGAAAATTATGTATGTGTGTGCAAATTTAGTTCTAGTGCTAAAGTAAGTTCGACCGAGGGTATATAAACACTTCAGCCCGTAGTATTAAGTCTCATTCCGATTTTGTCAAACAGTGAACACGGGTGATCCAGTGTTCCTGTTCTCCGCTTCAACATACATGCTAGTAGCATAAAGACACGGAGGATTCTGTGTCCGCGTCATGAGAGATTCATGTGTGTGAATAGTTTGTAGTCTGGGATAGGATATAGGAAATAGTTATAAGTAAAGCGAACATGTAATGATGATGATAATATATATGATCTACGTAAATTAGAATTAATACCGTACACAGTCAAACGGAACCTACTACCCGAGTTTACTCTAAGTATTTTTGTCAAGGCATATTGTATGATACATAAGAGCACCTTACAGAGATATGGGATTGAGAGGGATGAAATGGAATTGTACAGTATAATGGAGGGGTTTATGTGAAATGTGAACCAAAATGACGCTTTGTACTTTTCATATGTGACGTGAAGTAACATGATCAGAGTTGAGCTCACTTTTCTGAGAGTTGAAAAAGTCTCAGATAAAGGCTAAGGAAGTTATTGAGCATGAAGCAGTTTTTTTGTTGCTCAGGTTCGTGCATTTTCATGCATAGCTATATGCCTGTAATCAAAAGAAAAATCAGCAACTCTACGACTCCATTCCTTTACAGACTGTATTTCCCTTTGTGAATGATATTCTCACACGGTCACATCTGTGCTTGAGTTTTATATAGGAAACAAATATCAAGTGTTTGCATAAACTATACACACACGAAAATGATTTTTCCTTTATTTGAGTTATTTGGTGGATTCAAAATTTAAGATTTTTAAAGTCTGAAAATATCCTCTTGCATTTTTTACATTGTTTCACATTTGAAAATTAGTGGACCCTGGCTACAAAATATGTTTTTGTATGTAGGATGCGGATTCTTCCTCACCAGTTGGAAGATACTTGGTTTCCAATGCGGAAAATATTTTATATTGCAAGCTGTATGACATGACATGGCGATATCAAGACTGTTTCATGGCTTTTGTTAAAATTTGTCTAATTTTAGACAAACCATGTTTTACGATATATGAATAAAATGTACCGATAATGGAATGAATACTAAAAACGGTCATGAAAGTTGGTTTAGGATTAGGCTACAACTAGTTATTATCATAAAGATTATTTATTTATTCATTTTCAGCAGTGATTTTCATTATTACAAATTAAATGGAAGAATATTTTACGTACACAAATTAAAAATATCAGCCTTGTTCTTCAGTAGCATTATTTGATGAACTTTAATTCATACTACAATACTTCAACATATTTTTACACACACACAACATTCTTTAAATTTCTTAGTTTTGTAATGTTTGAGTTTCGGTCGTGATTCCTCCTTTGATCATTAAATTTTGGAGGAGATTTTATGATTAGAATTAGGATGCTCGTTTACGTTTCCAGCTCTAACTCTACAAAGCATACGACTGTTACTACAAACAACCCATCATTCAAAAGCCACAATCTTTATCTTTTAGAGGATATGCAGATCATTGTATTTGAGGAAGTCCTCTTTGAGATAATCGCTATCAAAGTTGACCGGACCTTTTTGATAATCCCTTCGTATTTAACATAATTACTTCTCATTCTCTTGTTGAAATTTCAATGTAAAGTTATGCTACAATTATCCGGACCGGATTTTTACTATCTGTGCAAACACAGACCAAAAACCTGGTTCCTGCATGTTCTCCCACTTCTTCTTTTTTTCACGCAACACGTTAAATCATTTAATTTACTATACAAAATAAGAATTCACGTTGAACTTTTGAGGGCTTAAGTGAACCTCTACCACAAAAGCTTTACAAAGTAAATATGTATTCTTCAGGAGATAATCTTTATGCCACATGCCAGTTACAGGCTTTTTAATCCCGTTTATCCTCGTTGAAGAAAACTCAAAACTAAAGAAGAAGCATGGGAAGGCAGCTTCCTTAGTCTGACTTTGAATCCCTTTCACTCACCATACTTTATGTGGACTGTACATTCTCACATTTATTCTGCGTCCCCATATTCCACATAAACTTTTATGTGCGTGAAGCAACCTGTGTACTATCTATTGAAATGAATACTAATTTCTTGTACTAAATAATTGAAATATGAACCAAACAAGAACAAAAATTTTATCATGTACATTTTGCTCGGCCATTCTTTTTAAATATTTTAGTGTGCAATATTTTGGTCGCAGGGAAGCATTGAGGTGAAACGTCAAGGAATAGAACCAAATTTTTATTGAATATTTTATTGGATCTATCATTAATTAATGATTTTTCTATGTTACATAAACTTTCATGGAAATACCGTTCGACTATTGTAGCTGCAATAAATGTGAAAATAAAACGAATACTATAGAATTATTTTTGATAAATATAAATGAAATCAACAACAATAGAACAAGCATTGCAAATATCATAATTTAGTGTTTTTATTTTTATGTGGTACTATTAGCATCAGGTTTTACAGTAATAGCAAGAAATACACACATAAATTACAGCTATTTTTTTAAATTAAAAGCAAATGCAAATGTTCTTTGAGAATACAATTTAGTGAAATGATTTTGGGAAAATTGTGCAAATGTTATGATGCTCTGAAATTTGGTTTCTCAAACGGTTCTTGAACGTACGTACATGTGATGTACACGTCGAGATGAGCCTAGTTCTCAGAACCAAGTGTACATTCGGAAAACTTTAGGTCTTTCCTGATATCCATATCACCACAATAATCTCTTTCATAGATATATTCTATGATTCCTGCTTTAGAATATGGCTTACTTAAAAATTAAAACTCCTTCACCATGGTTATTTACATTGCAAAACGTTTCATTTTAGGTTTATTTTATAATTCACAGTCACAACATGATTTAAGCAGTTTGTGCGTGTTTTGGAAGGCTGCCGTTTATCCAAGAGGAGAAGAGGCAAAATTAACAAGAATGGGATGTCTGAGCTAAACGGCACATCGAGTAGTTCTTCAACTCGCCGAATTGAACTGAACAGAAGAGGCATGCTGTAGTGGTCTGGTCTCTCCCCGGAGTTGGCATTAGCACGATATTTTCTGCAGAAGAAAAAACATTAACTTTGTTATTCTTTTGTGATTACACTCACATTTAGCAGTCTCTAAACAGTTCCATAATATGTAAATATTTATATGGATGTGTTAAATTGAATGACTTACAGTTTTGGCAAATTATTTTAAATTGTACAATAATATACACTTGAGAACGAGGAGAGCTTAACTTTTCTTTTGAATAGTAAGCATCTCTGCCAAGGGCAGAAGGCAAGTGTTTTTGAAAACCCAAGCAAGGCACGTTACGCCCCTGTCTTACCAGGTTTATTTTCGTTAAAAATATTTAAAATTTTGATTCTTAATAACGATAACCATATTCATTACATTCATCATTAAATGACACTAACAAGTGACGAGTAGCCGTGAAAATGCAAAACTAGTCCATACACGATTTATGCATATTACGCACATGTCTCTTCAAGTTGTGTTCCGTCCCTGTTGAGAAGGAACAAATCTGACAAAAAAAGGGTTTCTCATTTAAGTGGCTTCTCAAGTGGTTCTCGAAATCGTGTTATTTGCAAAACTTCTTTGAACAGAAGAGACAAGCGAATGATCTCTCACTCGAATTATCGTGTTTTGTCAAGAAATGTTTTTTAAAGTTGTACTTGTCAACAAAAGAGCATGAACGCTTGGAGCACTTGAAGTCTTTTGTGTTCTCATGAATAGCTTTCAGGTGGTAAGTAAGCAGGGACCGAAAAGTAAATCTTTTAGGGCACTTTGGACATTGGAACGGCTTCTCGTTGAGATGGGAGTTGATGTGGTCGTCCCTTTGATCTTTTCTAAAATATGTCTTCCCACATATTCCGCAAGAGTGTCGGCGCATCTTTTCGTGAACGTTGAGAGTGTGACGATACAAGCTGGATTTAAAGCAAAATGTATTTGGACAAGTTGTGCACTTAAATGGTCTACTTTCTGAGTGAACTCTAGAGTGTTGATCCAGTGAAGTTTTGCGCGCAAAGGGTTTTCTGCACACTGAACAGGAATTAATTTCTGAGTGTACTCGGGAGTGCTTTGTAAGTGCATATTTTCGGGCAAAGGTTTTCCCACACACTGAGCAACAATATGGGTTTTCTCCTGTGTGGATCCTCCGATGTACTCGCAATTCGGCCGGTGTGCAAAATATTTTGCCACAGCATTCACACTTCTTTCCCTTTCCAGAATTATGCTTCCTAAAAGCATGATGGGTTAAAATACACCCTTTGGAAAATGTTTCTGGACACTTTTTGCAGAAATACGGCTTCTCTTTCATGTGCATTCTTAGGTGGAAAATGAATACATGATTGTATTTGAATGTCTTGTCACACCAAATGCACGAGAACGGAAGGTTGTCACTGTGAACCGTTGATAAATGTTGGGTTAAATGTCCCTGAGTTTTGAATTTTTTGCTGCAAATGGTGCAACCAAATGGTCTCTCGCCTGTATGTATTCGAAGGTGTATTTCCATCCTACAGTTATGTTTAAACTGTTTGTGACAAACTGGACACCGTATTTTATTCTTCGGTGCTAACTTTTGAGTTGTAGCAATTGACGTTGACTTTGCTGGAGATGAGTTAATTATTCTCTGTCGAACCAAACATGGTTTCCCTATTGACTCCATTTTGTGATGGAATTTTGTTACTGCTTACTCACACTCAAATGGAATCAAGTCATGTAACTAATTTATATTGTAATTGTTCATTTTGCAATTATTCATTACAACAAACTAGTGTTCATTTCAATCGTAAACAATCTGTGGCACGCACACAACAGTTTATGTGGAAATTGGGGACGTAGAATAAATGCGAGAATGTACAGTCCACGTAAAGTGTGTAGAGTGAAATGGATTCATCAAAGTCAGACTAAGGAAGCTGCCTTCCTATGCTTCGTCTTTACTTTTACCTGAGTTTTCTTCAACGAGGATATACGGGAATAAAAAGCGTGTAGCTGGCGTCTAGCATAAAGATTATCGGCTGAAATACATATTTACTTTGTAAAGCTTTTGTGGTAAAGTTTCACTTGAGCCTTTAAAAGTTCAATGTAAATGCTTATTTTGTATAGTAAATTAAATGATTTAACGTGATGCGTAAAGAAGTGGAAGAAGGAGAACATGCAGGAACCAGGTCGTTGGTCTGTGTTTGCACAGCTAGTAAAATTCCAGTCAGGAATTATACATTTATATTTTTTCATAATATATGGAATATACTGCAGGTGGTTAGGCGAAAAAAATGTCGTTGAGATTTTTGTAGAAAACAAATAAATGTAAAGTCAATCAATATTTGAATCGACTACATACAAAATGCTTTTTACTCCGTTTGAGTTATGATAGGTCCATTCGAAATTTCTAAGATATTCATGAGAATGAGTTTTGAAACTTACGAGAAAAGCTGGGTTTTTTATATTCTTTGTTGATCTCTTAAAGTAGTTATATTTGAGTACCCAAACGTTTATAACTTGCAATGTACTTGAATTTACTGTAATCTGACTGACTGTAATAATCTATTTGACTGTTTTATAGTTTTCGTCCAAAATTGCATGTTTATGAGGATGTCCTTTTTTCTTCAACATATGGGAATGTAATGAAAAATTGAATGAATGCATGCAAGAAGTTTCAATGAAAGTTGGTTTAGAATTGATACACAACTGGCATTTATCATTCATAAGGATTATTTATCGGCTTATCCCCGGAAGAGGAATTACCTTTTGCATTGTAAAATTCTCAGTAGCCATAAAAATAGAAATATTATGTAGGGTAGTATTTACCCTTAAAATCATCACTTAAGAACATTCACCTTTTACATGATAGCCTACTCCATGCAAGGCATATCAAATTTAACAAAGCTCAACTTTACAAACTGGCTTATATTTTTGTAGGCTACGCGATTTGTGTTGCTTCTTTGAAGCTTACATGTTGTCTTTCTGGATGGAAGAAATCTGAGGAAATGTAACTGTATACTTCGTCGTAAAAATATCATGCAAGTAGGTGCACACATTTATTCTCGTATCTTTAATGAAAAGACGAAGCATATTAATATGGAAAACCAGTTCTCAACTCTGACTCCATTAACTGACTTCCAATGTCTCTCCCATTTTTGTCACCATAGCTTACTTGGATTGTGCATTATTCTAATATTGCCACATGTCATTTTACATGCCCATTTCTCACACAGTATGAGTTATGCAAGCAACAGAAAGTTTTGTTTTCAGGTGAATATTTATTCACCCTCACAACTTTTAATTATGGATCTATCTTTTACGTCACACCAGTATTTGTAAATTTATTGTAACATGAAGTTCATATAAACTTGTATGACAGTAGCAGTTTATAAAATAAATTATTTAATTTAACAATAAATATTCCCATGCCACTACTTAAAGAGTAAATATGACGGTATTACAAATATTTTATAAAATAAATATTGTATTTTTTTCAGCCAAAAAACATCATGTAGAGAACCTCTGAGTTGAGTGCGGATGGGAATGTAAATGCATTGTATTCTAAGCAGAAGCAGTTACAACAAAATCAGCTACAGCAGTTTTGTAGCAAATTTAATAAGCTACAAAACTAAGGAAATAGTGAAGAATTTGAACTAAAATTGACCTCGTGGCTTATCTTTATCTTCAAACGTTTCATGAGGTTCGCGCTGGAAGACTTTGCAACTTCCGAAGACGTTTTCTCCCAGCGATTATGGAATTGGCGACGGGGTTTGCACTTCTTCGGTAGTCTGCGATAGTGGCTTTAATGCCGTACCCTGAAGTTTTCGATTGGACGCAGGTGAGTGGCGTGGGATAGGTTCTCGTGTTTCTCCACCAAAGACACCTTTTGTCGTAAAAATGTCTGCACGTCTTAACGATAATAAATTGAGGCAAAATCAGATCAGAAAAGAAATTGGGTCACTGAGTTGTGCTCCTGGACATGGGGAATCAGAATCATCTTCAGTCATGGCTCCAAGTACATTTTGGCGGTTATGGTGCCCCAAGATATGAAGGGCTTCGAAAATTTTCCAAATTGGTCTATTGCCTGTCAAACTAGGTTTATTTTCGGAAATTTGGACAAACCTTTTATTTTTTGAGGTGTGACATCAAGCTTAGGGTCTGTGCTTTGAAAATATTACTAATCTGGAGTCTGGGAAGGGTCTTGGATGACGTATTTTTCATTGTCGCTAATGACCATTTTTTCAAGCGATTTTTTGCACAGCAATGGTGCACGTTCTTTAAAGGGCTCCTTCTACGAACTAGTTTAAATGGATGTGCTCCTTTTTGTTCTGATACTAATCCCCAGTTTCCGAACTTAAATATGCCGCAAAGTTTTTTCCTTTATTTTTAATTTCTTGGTCGCTAGCCTGCCGGAAGTTGAAGGATGTCTCTGATACTGGCGTTTTACAGCTACTCTCCACTTTGGCGTCATTATCTTAGGGGCCCAACCACTCTGAACCGTAAGTTTATGTCCATCGGATTTTCCAGCATTTTTTACCCATCTGTTGATTGTATCCTCCATGAAATCCTTCTTTTTGAAGAACAACCATGTCTTCTTTTAGTCACATTTAAACACTTTTTTGGACTTCCGTGTGACGCGGGCGGCTAGGTTTCTGATTTTTTTAAAGTGCACCCGAACTATTTTTGAAATTTTAAACCTGCACACTTTGTTCACAACGAAAAGCTCTATCAAATACAAACATTAGCAGCTTCAATGTGCATACCGGGTGATCAGCATACACAAAGGAAAGTACATCCGCACTCAACTCAGGGGTTCTCTATTCATCGATGCCGGGTGCAAAATTTTATGTATCACCCTCACTGGATGATATATAAACTGCATACGTTTAATTTTATTTTCAACGGTAATATGAAGAACATATCTGTATCCAGACTGTCTAATTTCATAGACAGCTCTGGCAGATTCACAGACCAACAGTAAACACATACGCAAGTATGGTAGTGCTCCTAAGGCGAGATGGTGAAAACCCTAATTACTGGGTTATACTACTGATTTTTTACTATTAATGTCATTTATGCTGCCTTTTAATACATACATACATACATACAATATGAAGAACCAAACTGCAAAGCTCTTCTAATTGAGTGATAGTTCGTAAACAGTTAAAAATTGACAAAAAAATGGCATCTAGTGAAACCCTGGTTTGTTTGTTTGGTTCGACGAGAAACAACAAACTCATCTCGTGCATCTTCTCGTGCATTTGGTGTGATAAGTCTTTTGAAGTTGTAAGGTTAATCCCGGAGCATTGTCCAAGAGTGCAATGCTACGGCATAATATAGTGAAAAATTAAATATATGTATTTAGCCATTTGCATTTAAAGCAATGGTAATCCTAATCCTAAGTTATTCAAACATAATTCTTGGTTGACTGAACGCATGTGTGGACTTGTGCAGCAACCAACTCAACTTTAATGTAGGTCAACTCAACTTCCAACTCAACGCGTTAGTATTTAAGGAACGTTGTACACACATACATTAGCTTATTCTCTTTTGAGCGGTCACGTTGGTTGGACTACCGACGCTTCACACTGGACAGTGTGCAAATATTATTCCCTTGCAACCTGGACTGGTTGGACCTAATCCTGGACAGGATATGGTTGGATTCGCGTTAAGGATGATTGTATAAATGTTATCTTATGATATAAGACTTAATAAGATATGACACTATTCTTTAGTAACAAACTAATCTAACGTGCTTTCGCAGTACAGTTATTATTACTGCTGAGAACCTCACGCATCCAATTGCTCTATAAATTCTTGTGTTGATATTGGTAGTACAACATAGTCATATTTATATTCAAGCTCACCAACATCGTCACAAAGTCAATGAGGTTCTTAATGACCATCTAAGAACGCACACGAAGAAGAAGCCTTATTTTTGCAGAGAGTGTCCCCTTTCTTTTTCTTCCTTGAGTGGTTTGATCTACCACACTTTAAACAAGCATAATACCGAAAACGGAAACAAATGTGAATACTGTAGTTAAGTATATTACACAACCTTCAACTTAGAAAGATACCGGATGATCCACACATGAGAGAATATGAATTTTTAGGGTAAGGTAGATGTGCTTTTCGATTCATTTTTTTAAAAAAATTACAAGTTTTGGTGTTTTAGAAGTAAGAAAGTTATAAAATTGCTTTGATCATAGTTTATATAATATTCTGCCTACAATCCACAATTCCATTCCATCACTCTCCATTTCTCAACTCTTCGCTTGTCATGCACAAGTGCTAGCATAGTAGGTACAATGTCCTTGGTAGAGATGCTTACTATTCAAGTGCAAAGTGATTCTCTTCGCGTTATCAAGTGTATATTGTTTTAAAATTTAAAATTTTTGACCAAACCGGTAAATCATTCAATTTAACACATGCAGACAACGGACCACAACACGCACAAAAATCGTGAAAATGATCGTAATTGAACCGCTGTCAGTTAGTACCGAAGCTAATTTTTAGCAAAAAACTTAAACGTTCTAGCAATACAAAATATGGATGAAATGGGAAATATTATGAATTTTTTTTATTCATAAAAACTCTCTTGTGCATTTTACATGCATACTTCACTCTACAAGCCCATTTCATCCAGGTACAATGCAAGCGATGACAGAATAGTTTACTGTCCAAGTGCAAAGTGTTATTTCAAAGGGTATAAGCTAATGTAGAAAGGGCTGAATTAAGGTTGATGTGTAGGTGATGTGATGAATATGAAGGAATCATGTTAATAATAAGTGAGCCGTTGATATAACGTTAGTTTTAGTATGATATTTCATAGTTTTATTTTGCGTAAAGGCGGAATCGTTAGCTAGCTGTGGACTCTAGATCTTGCATCACATTATCACAATCATTAACCTGAAACCAAAATCTATTTCTCAACTCTTTTTTAATCATTTTTAAAAACTTTATTCACGTTCTTATCTGAAAAACGCTCCCACGCAAAAACCCTTCATAATTTAAGAATGTGTATGAGAGTGAGACAAGCGTTTTGTAAACCCATTTTGCTTCAAAGTTAACACAAATTAATAAAAGCCATCGTAGAATTTGCATGTAATCTGCAGCAGTAATAGTATTGGCTTTCGAAATAATTTCAATAGCCAAGTTAAGTTGGTATGATATGGTAACAGATGCAAGAATTGAAGGTAAAAGTGGAAAAGCGTTGGTTACTACAAAGGTACTCCACAGTACAGCCGTTATGTTTTAGTTTCATTGTGCTTTGATTTCACTCACTCTTTTCATATTCCCTTTGGAAATGTTCCAGCAGGTAGTCTTTTGTATCAATCAGGAAACTGGGCTGTAGTTTTATCAACACGATTATTTGCAAAACTACATGTATAAGTATGCGTCAATTGTGTACGCGGTCAAAGTAAAATACATTTTGTTCTTTTACACGTAGTTCCAGGTACATTTGAAATACATGATGCATATGTAGTGTTGATAATGTAATGTAGGAAGCAGAAAGCCGTGTTGCTTTGTAATATTCTTCTTGGTTTGGTATCAAAAAAAGTATATACTTACTTAGTGGCATCATAACTCAGTTCACATAATCCGCATCATATCATCATCAGCTTCACCTAGTCTCTGTTGATCTGATTCCCATATTAACTACCAAAACACGATAGAAACACAAGTTTACATAAAGATGAGTTGCTAAACGCTGCTATAAATGAGCGAAATGAATACTAGAAAACATGAGCAGCAGCCCTTCTTAAAAAGTCGGCTTTTGATGAGTCAATGAAAAGGATTTCAAGTGCTACACAAGTCACTAACCTAATACAATATATTGAACCACTGGCAAGGCCCTATGTATATTACAGAGAGTAATATATTCTACACAGAAAATATTTTCATCGTTCTAGTTCTACTGTTGGTGAGAATATTGCCCGTTACGCTATTTATGCTTGCATATGCCTTGTGTTTTAGTTTACTTGACTGCTTTTTTGTTATTCCGGGATATCCATTGGTTAAATCGATTGTACTTATGTGTTAATATTGTTAACGTGCGTAATATAAATATTAAACGAACAAGTTGGATTATTCAAAGGGGAACAATTACTTTAAATTTTACTAAAGCTTACTTCAAAGAAAAGTAAGAAGAATGACATACAACATTTGAAGGGGATCAAGAATTCTCACTATCAGGTACGATGCACATGGTAGAGATGTTAGCTACTAAATTGTAAAGTTCGTTTGTCTAGTCTCAGATAAAACTGAAAAGTTTGTTGATCCTGAAGCTTTTGTTGCTGTAAAGTTTATGCTTTTACATGTGTAGTAGTGAGGGGGTGTTTTAAGGTTCCGACAAAGGGACGGGACAAATATTTTAGACAAGGCAATAAAATCTAAGTACAATGGAAATGGAGTATAAATATGAGCTAACACAATATGAACGTGGTACCATACATCAAACAGAATTTCTTTTTCCCATCTTCATTCACGATTGATTGCTGGTTTCTGTCGTGTGAAAGTGCACTTCAACTCCATCGAAGTGTTTTTCAATAGCACCAAAGTGATCACCCTATGCGTCAGTCAGTGAAGCGTATGATGTGATCTCCATACGGTTGCTCAAACGCATGGAAAATCGTTGGCTTAAAAGATTCTTGTTCTCTCAATAAGATTAAACCTGGAAAAAGCAGCTTACGCTTCCCAATTTCATTGACTTTTCGCTTTAAGTACACTAGAAAAGGTGTATCGTTTTCGCTTGATATATTTGAACGTTGGTCGTTTCAGACCAACGTTACACATAAATGTATAATGAATTGATCAAACGTTGTAATTGGTTTGGTGCGAGTAACCCAGTTTCAGTTTAGCTCAATTTAATGTCCAAACATAATATTATTGGGTGTAAGAAATAACTTTGTTTCGTTCTAAATATTTGTGATGTTTTAACAAGATTACGAGAATTAGCAAAAGGGTTGAACTGGGAATATAGATAGTTAAATAGATATATCAATTTTATCCCAAACCATACGGAACTAATTTACTCTATATTCTGTTTCCTGTTGCTTAAACTTATGGTTTTGATCTAAATGTAGTTACGGAAGCCGATTGCTTCGACTCGGAAGTATAATTGCAAGTTATTCCATCAGATTTTAAAGCATGATATATTTCAAATTTTATTGACCAAATCCGTTTTTACCGACCAAATCCGTTTTTTATCAAGAAAATAAATTGAAATGCAAAGGATTGTAGTCAAACAACGAATATTTTGACGCTCATGTGATCCATGTAAAACTTACAGCCAAACCATCTTTATACCATATCATATTTTTTTGGTAGAGGGCTATTTATTAATTGCGAAGTATTTTCTGTGTCATTTTCTGTGTCTTGAGTGTTTTTGAAGAAAAAATGCAAAAGAAAGTTGCTTGTTTCAAAAATAAAATCCTTTTCCGACCATTCTTTTTGAAGGGAGCATTAAAGAAATACGATTTACGGAACTAATGCAAAAGTAATAATAGTTAGTTCAGAGACCCAGTCAGTCAGAGCTCAGCGTGCTAATTAGCACTCCACTTAGGGGTGCAAATTAGCACCCCGGAGTGCTATTTTGCACTCCTGGAGTGCCGATTAACACTCCAAGAGTGCTAATTGGCACTCCAAGCTCTAAATAAAATTTGACTATTTTGGGTCGCACGCATGCCTTAGTGGTCGTGACATTAAAAATCAGTTCCTTAATCTAGGTGATTTTTAGGATTTTTACACCGTGGGAATTTTTGTTTCATCGTGCGGAAGTTGAAAAATTTAATTTTAAAGATTTAGTTTAAAATAACGATTGTGCTCGATCGAAATAAAAATTTGTTTTCGTCTCTAAAATGTTTTGAATGCGTTCAGGTAATGTTAGAGAAAAATGATTTTTTTACCTCAATTTAAACGAGCAGAATCTTTTTATTTTTCAAACAAAATTTCAAAATTAAATTTCTCAAGTTGAATTCATTTCTCAAAAATTCCCACGGTGTAAAAATCCTAAAAATCACCTAGATTAAGGAACTGATTTTTAATTTCATGAGCACTAAGTGTGCGCGTGAGCAAAAATAGTCAAATTTTATTTAGAGCTCGGAGTGCTAATCGGCACTCCGGGGTGCTAATTTGCACCCCTAAATGGAGTGCTAAATAGCACGCTGAGCTCTGACTGCCAGTGGAGCGTAACAGAGATCGTAAAAAACCTTAGCATGAGCTTACAAATCCTTTACAACTTTTCTGCACTGAAAATTTTCCCGTTCGGGTAAAAAAACATTCTGATGTAAAATGGACAAATTCAAACTCCATTTTCTCGTAAACTACTCCACCAATTTGGATGATTTTTCTTTTAATGTATGTCTTATGAGTCCGATTAACTAATTGTATAAAGAAAGTTTGAAAATATATTTAAAAGACAGTTGGTGCGAAATTTCAAAATCTTAACTTTCAATTTTGGTTTTTGAAATTTATTGGTTAAGTACTTTTAAAATGTGTGGATTACAATCCGTGGGTAATGGGTAACTGAAAAAAAAAATTCAGATTTTGAAATTTGAAATCTCCCGCTCAAACTTCGAATTTCAAAATTTTGATAAAAATACCCTATGGGGAATTTAGTCAGTATGTCCCATACCAAATTTCAGGTCAATCGGTAAATATGTGTTGGAGTAAATCGCAATTCGTGGTCCGAATTTCAGGTAGTCCCAGCTCACGAGGGAACTACGGCAGTGGAAACCCTTCGATTTGGCTCAAATTTTTTCCACATGCTCATTTTAGTGAGTAATGAACGTGTGCAAAAGCATTTTTCACAATGGGTTGTTATTCTCGAAAAATTAATTTTTTAAGATATTACACCTCCAAAATTTGAAATTGCTTATGGGAAATAACATGGGAAAAGTCAAGCTAGAGAAGGGGGTACCGTTACCGTTTTTTTCAAAGTCCGACTTTTTGGAAACAATGTATTTTTTACAAGCCGATGCACATATGAAGCATTTACGTGACACATAAAGCCAGAAATGTTGCCATTGCATGAGAGTTTATGAAAAAGGGCCATTTTTGAAAAACAGTAACAGTTCATTTTCAAGTCCGATTAAGTGAATATACTGACAAAAATTCCTTACATACCATATAGGTAGGTTTGAGTTTCTTCGATTAGATAAGGTAACATAAAATTATTTTTGAAAATTCAAAATTTGAATCATTTCACGAAAACGTAAGAAACATATATAATTGCATGTGCATACATGATTGAAAACTTCTTTTCACTTCATAATTATGAATAGAATTGAATTGAAGGAGAGTCAGACCTGAAAAATTGAATTGAAAGAAGTCCGTCCAATTCAAGCCCTTAATTGAATGAGAAATGATTTTTTGTGTATAACTTGCGGTAAGAGTTTAAGTAAAATTTTGTAATCCAACTTCTATCTAACTAGCTCAATATGAAGTTCCAGGAGTTTTATTTGTGCGTTTCAATAATTAAGACCCCTTTTTGCCCTTTTAGAATGCGAGTTTGCATCAAAATTTAAGGGAGTGCAAATTTGCACTTCTGGAGTGCATAAGTGCATGCCTAATTTAAGTGAAGTGCAAATTAGGATTCCAGGAGTGCAAATTTGCACCCTGATCCCTGACTGTCTGAATGTTGTCTCATTACCCTGCTGAAAAAGTCTCAAGTTTCACCCACCTAGGAATCCAATTTGATTTCATAACTTTCGTAGCTCTTCCACATAAGCATAAGTTATGGTAAATAAAAAATGGGCGTGCTATATGGTTTTCATATATACAGCGAATCTTCTCCAATACTGTTTTTTTCAAAAATGGCCCTTTTTCATAAACTCTCATGCAATGGCAACATTTTTGGCTTTATGTGTCACGTAAATGCTTCACATGTGCATCAGCTTGTAAAAAATACATTGTTTCCAAAAAGTAGGATTTTGAAAAAAAACGGTAACGGTACCCCCTTCTCTAGCTTGACTTTTCCCATGTTATTTCCCATAAGCAATTTCAAATTTTGGAGGTGTAAAATTTAAAAAAATTAATTTTTCGAGAATAACAACCCATTGTGAAAAATGCTTTTGCACACGTTCATTACTCACTAAAATGAGCATGTGGAAAAAATTTGAGCCAAATCGAAGGGTTTCCACTGCCGTAGTTCCCTCGTCAGGTATCTCCACATACCCCGCCTAGGAAAAAAACACACATCTAATATTTTTTCATGGTCTTTCAATACAGCACATAAAAATTTGATTTTCTAAGGGTCATGTTTTTTCGATTCCTAAAGCTCCCGTTGCAACTCAGGTATGCTTTATATGTGAAGCATGTATTCAAATCGTGAATTTCAATGTCTCCCTTCTTTTAAACCCACACAGAGATTTTTCCCTTCGCCAACAAATATTTGTAATTTTCAATGTCAAATATTCCAGTGTTATAGCTATAGCTGGTAGCGCTTGCAAAACAAGCACACGTGCACCAACAAAAAGCAATAAAAATCATGTTGTCTGCAAAAAACAGTTTAGGTTTACACCGTTCCACTTGTACAACCTTCTGAATCCCATATATGAGCTTGTGGTAGTTAATTTTTTTGCTTTTCAGATGCCCATTAAATCTTTAAAGATCCATAAGCGGATCTTTATTTATCACATTACACATAACGATGACGAGCACTGAATCGACCTGTACTAAGCTAGTTATCAATATTATTAGTTGCGAGTATAATATTATGTAATAATCAGTATGATTTCTCGTTTTCAAAATTGTAATCATCACATCATTGTAAAATGAAGTAGTTTGTTAAGTCACGGTATACAGCTTGAAACATGATTGAGGTAGCAGCAATTTATAATGAATGTCCAAAAAATATATTTGCTTCATGGAAAATCTTTTTAGCATTCGTGGATCTTGGATGCCCGACTTAAATGGATTAGTTTTGTAATCATATTGTATTTACATATAGGTCGATTTATTAGGTTGCGTGGCTTCCAGTTTCTTACAATAATCATCAGGCAGTTCCTGTTTGGCAATGTGAACTGATTTAGCTGCAGTTTGTATGTATTTACCATTTTAAATTAAAATTAGCCAACGTGTTTTTGTCATTTACGACACATAGAGAGACAAGTTAGAAAAAGGAATAAAACGAATGCTGTGGACTATCTCTATTCAGAATCAATATTTTTTTCCAACTTGGGAGCCAGATGAAATCCATTTTTTGGTGCAAGTAGTACACCATAAGTTATGAACGAATACGGGGTGAATCCAAGAGTGTTCTCGAGCTCATCCCTCACGTGTGGGTGAGTTGCAACGAAAATTGTAACTGACTTTAACTGAGAAATAGCTTTCAATATTATTTTTGTAGTTTCAACTTGGTCTGAAAGGATCTCATCAAAGCCATCGAAAATCAAATTTAACACTTTGTTTTCAGAGGTTAAAATATGTTTTACCCCTTCCAAACTCTGAGTCAGTTGCATGCTCAGCAATTTGATCAATAATTGACTTTATATTGCTAATTTTACGTGAGCATGTGTGGATCATTTCTCATGATGTTATGAGCAATGCTTGATTGTGAAAGTGTCTTACCCAAATTTAATCTGAAATCTGAAAATTTGATCGACAGAGGGAAAACCGTAAAGTTTTCTTAAATTATTTATGCTTTACTGTATATTATGTTAGAAGTTACGTAAAGGCAAAGGGGATAGTTTATGAAATTGTTGGGTTGATTTTGTTTACCTGAAACGTGATTAAAGATCCAGGCTAATAATTTTGCCTAGTGTCATGGTTGCTAAAAGGGGTAAATTTGGTCGACATTTTAGAGGAAATGTTTGGGAAAACTTGTAATCAAACCAGCCTAATGATTTTGATAATTTTTTCCTCAACGTATCAGGGAATTGATGACTTTGCATGAAAATACTTGCCAGGATTTTTAACTTTAAACCACCAAAATGAAACCTGCTAATATTATTTGAATCGTGCTAAAATATTCGTAAGTATCTTTATTTCATTTATAAATTCAAATATCAATATATTTTTGAAATAGAAGGAAAGTACTAATCTTCCTCATCTTCATATTCGTCACTTCCTTTATCACCAAGCGTGTCCTTGTTGCAGTCATCCTTATCATTGCAGTAGCAAGTTTCCATGAAGGCGTATTTCGTTTTTAATATCTCGTCACAGGTTCCAGCTGGACGCCCAGGTTTCATCTCACAAAATTTCCAGACGATTTGTGGCTCATTGACGACGTGATTTATGTGAATTGCGCAAACAGGATCCGTCCCATTGCACTCAACAGACTTCCCTCGGTGGTCGCTGAAGCACTCGTTTAGGGCAGGGTGGCTTGGGTTTTGATTTTGATCGCATTGCCAACATTTTAATCCTATGAGAGAAAAAGGAAAGTTACTGAACAATTAGTTACAAATGTGAATTTAAATTCTGAGCAAAATAAACATTCATTTGAACATTTACAACTTACCTTCTCCTGAGTGAAATAGCACAACTAGCGATATTGAAACGAGCAATAGCTTGAACATTTTGGATTTTTTGTTTTCAAGTATGGTAAAATTGTACGACGTAGCAAAGAGTGAATTCGTAATATGTAATAACCTTTAATCAATGCCCTCCGATTAGAACAATAGAATAAGTACTACATAAATTGACATAAAATATTAATTGGTTGGTAAACTTTAATTGCTTGAGAGCATGTTTTTTTAATCGTCGGCTGTAAAAAAAATTATAGCATTTGGCATTGATTATAAATCTCAACAAATGTCTTCCATCATTTACCAAATCTTCGCTTTAATGATGTTTTTAAAGTAAATTTGAAAGCAATGAAAATGTACTTAACAGCTTCAGTACTAGTTTGTTAAGCAGATATTATAATTTGTTCCCATTTATCTATTCTGGGAGAACTACGTCGTTTTTGCTTGACACGCAGTACTCATTTTCCTCACAAGTACATATTTCAGAAGTGTTTTCCACGTCGGGAAAGCATTCCTCATCAGAAACCCATTTTTGCCCTGCAACACGTCGTCACACAATTCTTCCTTGGGCGTTTAGCGATATCCAAATCACCGTCCTATCGGGAAGGTCGTCGCAATTGCATGCTCCACCTCGGCAGGTTGTTCCACTTGGGCAAATTTTCTTGATTCCATCAGCCACTTACTTTTCGCCCATCAAAGAAAATAGAACTGGATGTTTGACACAGCACTCTCCAATTCCCACTTTTATTTCCATTTTTCAATGTAAAATCTCAATTTTTAAGATAAAGATACCAATCATTTTTATGTTATTCATTGTAAATCACAAAAAATTATGAGTTAGACGATGTTGCAGTAATTGCAAGAAAAGTGGGGTAAATTTATGTATCCGAACGTTTATCCAACACTGCGTTAAAAAGAGTAATGTAATATTTATTAGACGTAAAGTTTATTATCAGTTTAAATAACACATACAAAGTATTTTGATATATCCATTCATTTTCGGAAAATTATTATATAATCTTTATTTTTGGTTTGCACCGTTACATAATTAAAAGAAAAAAATGAAGCTATAAAGCTCTAAATAAATGGACTGACATTGAGGGTTAATCAAATACAGAAATTGCTAAAGCCGAAAAAAATTGGTGTGTCACACACCACACTCTCCTGCTGTTTACACGGCAGCATAATCCGAAGAGTTTCTCAAAATTCAAGTCAAGAAAGATTTTCTAGAGTAAACAAATTCTAATTATATTTTTGAAGACTTTGGCCTTAATTTAAATTAAAGTAAATGCAAAATTAGTTAGTAATTTGTAGCTCCTATTTAATAAAAGATAACACATCCCTTCAAATATTTATGATATGATGGTAATAAATTTTTTAGTAAAAACATAATTATACAGCTTTAACATGTACGCATTTACCGGAGAGTTGCAATCCGTTCTTGAACAGTTGCGATATTGCCAAAGATTTCAGCCAGTTCTGACATTTTGACTAGTCCAGTGAGGATCAGACTTCTTTACATTATTTTAAACAGCTTTATATGATCTGATGTAAACAGAATCTAGCTCAGTGGTTGTGTGACTTTTTTAATGATGATATACGATGAAATCTCAGCTGATTACTTACAATGAATTTAAGATTAATAAACTGCTAGTAAGCAGGCCAGAGACGTAGCTGAAGAGGGCGTTGAGTGATCTCCTCCAAACCACCTCCCCTCATGTCCACCAAATCTCCTCCACAACCTCTCTCTCTCTCTCTCTATACCCACCTCTGCGATCCTCTCCCAACGTAGTAAAAGCATTGCTTGCAGAATTCCATTCCTTATACTGGCTTTATGCACAAGGACATGATTCCGGAGTTATGTATAAGCACATCCACACGAATGCTATGCAATTCTTACGCATACGTATACATTTCAGCCAAATCGATGAGTTTCTGAACTCATCCACCTATAACTTTCGAACCGTTTGACCGATTTGGCTGAAAAGTATTCCCAGAGGTCCTCTTGAGTAGTGCTACCTGTCTACCAACTTTGGTCCAAATCGGTCAATGTATGTGACCAGGAGAGTGCGCACAGACAGACAGACAGACAGACGCACCCTGTTTCCAAAGCCGTATATTTTGCTCGAAATTATTTTTTGTAGACCTTTTTTTGTCAACTCCAATGTCAAAAAAACCCAGGAGTTTTTAAGTTGGAGATTGTAAAGCATGTCAAACTGTGTTAGAAAAAAAATACGGGAGAATTTTAAAGTGAAAATTGCTGTAGATATTAATTAAAAACTATCAAAAACACGTGTTTTTCCTATTTTTTTACAATTTATTAATACTTGCGGGTCGGATCATTTTTTCTTATCATATACATAAGAAAGCGCAAGTTTTCTTCTCTAAGATACCGTTGGAACCAAAAAATGATCTCACCCGCAAGTGCATGTAATTAATTAATGAAGATGACACTTTCCCTATTAAAGGCCAGCAGGGATGGCCAAACTATCACATATAATATTCCAAATTAAAAAAACACTGGTTTTGGCTGTTTTAAACAATGCTTAGTGTTGTGATTTTTACGAGCTGACGTTTAACAATATAAGGTTTTGTCGTTTTCCGGTCAAAACCAATTATTTTTTTAATTCGGTATATTATATGTGATAGTTTGGCCATCCCTGCTGGCCTTTAATAGGGAAAGTGTCATCTTCATTAATTAATTACATGCACTTGCGGGTGAGATCATTTTTTGGTTCCAACGGTATCTTAGAGAAGAAAACTTGCGCTTTCTTATGTATATGATAAGAAAAAATGATCCGACCCGCAAGTATTAATAAATTGTAAAAAAATAGGAAAAACACGTGTTTTTGATAGTTTTTAATTAATATCTACAGCAATTTTCACTTTAAAATTCTCCCGTATTTTTTTTCTAACACAGTTTGACATGCTTTACAATCTCCAACTTAAAAACTCCTGGGTTTTTTTGACATTGGAGTTGACAAAAAAAGGTCTACAAAAAATAATTTCGAGCAAAATATACGGCTTTGGAAACAGGGTGAGACGGACAGACAGTTTTAGTAAAACCATTACTTCGCTGAATGCTCTCGCTTCAGCTACGTAATAAATGATGCTTTGGTTATCTTCTTGGCACTTTAATCTTAAGGACACTAACTGTATGATGTTGACGCGATTTTTATGAATTATATTTTAGGTTAAGTTTGTGAACATGTTTGAACTTTGTATTGTATTTGGTTTTATGTGCATGTCGTATGAACTGAAAAGGAATGTACGTAGGCTAAGGGTTTTCGTTATTGTAGTTTAGTTCTGTCTTGAGGCTTGAGCATGTTGGGCTCTTGCTACTCAGTTTGTGAGTTTAAGAGAGTTAGTGTCTTGAACGCTCAGCAAGCTGAAGTGCTTCTCATGAGTGAATATAGGTAGTAAATTAATGGGTGTTGTCGTACCTCAATGCAAAACTCTTGCTTTTGTTTAATCAACTGTTATCAGTGACTGGGGAAGAAGTTATAATAAATAAATTCTGTTAAACTTTAGGAAACGCAGCTTAACGTACTACATCATTCGATTTACTGGTCATATTCTTTGAGTATTCTGTAGATATTCTTAGAATATTCTGTACATATGCTAGAGATATTCTTCGAATTCAAAAACTATTACTACCAGTTGATTCAGCATGTCAAATAACCTTGAGATACTGAGTTTATGGTAAAACTGAATAAGAAACACACCATCTGGCAATGAAAAGTAAAACTCGTAGAACAACAACGCCACCTAGTAAAACAGTGTAATTTGTTGAACCTTAGCTATATATACATATACATAAATATAAGGTCTGTTCCGTAATAGAAGGATAAATTTTCATTTTCACATATTTCGAGTTTGTATGAAGGGAACTTTCTGAAACTTTCGTATATTGTAGACATACTATCTAGTAATGTGCATGTATATAGACGACGGAATCCATCCAAGCATGTTGATGTAACACCGTAATTAGCAAATTACGCAATGCCACGGAAGGACAGAAATTCTCCCGATACTCTCCTATTCCCATAAAATAGCCACGCTGGTTTAATAATTCGTCAGGCGAATTGTAATTTTCAGTATTTCCGACGTTGATTTTAATTAATTAGTCAATTTGGTTCGTGAGAACCTGGTCCTTTGATTAGTATTTTTGTCAACCCAGGCCGTTTATTCTTCAGTGAAACTTGGCGGCCACAACTGGTAACAAAGGAGTTGTTTGGGAAACCCTTTAAACGCAAATGACTCAAAATTGAGTATTGAAAGGGACGGTTAAACAAAAGCAAGGGTGCCAACTGAAAAAAACAGAGAGTTTGCAACTTGCATCATGGCCATACGACGCATGACAACGTTGGTTTAAAAAAATATATGCTATCTTCCTATGATTCTTCTATAGTTCTGCATTTCCATGTCTTGGTCGTCGAATATTGAAATGAAAATATTCGATTTGGAATGTGTCCTGGTTTTATAATACATTTTTCCGCACGTAATACGTAAGTCACTACAAATAGTCCATGAAAATTATGTTGGTGTATGAAATAATTCACGTCGTCCCTTTTCATCAGTTGTCCAATGTTTGTAGGTTCACTAAAATTATAAGCTTGGTTAAAAATAATAGGAAATTGTGATATTGTATTTCCACGGGGTTTGGTTTTATCGGTAATCCAGCCTTGAAAAATTTCCACCTATAAATGCTTATAGAAATGTGTAATGTTCGAGAAAAGAAAAGTAGCTCACATTTCAAGAAAATAAAAATATGCCTTTGCTTCATTCGAGCAGGTTCAAGTAAAGCCAATAAATAATTCAACGTTTTTGGTTTGTAATATCATGGTCATGTCAGAGAGAAGACACTCCTCATAGAATAATGTTAAGAATCATAATCAAAATTTTAAAATATTCCCCTCTTATGCACGCGGATAAATTTATTACGTGTCGAACTAGCAAATACTATTGGTTACACAAGATTGGGGTCGATCGCAAATCACACTTTTATTCGAGCCGAAAACATGTTAAATATGTTGAGCTTAAATTCGTAGTATTTTAAATCTCAAAATGTGGAGAAGGTTAATATTGTATTTGTGGTCGCAAATCTGATGATTTTTACAGTGACAAACACAGAAATTGGTGGCTTGATTTTCAAACTGAATAAGAAATACATTGATTTTCAAAAAAATCTCCATTCAGCAGTAATTGTCTGACCCACATTATAAACTTTGAAGGCTTCAATATTGCTCCCCTCAACTTCCCAATCGTTCTCAGTCGCTACTCTATTGAAGAACGTACATGGGAAATTTGCCAATCGAATTGCTCTTCCTCAGCCGGCCTCGGCAACGGAATAATATCTTCGAGAATGTCATACAATGTTTTAATCATGGACGAAAGCTATCCACACATCAGACTATTAATTAGATCGTGGCTTTATTCAGTATTAAGTGGCAAATCTGCAGCACGCGAATATTTTGTCTGCTTTACGGGAAGAATACTGAGGAAAGGAAATCTGGTCGTTTCGTCCTAACACTTTCACCTTTGCCATCACTGCGTATCCTGCAAGTTAAATACTCAACGATACGTGCCAACAGAAATAAAAACAAGACAGGAGTTGGATGCCTACATTGAGAAAACAAACAAAGGTTCGGACCCATCCCTGTGGTTTTTGAATACGCAAGGCAACATGTTCCACAATTTTAGACATGTTGGTACTTTTCAATCTCTCAAGGAGGGGAATCTCCTTTCCAACTACGGAAGCCGTCAAAAGACGAATCCATTGAGGAAAGAATGATATATGCAAGGAGCCCTACTCAACTCGTTACTCCCCAATTCCAGCTTTGTCATACGGAACTACATCGACGACGACTTAAATATTGCCTTCGTCAAAACCACCACAGTTGCTTGTTGGGGAGAACTCGTGAATTGGAAAGAGCTCCCAGGCCAAACCCAAAGTAATGGGAATCGAATGACGGGCTTTATTTCGAAACTGCCCATGGTTCAAATAAAATTTGTGAGTTGTGGAAAAATCGCCACGTCTCCTTTAGAGGGGTGAGTTGGCTGTGGTAAGTAAGCATTCGGCTTCTTATCATAGGAGTAGGGGTTCAATCCCTACTTGGGGCATCTGCCTCCTAACTGGCCTTTTAATCGTCTTTCCCCGTATTCTGGACCAGTACTCAGATAACACCACTAATCAACTGATGAGCACACCCTGTTTAAAGGGGCTAGCTCTGTCCCCGCTCATGATACTCATACTGAATAACGCCTATAAGGGGGACAACATTATGCGGCTAATGATACCCGATCCTATCATCCAAATGGACACATTTGATCAACTAGTCGCAACAAAATTTCAAATTTACGATTTACCATCAGAAGTTGGTGGCGAAGTGCTAATAAAGCAATTTAGAAAGCAGAATGAGCAAATGAATTTTGTTCAACGAAATAGCCACGAAGCTTATCCAGTCATTTCTCATTTCCTTAAAAGTATCTTCATGGGATTACAACTTACGTCAGAATTTCCAGAAATCGGGCTGCGTAAACTGGGGGATCGCGTATCCTCTCGTACATGTTTTGACCTAAACCACACGAGTTTGTTTCCTGGCTGGAGGGAAATCGACGGAGCTAACGAAACCCAGGTTATGAGCAAGTTATTGATGCCCCATTTATCAAAATGCGATAATTCGGCGACTCTCATGCCTGAATGGATTTCACATGTGGTTCATACCTAACTTTGGAGGAAGACCAAATTTGCATACTTTGGAAAAGACTCGATGGAAAATTACCAGGTGGGATATCAACTAGAGAATTGGATCCCGCAAACGTTTCTGGTGAGAATGGCGGGACTCGTTGCATCAGGTATTGTGGATTGGTGGGAAAAGGTAATTCGAGATGAAATGATTCATCGTAAAGAGCACAATGAGTTACTCTCTATCGATGGAAATGAGAGTGGAGAGGCATCTTCGGCCAAAACGTCATACATAATATTTTTAGTGTGGCTTCTTGGAAACGGAGTAGCTTTGGCATGGTTTGTTGGCATTGAAATGAAAGAAAAATCATGGGCCATATTTTTGAATGTGTATCATACTTTATACAAGGTATTAGGATGTTGCACAATCTTTACTTCTCATTTTCGTCAAAAAGGAATGGCTCACGTTCTTAGAAACAAAAGACAACGGGGACAGGTGAGGCAAAGAACGGTAGCAATAACCGTAGCAAAGGCAATAGACGTAAGTAATTAACCGTTATAAATTCGTTGATGTAAAGCGGACAAAATTAAATGCACCATCACAAAATACAAAATCACATTTTGCTCTGGTCATCAAGATAATCTCCATCGCAACAACATAATACATGCATGCAAAATTCATCAATTTGTGAAAAAATCACTTTTTGACTGTTTTCAAAAAAAGGTAAACAATTTTCAAATATTCTAGCATCTGTCTGTATTGCTCTGTTAATTCTTGCTCTTAACACACTTGATTATACGACAACTGAAACCAAGCACGTTTTTCACCAAAATCTCTTTTGGAAGTCGGGTTGAAATCAGGAAGTTCGTTCATTCCAGTAACAGCCAAAAGCAAACCACATAATACACACATTACGTAAGTTGCCAGTTTGTTAAAGTTAATCAATTCTTCCATGGATTTATCAAAAATTCAAACGAAAAGTCACAACCATGTACTTTAGCTACTAATTTATATCAATTTTGTGTTGTTTCATTCCAGATTTTGTTCCCATCATCATGAGTGATTACCCACAACAGGCTGTGTATCCAACCCAGTCCAATCAACCCGGAGTTTATTCTCCAAACGTAGGGGTTCCTGAAGCTTCTAGCCCTTTCAGCCCCACTCCTGGCTCACAGTTTGCACCTGGATCCGCAGCTCCTCCAATCCGGGCATTTCCTAATAACAACCAACAAGCTGCGAAAACCTGGATTTTGGCTCTGATTATCGGTGGGATCTTCTGCTGCCTCGTGTTTGTTGTGGTCCCAATAATCGTCGTTGTTATTTACGCAAAGAAAACCCATGACGAAGTTTCAAAACCGGGCTACACATTTCCTCCGTTTCCTGACAAGATTCCTACTCCACCCGGCTTTGGTCGTCGTCGTCGCTGATGTTTCATCCCTTTGATTTCCTTGCTGATCAATCTCTTACTTGTCTTTTATTATCATTGCTTTTGCCGACGTTACAATGAATGAATGTCAGCGGTGAATATTTTTTGGTACACTTTCTACTATTATCTCATGCCTAAATAATAATGATACAATGTAACCATTTGTAAATAAAATTTAATCGGCATAATAATTGCCAGCTTAATAAGTAGATGATGCACTTGTTTTACTCTTTTTTTACGCATATTTACTTTTTATGTCTACATTTTGCAACTAAAACTGAACGGCTTTAAGTTTCATGCTATCATAAATTAGGCAACAAATGATTCAGGCGGGTGCTGGTGCCATAAAATGACGTATAATGCCAATCGTCGTATCGTAAAAACACTATCATATATGCTAAAGTTAATGAGGATTTTGTATTTTGAAGTTTCCAAAAACACGTTGCTCGTTCATTGTTTTCTGTAGCAGTAATCAATTGGAGCATCAAAATACTTCGGGAGTGAAGATCATTATATTTTCGGTTTGAATTTCTTCAGTAGCATATAGAATAGAAGCCACAATATCCTACGCAGCTTGAACTCCATCGCAACAAGTACAAAATGAACTAATTTTGGAAAAAATTATGCTTTTTAACCGTTATTAAAAAAGGTAAACAATTTTTCAAATATTTCGTCATCACACAGGATTGAACGACAATAATTTAAATCTAGCACTTTCTTTACCAAAACCACATTTGCAATTCGGGTTGAAATAAAAAAAGTCAGTCAAAGGGTCAAACGCAAACTATTTAACCTAGAAGTACCTCAACTCGTTTTTTCATTTCAGCTTTTTTCATCATGAATGATTACCCGACACAGCCTAGTGACCATGTATGGTCGCAATCAACTTCAAACCAACCCGGAGTTTATTCTCCAAACGTAGGGGTTCCTTTCAACACCACTTTTAGCTCAGAGATGGGAGTCTTTCCAACAAGGGACTATCCCAGACGTCACACACGTGAGAGAAAATTCTTGAGGGTGGCACGTCGAATCGGGAGGATCATCTCTTACCTCCTTTTTCTTATGAGCTTACCAGCAATGGTTTATCTTATTTATTACTTGATTCAAGATAAAGGAAGTCGGCAATCGAACTTTGACTCTTCACCGTATCCTACTTTCGCTCCATTGCCCACTTTGCCTCCATTTTCTAAACACACCTGGCCAACCAATAGGCCAACTCCACCCTGGGGCCGTCGTCGCCGTCGCTAGCGTTTCATCCTCTTCGACATCCCTGGTTGTCTACCTCTGGTTTGTATATTATTTGTATTACTTTCGGCGCCACTCTTTAGAATATTGGTGGTAAATATTTTTGGGACATTTTCCATCATTATCTCATTCTTAAATAATACTTGTACCAATCATTTGAAAATAATATTCAGTGGTAATAATAATAGCCAACTTATAAATAGTACTGGGCAAGCTGTATGTCTTTTTACCTAATTATTTTTTGTAAAATTTTTTACATTTTGCAACTGAAGCTGAATGGCGTTAAACTTCATCATTTTGGCACGGAAATATGCTATTGCTCGAATCCTTTTTGGCTTTTGACAATTATCTTTGTTTTAAATATTTATACATCAAAATATTTGAGTGATGGAATATTATTTGCAATGAAAGTTGACAGTCAACTTAATTGAGAGCTCAAGAAACATTCTATAAAAGCGCTTGGAAGTTCAAGACACATCCTGTCAAAGTGGAAACCATGATCGGAACCCATATTGTTTCGGTTAGCGCTTTTATGCAAGTATTAATGGTGGCACATACATAGATAAACTCCATCGCAACAGTTCAAAATGCACTAATTTGAAGAAAAATTACTTTTTGACCATTATTAAAATGGTAAACAATTTTTCAAATATTGCGTCATCACAGAGGATTAAACGACAGTAAAAATCTAGCACTTTCTTTACCAAAAAGACTTTTCGGGTCAAACCCAATTACATAAACCAAAAGTTACGTAAGTTACCACTAAGTTAACGTTGCGGTGAGCTCAATCATACCTCTATAGTATCTACTATTTTATTTCAATTCGTTTTTTCATTTCAGATTTTTTTCATCATGAATGGTTACCCGACACAGCCTAGTAACCATGTATGGTCACAATCAACTTCAGATCAACCCGGAGTTTATTCTCCAAACGTAGGGTTTCCTCAAGCTTCCGATTTCAACACCACTTTTAGCTCAGAGATGGGAGTCCTTCCAGCAAGGGACTTTCCTAATAACAAACCTGCGCGAAGATGGATTTGTGCTCTTGCCATACTGGGGATCATCGGCTGCCTCTTGTTATCTTTGATCCCACTAGGAATGCTTTTTCTTTTTTATTGGAATACTTCTGATTTTAAAGCAAATCGACAATTGAACTTCACCCTTCCTACGTTGCCTACTTTCGCTCCATTTCCTGAACACACTAGGCCAACTCCACCCTGGGGTCGTCGCCGTCGCTAGCGTTTCATCCCCTTCGACATCCCGGGTTGTGTACGTTATATTTGTATATTATTAGTATTACTTACGGCGTCATTTCTTAGTAGAATGTCGGTGGTTACTATATTTTTGGTACATTTTTTATCCTTATCACGCTACTAAATAATACTTACACAAACTAATCATTTGAAAATAAATTCAGTAGTAATAATAATTGCCAACTTATTAAAGTTATGTGTTAGCTGCAAGTCTTTTTTACTTAATTGCTTCTTCCCAATCATTCAAAATTTCTCGAGCAGTAGCCAGAATATCCTACTCAGCTTGAATCGCGTCATCAGCCATCCCAAAGTCTTTAAGATAAATTCCATCGCAACAACATATGTAAAAAAAATGCACAAATTTGTGAAATTTTTTTTTATGACCATAATCAAAAAAGGTAAACAATTTTTCAAGTATCCCGTCCTCTGTCTGTCTTATTTATATCACACTTCACACTGCCAAACCCACTTTTGCAAGTCGGGTTGAAATCCCGAAGCCAGTCAAAAGGTCAAACGCAAACTACATAAAGCAGAAGTTACGTAAGTTACCAGTACGTTTACGTTAATTTGTAATTACAATCATTCCTATTGTATATCAATTCGTTTCTTCATTTCAGATTTTATTCCCATAATGCTTCTGGCACAATCAAGTTTATATGAAACCGAAGGTTTTTCTTCAGGCGTAGGAGTTTCTATTGGTGGGCGTGGTGGGACTTTTAGCTCAGACTCTTCTGACTTAGAGAGGGGAACCGTTTCGACCGGGGAAGGTTGCAACCAAAAGTGTGCAAAGTGTATGAGATATTCGTGGTATGTGGCACTTACCATCGAGTGGATCATCGGCTTCCTCTTCGTTCTTGGGGTCCTAGCAGCAATGGCTTACCTTTTTTATGACATGATTCGAGATAAAGGAAAAGAACAATCGAACGTCACCTTTCCTCCGCGTCCTACTTACCCTCCATTGCCCACTTTTCCTCCATTTTCTGAACCCACATGGCCAACCAATTTTCCAACTCCATCCTGGGGTCGTCGTCGCTGATGTTTCATTCCTTTCGACATCTCTGATTGTCTACCTTATATTTGTATATTTTGGGACACATTTTTTATTCCTAAATAGTACCTACACTAATCATTTAAAAATTAAAATCAGTGGCAATAATAATTGTCGACTTATAAATTGTACTGGGTAATCTGTATGCCATTTTTACCTTATTACTTTTCTGTAAATATTTTTTTAATTTTGTAACTGCAACTGAGTGGCGTTAAACTTCATCATTTGCACGGAATGGTTTATTGCTCAATTGACTGCAAACTTGCGCGCCTCTTCAAATCTTCACCAATTGTAGTCATAAATATTTTTAAATCTCTGATTTTTTTTACTTTGAGACTACGATGGTGAGCATGTACAGTTGGTTTCTTGGACTTGTTTCCTTTGGCTTATTTTTAATTTTGCAACTAAACGGTTCAGGTGTGTAAATGAAACATAATAATACAACCTCCACCAAAAGGATGTACTTGAGAATGCAAAGAACGCCACATAAAAGCGCAATATATATTCTATAAAAGCGTTTGAAAGTTCCAGACACATCCAATCGAAGTGTAAACTCTGCCTTGTTTCCGTTAGCGTTTTTATACATGATGAGATGATGACATTTGTTAAGATAACCTAAAATATATTTTGGAGACAACTGCACCAATTTTTATTTTAACAATATAAATACAAAATGCACGGAATGTATTTAAATTTCTATTTGATCATTTCCCAAATACAATTTTTCAAATGCTCTCTTTCATATATGTAAATACTCATTAATGAATACATGTGTGACTGACAATTTAAATCAAACCTTTTACTTTTCACCAAGCCATTTTTGCAAGTTGAATTGGAATCGGTAAGCCAATTTAACCTGCTTCAAACCTCATGATGGGGTTCTTAGGTACAAAATGTACTTGTAGGACAATTACAACATCATTGGATATTTTCCAATAATATTTGTACTTTCGGTTTGCATTTCTCCAGCAGTAACCAAATTAACCAACGCAGCTTGAATGCCTTCATTAGCCATATCAAGTCATTAAGATAAACTCCATCGCAACAATTTATGTATATAAAAATGCGCGTACAAATTTGTTTCCAAAAAATATTTTTTACACGCGACATAGTGGCAAGTTAAACCAAATACTTTCACCAAAACCTTTTTTTTGCAAGTCTAGCAAAAGCCAAACGCAAACTTCATAATACAGACGTTAAGTAAGTTGTTAATATGTTTACGTTAATCAATACGTTTGCCGTAGATTTATCAAAGCATTCCCTGTCAAAGTCACAATCATATAAATACCTACCTACTTATTTGTTTCAATTCGTTCCTTGATTCCAGATTTTGTTCCCGCATCGTAATGAGTGCATACTATCCAACCCAGCCACAATCAACTTCATATCAACCTGGAGTTTATTCTCCAAACGTGGGGGTTCCTCAAACCAGCGCTTTTGGCCCCTCTTCTGGCTCAATGTTTGGATCCTCAGTCAGGCCAACCGGGGGATTTCCCAATAATAACCACCACAGAGGTGTGAAATGCATGGTTGTGGCTCTTTACATCGGAGGGTTCATCTTCTTCCTCATGTTTTTTGTGGCCCCGCTCACTATTTTTTTGGTGATGTGGGGCCTAGAGGAGGAAACTCCAAGACCAGACTTCATTCATCAGTTTCCTACTTCCGCTCCATTTCCTACTCTTGCTCCACCTCCTGAACTTACCTGGCCAACCAATTTCCCAACTCCACCCTGGGGTCGTCGTCGTCGTCGTCGCTGATGTTGATTCCCTTCGACATCCCTGGTTGTCTACCTCTGGTTTGTATATTATTTGTATTACTTTCGGCGCCACTCTTTAGAATGTATGTGGTAAATATTTTTGGGACGTCCTCCATCAATAATATCTTACTCTTACATAATAATTACATTTATCATTTGAAAATAAAATTCAGTGATTATGATCATTGCCAACTTACAGATAATGTGCTTGCTGTCTGCCTTTTTTTAAAAATAATTACTTCTTCCTAATATTCCTAATTAATAAAAATCTTTCTACATTTTGTATCAAAACTCAAGATAAAGCTTAACACCATGCAGTTTCATTGGATTCCTAAGATTCATAACGTGCATTAAGCAACAAGTAATTCTGGCCGATACCATGACATGACATGATGATGATGATGATAATGCCCACTGCACCGGCGTATTTTACCATTGACAATACTATAATATACTATATTTAAAATACTTTGTTGTTTGGAGGAGGTTTAATGATGTTTTATTTTGGATTTGCATTTTCCCAGCCAGAATATCCAACGCAGCCTGAATGCTCATCGCATCAACTATTTCAAGTATTAATTCCATAGCAACAACATATACACAAAATGCACAAGTTTTTTTCTTCAAAAAATATTTTTTTACTCCTTTCAGAAAAAGTAAATTTTTTTTACTTCACTGTACTTTCACTTTACACATGATATAGTGACAATTTAAACCAAACGCCTTCTTCGCTCAAACCTCTTTTTGTAAGTCCAGTTAAAATCGGCAAGTCAGTCTACCAACACCCAAACGCAAACTATACATAATCCGGACGTTATACGTAAGTTGTCAGTATGTTCAATCACTTTTTCCGTAAATTTATCAACCAAGTCCAGCTCAAATCACAATCATATCTACCTACTAATTTATTTTAACTTTCTTTCATTCCAGATTTTGATCCAATTATCATGAGTGCATACCCGAAACAGCCTTTGTACCCAACCCAGTCAAAATCAACTTCACATCAACCTCAACCCGTACCCGTGGTTTATTCTCCAAACGTGGGGGCTCCTCAACCCAGCTCTTTTGGTGCCCCTTCTGGCTCACAGTTTGGACCACAGGACCCGCAGGCACACCAACCCGGGCATTTGCCAACAACAACCAAAGATCTACGAAAGGCTTGATTGCGGCTCTTACCATCGGTGGGATCATCTGCTTCCTCGTGTTTTTTGTGGTCCCAATAATACTCTTCGTTGTTTTTTTTGTGATGGCTGAAGATAAAGCAAGTTCAGGATCGGGACACCGTCCGATTCCTGACTTTGACAAGTGGACAACGCCAAGTTCACCCTGGGGTCGTCGTCGTCGCTGATGTATCATCCCGCTCAACATACCTGATTGACTACCTCTTGATTACTTGTAAATTATCAGTTATTACTTTCGACCCCATTTCTTTGAATAACAGCGGTTAATATTTTTGGGACACTTTTCATCATTTTCACATTCCCAAAGAAAACTTATACAAATCATCTGTCAATAAAATTGAGTGGTAATAATAATTGCCAACTTATAAAAACTAGATAATGTGCTTACTGTATGCCTTTTTTACATAATTACTTCATTCTAAATAGTTTTATTAGATTTCGCAACTGTAACTGAATGGCATTAAGCTTCATCATAACCGTGGATTCATATGATTCATAATATTCCACCATTTAGATCCATCCTTCTACCTAATTTTTGTTTGCTTGAGTGAATATTTTCATACAAAAATTATACTTTTAAAAACTGCATGAGTGATCAGCTCTAACCGTAACACTAATATCCAACTCATGTCATCAGGATAAACTCCATTATCCATCGCAACAACATAATTACAAATGCATAATATTTATTTTATTCCGAAAAGAACAAAATAATGGTCAAATGTTTTCCATTATCTGTACACAGAAACATGATTCACTCACAATGACGATTTAAACCCATAATACCTACAATTTCTTCATCAACCCCCCGTTTTCTCAAATTGAAATGGAATAAAGGGATTAGCCAGCTACATAATACAGAAATTACGAAAGGTATCAATGCGAAAACGACGTCAATATTTTTCGTAGATTTATCCATTAATCTTAAGTCAACATATTCATAGCCATGTTTTAATTCTTTATTTTATTTCAGATTTTGTTCTCATTTGCTATCATGAGTGCAAACCCACCATACAAATTGCAACCCGGGGCTACTTCTCCAATCGTGGGTGTTTCCCAAGCAAGTGCTTCAAGCTCCACTTCTGGCTCACAGTTTGGACCTGGATCCAATGTTCGGACTTTGCCGGCAACTTCAATCCTTTCGTATCCTGATGTTCCCTCCATGAGTGCACCTCTGCAAAAACCTGTGTACCCAACCCAGCCACCATCCGCTTCACACCAACCGCAACCCGGGGTTTATTCTCCAGTCGTGGGTGTTCCTCCAATCTGCACCACGCTTGAATCACAAGCGGACCAAGAATTTGCAGTCTATCCAGCTCCAACCCAGGCATTTCTCAACAGTCCCTACTCCGTTATGACAGTCAACAACCGACGAACTATGACGGAAGTAGGTTTGGCTTGTTCCATATTTGGTGGGATGATTCTAATATTTTGTTTTTTATTATACATGGGACTTACTTCGAAAGACAAACCTGACAAATCGAACACCACCACCCTCCACCTCTCTTCCAGAATAAACGTGCTCTCCTTTTACTGAACCAAACAGACCATCCCCACCTCTGCCATCTAAAAGTACCAACTTCACCTGGCCGTCGTCGGCACTCAAATTTCATCATCTACATTTTGCATCGCTGGTTACGTAGTAGCTCATACTTATTCAAAATTTTGGTCATTGACAAATTCCATGAATAAAATTTCAAGCTTCCATGCACAAAACCTCTTTCTACCTTCATTTCTCGAATTATTATGTATGCATTATATGAACTATACTCATTCATTTGATAATCATAAGCTCACAAAATATTGGAAATCACCAGAAACAGAAATTTGAAAAATATTGAGTCAAATATCTTTAGTTTTTGGACAATGTTACGATATGAAACATCATCAGTACATCATGCTCACAAAAAGTTGCGTTTTAGTTAACACTTTGCGTTACAGTAACTCGTAAAAAAGTTTTCCAAATGGTAATTTTTGTAAGTATTTCGAAACGTCTTGAGTTTATTCCTAGTGGAGTATCCGGATGAAACCTCATCACATTAAGTAGTCCTTAATATAAAGTCCATCGCAACAATATATTATACCAATTTCGCAATTCGTTGGTTTCTTTAAATATTTTTTAAAAAATCCAATTTTTCAAATGCTCTTTGTCATTTGATTTTTCAAGTTGTATTGGAATCGAGACGTGAGTTTGGCAACCACCGAACTACGTGGAGGTACGATTTTAACGACGACATCATTTTCTAGTAGATTTATGAAACAATTTAATTTTTACGTGACAATCATTCATAATTATTATTTTCACTCTTCCAGTTATCAGATTTTGCTCCTATTATGCGTAATTACCCACTTCAGCCTTTGTACCCAAACCAGCCACAATATGCTTCATATCACCCCGGTGTTTATTCTCCAAACGTAGGGGTTTCTCAATCCAGTGTTATTTTTAGCAGCCCTTCGTCGGTCTCACAGTTTGGACCTGGATCCGCAGTCACTTTAGGCCAGACATTTTCCAGTAGCCCCCACTCGACTATGGCAGCCAACAATTCCAGCAACCACCCAGGAGCTGCTGCGGCACGCGGATATTTGATTTGTATCATAATTGGGTTCATTTGCTGCTTCCTCATCATGCCATTAATTTTCATCGGAGTCTTCTTTTTTACATTTGTAAAGGGCAGCCCAAGTCAAAGTCCAGGACAGGATTTCATTCCTCCGACTTTGGGTCCATTTCCTACTTTGGGTCCAATTCCAACCCAAAAACCATGGACACCTCCCTGGTCTACCCATCATCCACCTCCACCGTGGTGGCCTGGCTAACGTTTCATCAACTTCAATAACGCTGGTTACCTACCTAATATTTATCTTTTATTATTATTCCTCTCCACATTATGTCAAAGAATGTCGGTAGTAAAACAAAATTTTGACACTTTCTCCCATTACATTATAGTCATAAATAATATTTATACTTATCAATTGTAAATAAAATGTTCATTATTGTTCCCAAATGCTCATAAATAAAAAAGTAAATAAAAACTTTTGTACTGCAATACAGAACATCATTTTTACCTGGTGAATGATTTAATTCGGTGAACTTTATTTGTGTAAACGTGATAACGAATAATTACTTTAAATGTAATGTAAGGCGTGTGTTTACATCCCATTATTTGTAACTTTTGACGAAATACAAGCGAAGAAAGAAATGAGGGTCAGAGATCAGATCACACCCAACACGAATATTATTACAAAATATACGTGCAACTGTAAACCTGCGAATAATGATGAAAGTGAACGTGATCAAGCATGCGAATGTTTTTCTCATACTCATATTTGTTCAAGATGTTGTTGTAAGCGTTGAGCTTTTAATACCTTGACCTAGAAAGTTGACTGGCGCATGACCTACTTCAACAGATATATTTTGCAAGCGAAATAGGAAAATCAATCGTTTTGAATTGAGTTTTAGGCGTGCACTCAATCTGTAGCAAATAAGTATTCAAAGAAGACGTGCGGATAATGGAATTAAAATGGAAATTTGGTTTGGCAGTGATAATTATTGCAGCGGAAGGTAAATTATTTGCATTCAAAAGAACTATTGATTTGCTTTAAAGCGAAAACATTTCGTTGCTCAAACCTGGAATTATATTTTTAAATAATTTTTTATGTTATTTATAGGTGTCTCGTGCTATTATGAAAATAACACAAAAGTCAAATTTTCAGGGGGAACGATTTCAACTAGAAATTATCCTGAGCCAGACAGCTTGAAATCGCCTTTACATACTGAGCCTCGGCTGCTGGTTTCTGGTGGAGCGACAAATCCGTACAATAGATCATTTGATGCTTTACAACTTCCAATGTTAGGAATGATGGAAGACGCCACTATTAAAGTAAAAAATTGCAAGTTTTTCACAATCAATATTAAGCTTAACATTTTTTAAATGAGTTATCAAATCCAAAAACAATTTATATTTTAAGATCCTATTTGAGATACAAGATGGGCTTCGATACGTTCTCCAAACAAACAACACTTATACTTTGGCATACCACGGAACAGGAACAACGGGAATGACTGGAACGCTTGATAACATGATTGAGCCAGGCGACAAAGTTCTTTTCGGCATAATCGGGTATTGGGGCAATTTGGCTGCCAGAATTGCACAGAGACTGGGCAAGTTTATTATCACTATTTGATTGAAAATTCATTGTCAATTTTGTTGTGAACACTTGAAATTACTAAAATTGTAGGAGCGAATGTTGTGCGAATGGAAAAGCCACCTGGATCCAGATTCTCCTTAAGTGAAATCGAAGCCGGGTTGAAAAGGCATAAACCTACCTTACTTTTCCTTGTCAACGGAGAGAGTTCAACAGGTGTCTACCAGCCGCTGGAAGGCATTGGTGATCTGTGCTATAAATATCAGTGCTTAACTATAATTGATGTGATTGCAACGGTTGGGCAACAGCCTATAAAAATGGATGAAAATAAGATTGACGTCGTTTACCTCAACAGTCAAAAGGGCTGTGGAGGAATTGTTGGATTGTCCCCAGTTTCCTTTTCTCCAAGAGCAATGTAAGATTTCAATGAGAAAAAAAATTCTCGTAATTTCCCTTGAGATTTCTGCTTTGAAATTATTATTGCAGGAAAAAAGTTAAGAGGAGGCGAAGCTTCACAAAAATTTACCAAACTGATATAGTCGAACAGGGAGGAGCATGGTTTATAAACAGATCACTGGGGCCACAATCACGACACGAAGCTTACGTTCATTCCGTATCCCTCCCATTGTTTTACATGCTTCGTGAGGGATTGGCCCGTGTTGTGGATGAAGGGGTAGAAAATGTGTGGAATCGGCATGATGACACACATCGCTACGTTCAATATCGGGCAGCAAGGCTAGGTCTTGAACCTTTTGTTCAAAATCCTGAAGACAGATTAATTGGCACCTCACTTTTCAACACTCCCGCTGGCAAAGACGCTTATAAAATTGAATCTTACATGCTTGAAAAGTAAGGCCATTTCGTATAGAGAAATGAAGAAGGATGCAATTAAAAGAGAAACAACTTGGTATAATATATTTTTGGAGGTTAGATTTGGAGTGGAAATCTCTCCCGGATTGTTTACAACGTTGGGAAAAGTCATTCGAATTGGAATATTTGGGAGCAATGCGAATAGGGAAGCGGTGGCAAGGACAATGGATGCGTTGGAGGATGCTCTTAATTCGACGTCGACCAATTCATAAACCATTTTAATAAATAATTATTAACCAACATGGGCAAAGTTGTTAATAGAAAGTATTTACTCAATATAAAATGCAGTTTTAATTTTTAGAAAATTCATAAATTGAAGAAAAAACAGCCACACGCAAAGGAATCAATCTGTTCAAATAAATGGATATGATGTAATAAAAAACAATAAGAAACATTTTATGGCTAAAATGCTACATTTTGTAATTTGAATGGTTAGCACGTCCTTTCCTGAATCTTTGACAGCCAAATTTTTGGTGACTAGTAGGTGGTGTTGGCAATTCAATGGAAAGATGCTAAGTAAATGCTAGCAAAAATGCATTTTAAGTGACTTTTTTATAGCGACTTTGACAAGTTAAATTTCCAAAGGTATCTACAATCCACATTCACCTTCAAAAGACGATCAACAATGGAGGGGCGACGAGCTCCAAATACCACAATCTCTGACATGCCTCCAGAGCTGCTGGAGAAGATATTCGACTTTTTAGAGGACCCAGATGATTTTTCTGCAGTTATCAACACCTGTCGTCGGTGGCACGATATAATGGACTACAGAAAGACTGAGCGACTTTTTTCCCAGGTGTGTTGATGCGTAGGATGTTTTAAAAATTTAATTGTGATTGCAAATTAGAATTTATGACTATTAAAAAGGGATTTTCTTGTATTGTCAGGTGCTCCCCATTGTAGTGAAGGCTGAGACGGATTTTCAATTGGAAGAATTCCTGCCCGCACGTCTGGTCAGTAGGAAATGGAAACGGGAGGTAGAAAGGGTGGAACTAAGTGTTATCAAAATGGAATACTGGACTTATTTTTTGGAAACAGCTGAGGAACTGCGAGCCCTCATTCTTCACGCTAATTCACTACCCCGCGGAGGAAACCCGTTTGTTGGAAACTACTTGGCGGTGGTCACTGACGAACCGGAAGCTTATCAAGATTTGCTTCAGCTGATTCAAAATCATGGGCACCAACTGAAAACCCTTATAATTGCCTTTTTGTGCCCTAACTTCCGGCATACTGAGTTGACACCAGTCATTCTAAGCCTGACACCCAATTTTGAAGTGCTGTCGTTGGGAGGATTTGTGGAGGATTGGGATGTTGCCGTCGAAACCCCGCCTCTCCCACCACTTCCACGTCTCAAGTGGGTAGAATTCCATATGGAAACTTTGACTGAAATTGAAGAGGGGGTGATAAATCAAAATCTGGGTCGTCGGTATAAACACCTCATTTCTTTCTACGTCACCAGCTATGGTCATCAACTAAGGAAAGTCGTCTCTCCCCCATTTCTGCTGAGAGTTGAGGGGGTTGGTAACCTCCTTCCGAATCTCAAGTGGCTCACCATTGAAATGTGGCCAGGTGTCTCCTTCACTCAGCAGGATCTCAAAGTCTTATCTAAAATGGAATGGCAGCTGGACACACTCATCATATTTGATTACTTGATGCAGCCATCGGAGGATTTTATAAAGGTTCTTAATCATTTCAGTGGAAGCTTGACGCATTTGAAAGTGGCTGTTTGTATCGCGCCTTATTTCAAATTCATCGACCCGAATCATCTGGAGTCCATCTGGAGTCAACTGAACCTTTTCCCGCTTTTGAAGGAAATTCATCTTCGTGTCTTCTCAAGTCCCCGGCGGAAAATGCCAGCAGCGTGGTTGAAGGATCGATTGGAAAAAGTTACTCCCAATTTGAAGATACGGGATATTAAATTTCTTCAATTGGAGTCAGAAGTGCCAGATATCGTTGAGTTTTTTTGGAAGGTGAGGCATTTCCAAGCCACCTTGAGAACTTTGATTATTCGCTGGACTCTTAACATAAAAAACGTTGGGATTGTGCTTCTCATTTACTTGATCTTGGGATGCTGTGATGAGGAAGGGAACAGTACAGTTAGTAGAGTTGTCTTGGAAGAATATATTTTTGTTCTTGTTGGGTTCCTTCTTTTTGTGTGGTCTTGGCCTTATGGAGTTGAAAGAGGAGGAGAACGATGGGCATGATCACGTAAACTTGAAAACAAGTAATGTTATATTGACTGGGTCTTCGTAATTTAAATTTTTTTTTTACTAAAATATTGATTTAAATTTTAACTCTTTGTCAAAATAAATAAAAGCTTAAATAATACTGTTTCATTTTGATGTTGTAATTTCTTCTCAAGCGTTGAATTTCTTCATTGTTCATAAAAATCAGTACAAACAGATTAATCGAAATTATCATTCCACTCTTCAAACTCATCAACCTTGGCTACCTTGGACTAGAACAGGACGCGAAATTTCTAGCAACTCTTGAAAATTTCCTATCTAATCACGACGAGCTGAAAGATATAATTCCCAACGTTGTTCTTGTCTGTCACAAATTTCATGATAACCGTTTTGGTGGAATCGGATCCAACTTTGTAAAAATGTTACGCGGATTGGATAACTTCCGGGATCGAATCACGGATAAAAGCTTCTCCAACGTGATATTCGTGTTGTCCCATTTTTGTTCTGAAAACAAAGCAACTGTAAGAAACCCAGCTGTAAAATTAAATCAATTCAAAAAGGCAATCGATGACTTCACCTTGTTCCCTCGCCCAACAATTCTCAACGTTGCCGAGAACCTAGGAAAATTTCAAGATTTGCCAATGGTCAATGGCTACTTTCAGCTGGAACTATCCAAGAAATTTGTTTGAAAAATTGGAACTGGTTACCAAAAATGGAGGAGATTTGGTGGGGCAAGGTGTATTTCGAACGGCATTTCGTGACTCAGAAGGATTAAATATAACTTCAAGTACCTTTCCACTTGTTAACCTTAGTAGCGGAAACGTTGATAAATATCTTCGTATTCTTTCCAACGCCTTCTTTAGCGTTAACAACACAGAAGTATCTCAGCTTCTTCAACAAGCGTGGGATAGTAATTTGACGACCCCTTTAAAATCCCAGTTTCCTGCCTCTTTGCCTTATCTCCAAAGATCTTTCAACATTCGAAATATAAACACGAGAGAAAACATTCCAAAAACGAATCGCGGAATCATTGTAAAACTCTTACCTGGACTCAAACATGATCAAGCAACCAAAATACTTTTGGAAACAGGGTTAGATATCAAAGCACCTGTTTTTCATAATAATCTTATTGCTGGCTATGGTTACAACGTTTTTAAAGATGTTTCTCTCCCAACATCACCCTTTCAACTTGCTACTTTACAACAATCTGACATGGGATACATGATTCCAAAAGTTTTCACTTGTAAAATGGAGCAAGAAACTGGACAAAATTTCGTCGTTTTTGATTTCAAAGAAAAATATATTCAGGCCCGATTGCAAAATCTTGGCATCGATGGAACTATTGCCGAAGAAGGTTTCAGAGGGAACATAAAGCCGGACTATAATATGAGAATAAATTCCTTTAAAAATGACAGCTGCACTCTTAGCGCTGTTAGGGAATACAGACTATTTGAACTGGGTTTAAATGATAATTTAGATTTCTCAAGTGAATTTGTCAATACAGTCAAAGCCCTTCCGGTTTTTAATTCAACAGATTCTCAAACGGTTCAAATTTGGAATGAATTTTTCAGTTATTACGGAACTCACGTGGTGCGTTCAGTTCATGGGGGCGGTTCAATTCAAATCCATGTTGAAAGCGATCAGCCATGCAATGAAAATATAGGAGAAGCACTTTTTGATTTAGTGAAATTTGAAGAGGATATGACTTTCATGATAGTAGCTGAGAACAGCAGTCAAGCAAGTGTTTCAAATCGAACAATTTTGATGAATGGAATTCAACACGCACTAACTTTTCATGGCGGGGATATTGAATATCATGTACGAGATTTGACTGCATTGTCTGTCCAAGATGCATCAAAATTATTTGCAAAATGAAAAAAGTCCCTGAAGTTTAATCCAACAATTTTGTCTTCAGAAATGAAACTAATTCCAATTAGCCAAGTCGTAAAGAAAGTTGGACGAAACTATTCTTCAGAAATCGAGCGCGCTACATCTCTCCTCTTCAATTCATCCTTGAAATATGAACCTTCTAAGAAAAATAGTGACAATTATAAACCTTCCCGGGATGAAACGCCGATGATGGCTGAAGTTTTGTCGAATATGCGAAAAGCCAATGAACAAATGGAAGAAATGATGCGATGAATTCAACAGTTGGAAATGGAGAATGCAAAACTATGAGGTCGCTCTAACCAAAGCAATGTAGAAAATCAGTCGTTGGAATCTACAACTCCTAATGTATTAAACAATGATCCAGTTTTGACAGCGGATTTGCTTAACCAAACAAGTATAGCAAGAAACAAAACTGAACAGAACATTTTGATAGACAAATGAATGAGATGGCCCGTCAACGCGAAGAGCTGAAGATAAAGGCGGAAGAACAATCTAGAAGATTATTAGAAAGATACCGACAACAAACTCAAAATCATGGAGTCTACGCCAAACAGGCTATCGACCAGATGAAACAGCAAGCAGAGACGAACTCTTACATTGAGATGATTCGCCGCAAAAATGAGGAAGATGAGAGGCAACATGAGGCGTTGATGAAGCGACTGAGAATAGAGCGATGTAAAAAACTACGCGATGATTACCAAGAGTGCCAGAATAGTCGTTTAAAAAGATTTTTTTCATCTTGTATACAGAGTGACGAACTCAGAATGTGTAATGGCAAGAGTCATCCGATGACTGTCATCTTGAAACAGAATTAATATTGTGATGCGGCATAGTCATAGAGAGGGGGTAAAATGAAGTTGTATGGAGCTAAGGTGATAGTTTATGAACGCGACGAGAAATGTGCATCATCCACGCTCTTTCCTTTACAAAAGCAACATGAAGAAGGGGAATCAGCATGAGTACCACCGGAGCGGTATAGCAGAGAAGACCAGGAGCAGTAGAGAAGCCAAGAAGCATCACCACCGTGAGCGGAGACCAGACCATCATCATCATCAAGACGAGCAGTTATAGTTTATAGTTTAGTCGTTAGTGAGTTAATCAGTCGTGTCAAGTTAATATTTGAAATAGTCAGTCGAGTCCGTTTACAAGTCAAGTCGAGGGCAATCACTAAATAAATAGTACGGCTGAGGATAAGCAGCCGTGAAAGTATATTATCTTGTGTCGAGTCCAGTTCATTATTGTCACCACCACCACTGCCACATAATCATAGTATTTAACCTAGTATGTAAGAAGTAGTCGTGGAAGGCTAATCACCAACCACGCTACAAAAAGAGATGGCGAGCACTTTCCTGCTAGTTAAAAGTTAAAGTTTAAAAGTTAAAGTTTTGGGCAGTAGTGATTTTTAGTTTTTAGTGGTGGAGTGACATTCTTTTTTTATTTTTTTTGGTGGTAGCCAGCGGCAAGACCACCACCTCTCATTTCAAGCGACCGACACCTCTCCAATAAAATTTAAAGTTAGAAGAAATAGTTTATGAAAAAAAAAAATAGTTATAGGAAAGAGGAAAAGAAGCCAAATAGAAGAAATAGGATAATTTTGAGTAGAAAAAAAGCCGAATAGTTTAGGGAAGCATAACATTTAGTTAGGAGGTAGGAAAATATAATTTTTGTGTTTGTGCTCTTTTCTTTTCTGAAGTTTCTTTTCAGGTCATCATGAACCAACAACAACAAGAAGAAATAATGCAAGCTCCAGCCAATCCTCCAAACTTTGAGGATGAGATACGACAGGTCCTCAATCGTGTGCCATATCACGAGGTACTCAATTTCCTAAGGAAGTATGACGGGAAAACTGACGTGGACTGGTTTCTCATCCATCTGGAAGAGGATAGGATCAACCTCAATTTAACCAGAGGATGGATCCTCCGTAATTTGGATCGGATCCTAACAGAAGATGCCCGCAGATGGTGGATCGGGGTGCAGCCCACATTTACCCCTGAAGATGGTGAAGAGGATGATGAGGAGACCATGTGGACGAACGTGAGGAATGCCATGAGGTCATTTTTTGACAAAAAGTCCCTCCGCAGCCAACACAGAGCAAAAAACAAGCTCATCAAATATGATGTAGCAAAGGACCCCCAGGAGTATATAACACGTAAGTTGGAGTGTCTTAGACACATCAACCCCTCTATGCCCACACATGACAAGGTTGCTAACTTGATGAAGGGATTACCCCTTCATCTTCGCGAGAGATTGTCTGTTCTTTCTTTAGATACTCCCGAGGAATTACTCCAGGTCCTTAGGAATTTCCATGAGCTGCAGGTGGAGACCAAAGGAGAAAAACCACCACCTCATCCTGTCACATCATCATCATCAGCCACTTCATATTTTAGAAGTGGACCACCGGAACAAAGACAAGCACCTTCCAGACAGCTCCAGCCTACCGGTAGAAGTGATGACGACAAACCACAGTGCTTTTACTGTGGAATATTTGGCCATGTGAAGAAACATTGCCGAAATATGGAATTGGACCGTCAACAGGGAATCTTTCAACGTTCACGTATGAGCAACTCAGTTGCGCCTAACTTTAATCGTCAATACACACCACAGTTTCGGCCTTCCAATAATTTTAGTAATAATAATAATAATTTTCCTTTTGCTCAGGGCCGTATTCCAGTTGATCAGAACCAAAGATATTTCGCCCCCACTTTTTCTCGTTCATATCCGTCTCAGGATACGGGTAATGCCCGATTTTCCAATCCCCCTATTCCTGTTAGAGATTTTAATTTTAATCGGGGTGGTGGCATGCCACCTCCGAATCAGAACGGAGTTGTTGCAAGTCAAGGAGGAATTGTACAAGGACAGGTAGATGGACAAGCGGGTATACGAGCCTTAAGCTCCGGTCTTGGGGAGGCTCCGTTTTATTTTTATGATGATGGCAATCATCAACAAAAACAAGACCAAACTTTGTCCACACCGTTAAACTAGTTAGGCCTGTGTCGCGGGACAGCAGGCCTATCCCACAAACTTGTAGATATTTTCCTTTTACGCCTCAAGTCGAAGCAGCTATGGTCAAACAAGGTTTTGGTTATGCCAATGATGGCAATAGGTTAAGTATAAATAATAATAGATTAGGGTCGAGCCAAGCAGGGGTTATTTTTAAAAATAAGGTTAGGGAATTGATGAATGGGAAATTAGATGATAAGCATAGTTGTAAGCAGGTTAGTTTTAAGAGCTTAGAAGCTCATTGCCCTTCTCCCAGTCGTTCAGTCGCTACCAATAGTTTAGGAAATGTCAAATATACATGTCCTAATTGTACTTTTGAAATGTTTCCAGTTGCTACACCACCTCAGGGGCTACTGAAAAAAGAGATTACCCTGCAGGAAATACAGAAGAGTAGCAACTCCAGTAATAAGAGGACCACCATAGATGATAGTATAGTTGTAGAATATGGTAGTAATTTAAGTACAGGTTTAGCATTAGGTAGTAATCAGACATTAGTAAATGGTTGTGCTTATTCTACACGTTTTAAGCAGGACATCTCCAGATCATCGATGCAGCTTCCAGTAAACGTGGGACACACAACCAGCTCAGCTCTAGTGGACACAGGAGCAACCATTTCAGCAATCAACGCTTCTCTCCTGCCACAACTAGCTGCAAACATTCACCGCCGCTACCACGTTTCTCCCATCCAGCTCTCACTATCAGTAGGATCCACCCACCATACATGCAACGAGGTTGTTGAGCTGCTCATCAACATCAGAGGGCGTCAAATCCTCTGGAAATTCTACGTTATCCAGGATCTCACTCAGCCCCTCATCCTTGGAACAGACTGGCTCAAAGCCTATGATGTTTCAATAAACTGCAGAGAACCCAACATTACTTTTGATACCACTACTAATGCCGCTTCAGTTCCAAATGACAGTAATAATAATGATGCTTCTCATAACATTTTTTCACAGGCCACGACAAGTACCCCAACGATAAGTGATGAGACCCCAAGCCATCCAAGTGAGCTTACTACTACTACTACAGACACAAGGGAAGCTAAGACCAAACGCCGTTTCATTCCAAATGTGTACAATTTACAGACAGTTATAGTGCCACCTAAGTCCTACCACCGTATAAAAGTGTACTGCAAGCAATCAATTACTTCTGACGTGCTCATAGTGCCAACTCCAAACGCTTGCTTACGTAACATTGCCATAGGACGCTCCATTGTCTCGCTTGATAATGGAAAAGGTGCTACTTTTGTTCTCAATCCTACGAGTGCTCCAGTGCGAATAGTGCGTAACCAGTTAATAGGTCGTCACGAGGACTACACTGCAGACGCTTTTGTGTGCAATTTAGATCTAGCAGAAAAAGAACAGGTTGAGAAAAATTTAGATCGATTGCAGGCAAGACTGCGTAGCCTCCGTGATGATTCAGCACCACCTCCAGAAAATACTACTACTACTTCAGAACATCCACTTCATGCCGAGCTCCAGTATGCCGACCGATTTAAAGATGAAGCTGAGAATCTACAACAATTAAAGCAGCTCATTGAGAAGTATCAACATATATTTCAGCAGTCACCCTCCGATGTTGGCCGATGCAATTGGGTTAAACATCCCATTGATACTGGAGACTCTCGACCCATAAAACAAGCACCATACAGAACATCCTTTAAAGAGAAGCAAGAAATTCGACAGCAAGTGGAAGAAAAATTAGAAAAAGGTTTCATTGAGCCTTCCGACTCTCCGTGGTCATCACCAGTCGTTCTCGTTAAAAGTAAAGATGGTTCCTTCCGGTTTTGTGTCGACTACAGAAAATTAAACTCCGTCACTAAAAAGGATTCTTATCCTCTTCCACGAATTGATGATGTGCTCGAACGGCTCCGATTTTCAGACTATTTTTCTTCAATGGACCTTGCCCAAGCGTATCATCAGATTGAACTTGAACAACGTGATAAGTGGAAGACAGCCTTCGTGACTCCAGACGGTCTCTACCAATGGAATGTCATGCCCTTTGGTCTCTGCAATAGTCCAGCCACTTTCCAACGACTAATCGATACAGTACTAGGCAACCTCAAGTGGACTCTTGCATTGGTTTATCTTGATGACATCTTCATTCATAGCACAGACTTCAACACCCATCTACAACATCTCGAACTTGTATTTGAAGCTCTCTCTCGAGCCGGACTTAAATTAAAGCCGTCAAAGTGCAAGTTAGGTGAGAAGAAATTAGTTTTCCTCGGTTATGAAGTCTCCGTTGATGGTATTAGGGTTAATCCCAAAGCAGTTAAGTATGTTACAGAAGTGCCCCGTCCAAAAGACACCAAAGCTGTGAAATCCTTCGTCGCCTTCTGTTCATATTATCGTCGTTTCATTCAGAACTTCTCAACTATCGCCCGTCCATTAATAGACCTCACATGCAAAGACAAAAAGTTTATTTGGGATGATAAATGTGAAAGTGCCTTCATTCTTCTACAGCAAAAATTAATCTCCGATCCAGTCTTAGCTTACCCCGATGAGTATTCTCCTTTGGAAATACACTGCGATGCAAGCTTGGATGGTATTGGTGGAACTCTAGTGCAACGACAAGATAAGACAGAACACGTAATTGGGTACTTTTCGAGGTCTCTTAGTGCTGCACAAAAGAAATATAGCATTACAGAACTTGAGTGCCTCGCCGTTATTGAAACTGTTGAACATTTTAGACCATATTTATTCGGCAGAAATTTTAAATGTATTACAGACCACAGCTCTCTCCAATGGCTCTTCAACCTGAAGGATCCCAACGCCAGATTGACAAGATGGGCCCTCCGTCTTCAACCCTATGACATGGAGATCGTCTATAGAAGTGGAAAGAAACATTCTGATGCGGATTTTCTCTCTCGTCACCCAGTCGATCCACCCATGTCCACCACCCACAATGAAGAATATCTCAGTCGCCTCCAGCTCAACTCCATAATCAAGATGAAAATAGACGACACTACAATTTTTGAATTACAACGCCGTGACAAGAAGCTTCTTCCGATCATCAATGAACTTGAGCATCGACAACAACAAGATGGCATAATAGTTTATCCACCTAATGATCCAATTTTAAATTTCAGTCTACGCAGCGGCCTCCTTTACAAGATCAACCCAGAGGACAACGGTAAATTATGGCTCCTCCTTATTCCAGCAGGGATGCGAAAAGCAGTCATGGATCAAGTTCACATCACGGATCTTAACCACCTTGGACTCTTCAGAACTTGGTACCTCCTCAAATCCCGATACTTTTGGAAGGGGATGTATGCTGACACCCGCCGTTATCTCCAAGGATGCCAAACTTGCCAATTCTTTCGTCGTCGTAATGCCAACACTCCAGGACCTCTCCAGCCCGTCGCACCTCCGTTACAACCATTTACTAGGATAGGGGTAGACTACCAAGGACCTCATCCAGTAACTAGTAAGTACCGAAATCAGCACGTCCTGGTAGTCATCGATCATTTAACTAGGTATCTCGAGGCTTGGCCGACTAAAGACAATACTGCTAGAAGTGCTATTAATGTTTTAGAGAAGTATGTTATTTATAGGCACGGTACGCCAAAAGAAATATTAGTAGATAGAGGTACTCACTTTAATTGTAGGGAGTTCAAAGATTTTTGTACAGAACATAGGATTAAGTTACTATTTACTACTGCGTATCACCCCAACACCAATGGGATATGTGAACGTAGTAACGATACGATTAAGAGATCTTTAGCTAAGTTAGTTGGTAAGAAGCATAATGATTGGGATCGCTACGTAGATAAAGTGTGTTATAGTTATAATGTGTCAGCTCATGCCGTCACAAAATTTTCTCCGTATTTTCTAATTTATGGCAGAGAGCCTAGGGTAAATTCTGATAGTCGTTTTCCGATTGATGAGGAAGTGTTAGATGATGAGGATGAGGAGAGTAAGGCCGAGCGGCATGCTAAAGCTTTAACTCTCGCTCGATTACGAACTATCGCGTTTCAAAATAAGTGTAAAGCTAGATTTGATTTAAAGCACCCTCCAATTAGTTATGAACCTGGTGATCAATTTTTACTTGCAAATTTTCGTCGGAAGAAGGGTTTGGTTAGTAAATGGTTGGTAAAATGGCTAGGTCCATATTCTATAGTTAAGCAATTAGGTCCGCTAAATTATTTAGCTTTTGATCACCAGAAGGGGGTGAAGTTTGTTGTAAATGTTAGGCATATTTGTAGATATTTCTCCGAGTTTCAGTCTGAAGCTGAGTATAGTGAGGGGGAAGTTCCTGATGATGTTTTGACATCACAAACAAGTTGTAAATCCGGTAGTAAATTAAGTTCTAGGTTAAGTAGTCCATTAAGTAGCGTAATTGGTCTTTCTAGTCGTAAGCGTAGCATTAAGTTTAATTTAAGGAATGATGAAAATATAGTTTTTAAGGAAGAGGTGACAGATCCCAATCGTTCTGCTATAAGTCGCTCTGTCTCAATGGATCCCCCGCAATCCTTTGAGTACATCAGCGATGATGACAGTTCTAGCTGCTCCGACGCTGAGGAAGTTTTTCGTAGCTGTTCAAGTACGGATAGCCTCCCTCATGAGAGACGAAGTACTGTTTCTCCACCGCAAGCCCCTTCAAAATCCCGTAAGTCATATCAGCCATCTCCTCAAGCCGTTCCAAATCTGATAAGCTCCTCTCCGTCTCTGATTCCTATCCGAGTTGATCCTTCATATTTTGAGAGCTCACCAGGTCCAACTTCATCAGTAGTAACATTTAAAGCGCCTTCAGCGCCAACTTCGCAGAAAGGTAGTAATAATAGTAGTTCAGTCGCTCCTCCTCCAATTTTTTTCGGTTCTGACGTAGAAAGTAGTGATGCCGAATCTACGGGAAGTGTACGACGATCGAGTAGGTCGACAAAAGCTCAACCTCCAGAAAGATACGGCTATTCTGCTTCTCAGAGCTCAAAGAAGTCGAAAAAATGATGATATGATGTAAAGGTCCTAATCATGATAAATGGGTGCGTGTTCTTTTTTCTTTTGGTTATTCTATTTCAGAGATATTACTCCACAGCTCCACCTCAGGCCACCTCAACAGCAGCTCCACCTTAAGATGTTCTAGTTCGAGAACCCAGTTGGGCAACCAATCTAAAATTATTAGTAGATGTAAACGTTAGCTGTATTCTAGATGTTTTCATTTTATTTTTGATCAAATTATACAATTAGATGTTAAGTTATATTATAATATTGTGAGGTCAATGCCGGGGCGTCATTGTTGAAGAAGGGGGAGCATTTGTGATGCGGCATAGTCATAGAGAGGGGGTAAAATGAAGTTGTATGGAGCTAAGGTGATAGTTTATGAACGCGACGAGAAATGTGCATCATCCACGCTCTTTCCTTTACAAAAGCAACATGAAGAAGGGGAATCAGCATGAGTACCACCGGAGCGGTATAGCAGAGAAGACCAGGAGCAGTAGAGAAGCCAAGAAGCATCACCACCGTGAGCGGAGACCAGACCATCATCATCATCAAGACGAGCAGTTATAGTTTATAGTTTAGTCGTTAGTGAGTTAATCAGTCGTGTCAAGTTAATATTTGAAATAGTCAGTCGAGTCCGTTTACAAGTCAAGTCGAGGGCAATCACTAAATAAATAGTACGGCTGAGGATAAGCAGCCGTGAAAGTATATTATCTTGTGTCGAGTCCAGTTCATTATTGTCACCACCACCACTGCCACATAATCATAGTATTTAACCTAGTATGTAAGAAGTAGTCGTGGAAGGCTAATCACCAACCACGCTACAATATCCTTACAAAATTTGCTGACTTCCTGGCAAGAATTCCCAATATCAATTTAAACATGTGCGTGATGTAAATGCAGCTATTCAAACTAATCCTAGCCTTAAAAACTAATTTTAAAGGAATGACTAGTCCTTAAAGTCACTGCGGTGAAATTTTAAGTTTCTGATACGCTAAAATCTCTCCTCTTCCCCGAGCTCCTGATGACGATGCCAGCTAGACATCGAAAGCTTGAGAATATAATAAATCGTGAATTTATTCTTTCAAAAATCATCCATGCATTCCGCAAAACCTCCTTATCTTCCCCGAGCATTTTTGAACTTTTAAAGGCGTGGTAAAACAAAGAAAAACGGTTTGAAATGATATAACTAACACGGCCAATCTACTTGATTGGGCAGTACTTCTCTAATCCCATTATTCTGTGGTTTAACTATGTTAGTTAGCATAAACAATTTGGATTTATGTAGAAAAACAAAACATAAACGAATAATTTCAAATAAATATTCTGTTGCATGGAAATACGATAAGATGGAATATGCATGTGTGTAATCATTTATTTTTCATGCAAGTTTTTTTCTCGCATTCATCAAAAAAATGTTGCCTTTTCATCATTATAATTCCATGATGAAATCGATGGAATTGGTGGTTGGTGACTACAATTATCATGGGTCCTGTTGAAACTGAAATTCAATGTATTAATTACATTCTAAAATTATGTAAGCAAATGCGTAAAAATTCATTAACGGGCAAAATATCGCACCAATACGTGATACAACTATTAATGAATTCAGGAATATTCTGGAGTTAAAATCAAAAATACTAATTTATTACTTTATTGATGGATTTCATTTAATATTTTATTAAAATGAGCAGACGGTATCGTATTACACTTCGTATTTCTTTAACATAATTTACATTTAATTTTAACTGACATAAAATGTATACAACATATTTTTTATAGAATACCTTAAAATAAAGCTTAAAATTACGGAAAACTAAGTAAAACAGCCATATTATACATTGACATTTGGGACAATTTGTTGACGCTCAATTTCTCGCCTTGCTAAGTTGGCACGAATACAGCAGTGGATTCCCAGTGAACAGAAGGTGGTGACAATCATGATTCCAAAAAACGTAAAAAAGATGGGAGCTATATTATCGAAATGTAAGGTATCAGATACTCCAAGAATGACGAAGACAATGAAACCGATAAAACCCACAACAATGATGGGAAGAAAGGCAACAGTATAATATGTCGTTGGCGGTCCGGGTGGAACTGGGATGATGGGCTCACCCATTAATCCTGTAGTTTGACCATTGCCAGCTCCAAACTGTGGTGAAGTTGTATTGATCACAAAGGTGCTTTTGGTTTGAGGAAAAGTTGGATAATAAACGCCTGTTTCAGGAGAAGCCGATTGAGGCTGCGTTGGATAAGAGGAATCTCCACCGATTGCGTTCATGTCGCGTGATATCCAACATAAGATATGAAAAATCAGAATATTATTCTAGTTATAACAAGAGAGTATGTGTAAATGTCGCTTTCAAATTTGGATTTAAGATACTTTTCGTAGCCACTGGAATGAAAGCAGCAAGACGGTGACTAGGCTGGTTAAGGTTTGATTAAGAACGGGTATTGTTTTCTTCCTTTTTTATCGATTAAAAAAACTTTTTTAATTCAGTCAGGTTGCTATGACCCCATTTCTCAGGCTTTATGAGATGATGTCACAGAGATCAGAATCAGGAACTCAAAAAAATCAGCAACCAACTTTTAAAATGTTTAACGTCAACTGAATTTTTGATGAATTAATAATATCTAACAAAAATTATGTAGTTTCTTCGTTGTCTTATGATTATGAAAAAATGTAAAAACTTACCAAGCAATTTTAATAAACATATAAAAGTATTTTATTTGTGCAATCAACATTTATGCGATGGTAGTAAAATTATACAATTAATACTAACATTATTTCTCCAATGAATATTTGCCAAAAGGGTGTGTCCTATTGAATTTTGACCACTGTTCTTTGAATTCCTCGTTGAATTCGTCATGTGCTTTCCGCATTTTTTGGAAATCGCTATGAATGCTATAGCCGATGAGTATCACTGGGATTAGAATGCAAAGAAAGATGAGGACGCCGAGGACACTGATCAAACTATACCCAGTAATTGCAGCACACCGTATTCCACTTGAAATTCTTGTGGGACGTATTAGCCCATTTCTAGTGGCAAACACCCGGGTTGAAGAAAGATCGGGTTCAAGTTGTGAGGTAGCAGCGGAGATTGTTGGAACTGTGGGAGAATAAACGCCTGGTTGAGACTCTGAGACGTAGTCAAAGTCCAACTGTTGCTCCGACACCGAAACGTAGTCGAACCCGTTCTCTAGATAAGACATGTTGTGTTTGCAATAGCGTGTTGAAAATTGGAATGTCAAAAGTATTTAAGTAGGCCGGGCTGACTTTCCAATCCAAATTGCAATGCTCAGTTTCAGTTCAACGTAGATTTTTAAACAAATTGGCTAACTGAGCATGAATTTCGGTATGGGGTAGAGAAATTCCTGAACATTTTCTTAGTCTTTGAAATTCGGTTAGGAAATAAATTGGTGACATATTTTTACTGGTGATGTTGCGATGGAGCTTAATTTTAATTTTGGCATTTTGATGCCATGCTAGCTCCAGCAGTATGTGTTGATATTGATATGAAACGAAGGGTTATCAAAAATTTGGTTGTATCTTTACCAAATTGTGTTTAGTTAGCTAATGATTTCTTAGTATTTAAAATAAAAAATAGAGATTTAACGATTGCGTATAATTGAGTCCCTATTAATATTACAAACAACAAAAAATAAGTAGGATTATATTGATTAAGATTTCCATATTCAATATTTGAATGAACAAATAAACTCCACGTCCAAATTTTAGCACAAGCTTCTGCAATTTACAATGCTGTAACTATAACTGCTCCCGTAATTGAAATGTATTGACAAAACTAATCAATATTTGCCCTAAAATAAAGTATGTTCATATTTAAATGAATTTCCAAAACTAAATGTTTTCCCTAAAGTAATTCACAATAATTTAATGTATACATTTAACTATCCATATGCTCTTAAATAAATTGTATGCCAAATTAAAGAATGAAAATGACCGCTAAGGGAAGAAGTAGGTGTAAATCCAAACATGTTCTGATGAAAAGGTGCAGAAGAGGAAAAAGAAGGAGAATAACATCTAATCACTCTTTGGCTGGACGCTGGTCGTCCACTGCGTAGTTGAACAATTATTACAATGAAACTATATTTTAACATCCCATACTTACAATTACTTATAAAATATTTCAATGAATATTCGAACTAATTAAATACAGCTCTTAAAATTTAACCTGCTTTTGCTATTATTAATTACAACGTTTATTTATAAGTCGCATGAAAGTTGTCAATTTTGTTTATTTGGATAGTGAAATTGATTGATTGATTGATATAAAGTAAATATGAAGAACGCAAAGACTTAATTTCATTTCCCATCCTGTTGTAAACAATTGCTTATGTGAAACACTTCTGAAAAGCGAGAACCACCAAATTTGTAATAAACCTGAAACCTTTCACAATAATTTTCTTCAGCATAACAGCAAATTTCACGATTGCCTTCACAACGTCAGGTGCTACTTCAAGAAGGAATGCAACTACAGAAACCAAAAGTAAAGCCCAATGCATGCAAAATACAACTACCAAATTTCCATTTAGGGACAATCCCTTTGGTTGATCAATAGAGCCACGTGCTAACACTACAGTATCGTTGCACGAAGTAATACGGTTTTGCCAATTATACCACAAATCAATAATCCCTGCTTGAAAGTAAGAATGAATCCTCATTTTAAACCAAGGCTCAGGATAAGGAAGTTTGTGAAACATCCAATGCTTGTACCACCTAGTAGCGTATGGGACAATGCTCCAAGATAATTGTTGCTTGTCAATTCCATCCATTTGCAATTGCTGCTTCATAGTTTCTACTTTACTAGAAACGTCCACATACGCAGTCTTTCCACAACTACCAATTTTTTCAAGAAAATAGTTAGGCTCCATCATTGCAAGCAATTGATGGACGGATTTTGGGAAATGTATAATCCTACGAATTTTTGCTTCAGCTTTCTTCTTTTTCATGTGAATTTCATGCTTTATATATAATGATGCAAAAAGGGGTAGCCTCATGTCCTCAAATATTTCTGCATAATCCAGTAAATCTCCACCAAATACGTTCAAGGAATTCAGCATGTTGTTTAAGGTAGCTGACTCGCGCATTGGGACATACACTCTAAAATTTGAGTCAAGTAATTCCTCAAAATTATTCAACTTTTTTGGCTGCAAAGGAGCAGTCAACCGATTTATGCTGTCACCCTGGTAGAAAAACGTTAGAACCACACCAACTAGCACCCACGCGCCTCCAATTGACTTCAGTTTTTGAACTGCTAGTGTGCTCTGCCCAAGCAGAACGTTGTAAACAAATATGCAGTGGATCCAGTCCAAAGACATGGCTTCACGTTTCAATACAAAACCACTGATAACCGCGGCTATTGTGAGAAACATCCACGTAATTGAGTCAAAAGCAGACACATACCCTATTAGAGATAACCAACCTGGTTCCTCAGTAGGATAACACGTTACAAAATGCATAAAATCAGATTCTGTTGCAAATGCAGCCTCACTATACATATATTCTGTTTGGGGAAACATAATAAGAGGAAATGCGAACGACATGATCAATGCAATATCTCGACTTTGAATTATGGTACAATTTAAGCAAATATCTTGTGTAAAAACTTGCCTAACGTCATTATCTTTGGGTGATAAATCAAGAAGATACGCATCATTTGGTAGATTTAGTGACATTGGTTCACCTATTAAGAAATTGACACGCTTCGTCTTGCTTACGTAAATTTTATCAAATTCCTCGGGAGAATTGATTTCTGCTATTTTGTACTCAATAAAACTTGTATCGCCGAGATACCTAGACCCATATCTTCTTGCCATCATGCAAGCCATTCTAAAAAATTCTATTGACATGTCTGGACAATCCTTCTGAATTTGATTAAAGTATGGCTCGTAATCAACCATGAGTCGTAAAGTGGTATATTTTGACCTGTATTGTTCATCAAATTTAGAATATTTGATTACAATGCGAAGTTTTGTGAGCAAACCCTGTCTACCAGAATAGAATACAATGGTGTCACTCCAAACCAAATCTATTAGAAAGGAAATGCTTTCAAAATAATTTGCCTGTTTCAGCTTTTCTAATGATTTTGCCTTTTCAACCTGAACGAAATAAACACCTGACCTAAACAGGCGAAAGTCGTCCCCAGGTGCATGAGTTATACGGTGGTTTACAGGATAAAGAATTGTTTCGGGAAATAACGGTAGAGGGTTAATTTCCATAAGATTAGATATTACCGTATGTGTCCAAGATTTACAAGGTTTTGGATCTACATAAACTACAGCAACACAAGTTTGTCTTGGTGGTGGTGTTGATCTGAACTTATAGTTTTGTAGCCAACCCAGTTCGACTGGTTGGTTGTTGCACATTAGTGATTGAAATGCTCCATCCTGTTTCCTGTAAAGTAGATGAAATAGAATTACAGGGATATCCAATGGGATTAGGCTGAAGGGGATAGTTTTACGGCGCCGCTTCTATTTATAAAAAATAAAGTATTCATCATCATTATTATTATACAAAGGTATATAGGGAAAATATTTATAGTAAAATATTTTTAAATACTCATACCATCATCACATGATTCGTTATTATGTTGATAGTACAATGTTTAAAAACTTGCAACTCGGCCCTCAAATTTATCACATTGTCACCAGCACCGTGTGTAAAATGGAAATAAGCGAGGAAAATTACTTTCAAGCATGTCACAAAAATTCTCCTCATTGTTTTAAGTAGATATGCGTCAACAGCGTGCTAGAAACTAGATACTAGAGCTGTAAATAAGTTAGTAGACTTTTTGGAGAACTGATAAAACGGACTGGGATGAAATTTTACAACAGCACCAGACGAGAAGGAGTTACAAACTGCAGGGTAATGTGTCAAGAGGTGGACCAGTATGTCTCATTTTTTTAGTGTCTACGTCGTAGTATTTGTTTTAGTCGACGGGTCTACGTAATCATTTTTCGACTGGGCGTGAAATATTCTTAATTTAAACAATCCATTTTGATCAGTTATAAAACCAAGGTACGCCCATCCACAGGAATGTGGTGGATGGATTTAAGTTGGGCGGTATGGACACTGGGTAAAATATAAATATGGTATATAAATGTTACGTCCAAGTATAATTCAAATGGAACTGTTGTAAGCAGGTACTCAAACTTGGCTAGTCTCATGTAATTAAATTAATTAACTTATGAAGAGTGAACATAATCGTCTCCCCATAAAATACGGGTACACATAATTTGTATTTTACATTCTTTACAAGGTTTGGTTTCGCATTGTAATTCACTCAGCACCAACACTAGGTCTGAGAATAGGTCTAAGAATTTGAATGTGAGTCCATTTGTCATATGATATTGTCCATTTCATCCATTTTCTCGAAATTTCTTCCATGTTAGCCATTTTGAAGTGTCCATCAAAAAGCAATGGAAAGTTGACAAAAAGGCATACGTACAGTAAACTTAACCGCAATACTGACTATATGAACCAGCAACAAGATATTGTTGATAAACTCTTTGCAAAGTTATGACCTTGTGCTTAGTGAATGTGTTCCTCGCCTAACCCAACATATAAAAATATCTTTAAGCGGCATCACCCAAATTTATAAGAAGAAACTGCTTGTAAATAAGCCTAGAAACGTAGCTGACCGGCAGAAACGGGATTTATTACCCACAAAACGAATATTGGGGATGAATAAGAATATTTTTGAATTTTCGCGGTAAGAAACATTCAAAACACATTAAATGCTATTTGTAGAGCATTACCACCATAAGGAATCGATTTAACATGTCAAATAACCCGTAAATACTGAGTTTCAGCCAAATCGACGGATTTTTTAAATGTTTGCGCCATAACTTTCGAATGCTTTGACCGATTTGGTTGAAAAGAAATGCTAGGTAAGCTCTTGTGGTGTGCTACTATATGCCAAATTTGGTGAAAATCGGTTAATGCATGTCACCAGGAGAGTGCAGACAGAGAGACGGACAAAATTAATACAGTTATACGTAACTATACTGAATATGAAATTCATCTACGTAATAATTAACAGCTACATTTTTTGTATTGAATTATATTTCCGAACTATGTATTTCACTGGCATTGAGTTTGACAACCGCGCCTGGTGAAAAATGGTTCAAAACTATATTATTGCGTGTCTAATGGTGAAATATATAATATCTAAAAAAAATCCTTATCGTACATAATGTTCCATCCAGACTAACCCTTTGAATTCGGCTTCGTATATCATCGCTTGTAACATTTGATAGGGAATTTATAGGTATATCACCTAAGTTAGTCTGGATGGAACATTAAGGTGTAAAACCAACGCCTTTCTTCGTCTACGTCGTATATCATATATCAATTCCAGAAACTTCATTTTTCGTCTACGTAATCGTTTTTCAACTTAGCGTGTCCTATATTTAAAAGTTTAATACGCCTATTTTGGTCGGTTATAAAACCAAGGTAAGTCCCTAAACTGAGTTGTGGAGGATGGATTTGAAGTGGACGAAATCGAGAGTGGATAAAATACCAAAAATATCATTCATCGGCATTTTATGTGCAACTACTAGTAAAATTAGTTTTAACGCAGTCAGATCCCGTGGGCAATGTTTATATAATTTACATTTAAAATAAACCTGATAACACAGGAGTGTAACGAACTAGCAATTTTGGGGTTATAAAAGAAAACTTATGACATTTGACACTAATGATAACATCAGACCTGCCAGATTTTCCGAAGCCCAAAGTAGTACACAAAAAATAAAAAAATACATAATGTATACGAAGGCATTTCTGGAAATGTCCGGTCAACTTTATTTTGCTTTCATTTAATAACGACTTGACATATTCAATCCATTTTTTTTACATAATCTCCCCCAACTCACACACACTTTTTCCACCTTTTCTCAAGAGCCGAGATGCCAGTGGAGAAGGATGCTGGGCCTTTATGTCCAAGTCATGAAATTACACTTTTTTAACATGTTCATCCGAATTATACTTCCTCCCACGCATGTAATTTTTTAGTTTTGGGAACAAAAAGTAGTCCGATGGAGCAAGGGTACGGTTGTACGGAGGGTGGCAAAGTTGAATGAACCCGACGTCCCATAGTTTCTGCTGTGCGACCTTTGAAGTGTGAGATGTGCATTATCCTGCAATTGGTAAATTCCGTCATCCCATTGGTTTGGACCACATTTCTTGATGTACGCGGATTTCAGCCTGGCATAGATATCAGCATATTTTTGTCTCATCAATGTAGAACCCTTATGGAAGAACTCGGTCAACAAAATTCCAAACCGGTCCCAAAAAACGATCATCATAAGTTTAGCACTTGACGTTTTACGTATGGCCTTTAAAGGAGGATGTGAACCAGCTGGGAGTCGTTGTGATGACTGTCTTTTAGTCTCTGCCTGATAGGGATGAAGGTACCTTTCACCCCCAGTCACAACTTGCCCCAGAAAAAATTTCTTTCATGAGAAAGGAGGTTGAGATTCTCTTGGCTCGTTTGCACCTAAATTTCGCTTGTTGATGTGTGAGCAGTTTGAGACTCCACCTTGCATAGCGAAGAGGTAGACCCAAAGTCAAATGTATAATTCTTCACACTGACATGACGCTTATATTGACCTTTTCTGCTATTTCCCGCAACAGGAGTCGTCTGTCCTTTTCAACAACAGCTTTCACTGTTGCTACATGTCTGTCGTCAGTCAAACTTAAAGGTCATCCTGGGTTTGTCTTGTTTCTAGCGATGGGTCACCACTACGAAATCGCTTGCACCACTCAATAATAGTTGATCGCACTGGCAATGGATCAAAACCATCTTTTTGAAGCTCCTTTCTTATTAAGGGCGAAAAAAGGCTCTTCAAAAATGCAGTTTCATCTGCGCACGAATATCTTGCGTTGTAAAAAAACATTTGCGTTTACGTTTCCAGCTCTAACTCTATAAAGCAAATGACTGCTACTACAAGCAACCCATCATTCAAAAGCCATAATCTTTATCTTTCAGAGGATATGCAGAACATTGTATTTGAGGAAGTACTTTTTGATATAAGCGTTATCAAAGTTGACCGGACATTTCCAGAAATGCCTTCGTATGCATAACATTTTTGCAATTCAAAAGTAGTCCTTAATTAGTAATTAATTAAAATCACAGTTTGAAATTAATTTTTCATCATATTTCCAAAACAGTGAAGGATGCGGGTATCCGAAATTGAAATTTATTTTAAATGCAAACAACAATATCTTGTATTAATTAAACAATTAGGTTGATTTTTTTCAAATTTTTCCTATAAATTTCTGCTAAAATATCCGTTTTTGAAGGCTTTGACGCCTTTATCATGTAGTTATAGTACTAGCTTGAAAAGCTAATAACCCCAAAAATCTTCAAAACAAACGCTCCATTACAATGTAGTCGAATGCAAAATGCAGCACATGAACGATTGAAAGTTTCAAACATAATTAATATTAACGGAATTTAAGGTACTGAAATTAAATTTAGAGACACTTTGTTTGCACGACTAAAACAGGACCTATGTTGCTGAAACCAATTAAATTGGAACAAATAAACGTACGTATTATGTTTGCACATATTAGTCAAATACGGTCAGTCAGTGTTCAGACCCTAAATTTAGGGTCCGGGACCTTAAATTTAGGGTCCAGGTCGGACCCTAAATTTAGGGTCCAAGTCAATAAATTCGAATTTCGCATACTTTTGGACCCTAAATTTATGGTCCCGGACCCTAAATTTAGGGTCCCAGCTGCTGAAAAATAGATTTTCAAACTTTGAAAATCAGCAGAAAAAAAGGCGCACGGTGAAAAAAAAATTTTACACGGTCAAAAATTCTTAAATACTCTTAAGTTATTAAAACTGATTTTTAATGTTTGTTACTCCTCAGCATTTTTTGTTACTCGATTTTTGAAATTAAAAATGTATTTTTGGACCCTAAATTTAGGGTCCTAGACGGTCTGGGACCCTAAATTTAGGGTCCGAATTAATTTGGACCCTAAATTTAAGGTCCCGGACCCTAAATTTAGGGTCTGAACACTGACTGACGGTGCGAAACTGATATTTAGGTGAACTAAACTTTCATTCGTTCGTTTCAAAAACACAAAATTCACTCAAAGCACAAAATTAATACTTAATTGGAACTAAAACTACTTCACCTCTGACATAAAGAGAAAATTCAATAATACTCTGGTGAAATCGAAACACTGAATTACGTAATTTTAAGAATTTTTTAAAGAAACTAAAAGAAAATTCTGAATTTTTTGAATATTTGGCTCAAAGTAGTACAAGTAGGAAGTAGGACACATTTTGCCAAAGTAGTACTGTACTACTTTTGTCTATTTTTTGAGCTGAAAAGTAGTACTGTACTACTAAAATAAGTACGTCTGGCGGGCCTGGATAAATGACATTCGGCTCTGTGCTGTATTGTGTTGTCGATCAGCTGTTGTCAAGTTGCGATCGAAAACTAAAAAAAGCACAAAAGTGCTTTTATTTTCAAAATATTCCGGAATTCAATCACTGACTGACTGACTAAACTGACTAGTAACTAGGGTGGTTTGTTAGTTAATTACTAAGTTGTGAGTAAAATTTAAATGTCAATTAAAAGTGAGAGTAATTTATTGCTTCATCGTCCATCGTATCATTCCTTCTTCAACGTTCGAGACATGAAGTCGCTTGGCCTTGGCGGATTACTGATTCTACTTTGGATGACGCTCCCGTATGTTCGCGTCAATGGTCAATAGTCATCCCACAGGTTTACTACAATGCTGTAGGGAAGTTTTTCATGGACCCTAATGAGCAGTGCGGAGCGAGTAAAGACCCGGACAAGTATATAACCCGACACCATATCAATACCTTCCATGTTCTGTCATTGGAGCTCGTGAGGCAAAGGTACGGCAGAAGATAGAAACCAATATTTTGCGACAAATCCGCAAGCATGAATAATGGATGACATGCTGTTTTAATTCATTTCACAGCCTTCCCAAGCGGTTTACATGGTGCACAGGGGAGACATTATAAACGAGACAGTAAAGAAATCGACAATGTATCTGCCGTCGCAGGACCTCACATCAGCTCACGGTGTACATTTCACATGGAGAATGATTAAGTATTGGTGTGGCAGCCACTATCGAATCCCGCCAATGTAGGATAAATTGTACATCAACATTCTCTTTATGTCATGTAGTTTTGGAATTATGTAGAAACTTTTTTTCGATTGCTTTCCAATAGGGATTTGTTCGTAAGACCAATGAAATTCAGAAGTGGACGGAGACAACGAAAGATGGACGGGAGTTCTGGGACGGGGTAGATGTGGAGTGACATCAAACACCACTTGCGTCTTTACAACATTGCAAATGTAACGACTTTGGGTGACGCCAATGGTCATTGCACTTTTCGCAATGTTGAAGGTGCTCAAACCTGTCAACTGAACCCGTTTCCTTTGGTGTCCGCTGCATTTGGTGGACGTTGTAAAACGAGAAATTCAACGATACCAGCAGCCAGCAGCAAATATCTTCAGACTTGTAACAAGAACGCATCATCTCAAGAGTTTGAGGGCCTGAATATCGCTTTCCAAACCTACGGCAATTATGTCACCACATTGCAAAATAACCAATCAAAATCCTATGACAACCCGTGCCGAGCACCACTGGACGGACCATATGTCGGACGCAAAGGACATTTACATATTACCAGTGGAAGTTCCTAAGCGGGTAGCTCAGTGTTGAAGGACTAACACACAAGACTAGGACAAAGATAGCATCTCCAAATTCTGGGTATAAATACATTTACGCTTAGTGTATGGACGTAAAACTACTTTATTTGGTGACATAAATAATTATATTTGTATCTGTAGAGAGGACGAAAGTTCCATGGAATTTGTGCACGCTATTACAATGAAACGTTCATGAAGTTTCTGTGCAAAGGAGGTCATCTGTGATATTGGGCAAGGATCCATTTACACTGTGTATACTTTTATCGTGATAAGTGAACGTTCCAGGATATGGCAATTGGAGCTGGAGCCAGATCACTGGAGCTAATAGGAAATCACTCCGGTTATATATGACGTGCTTGATCTTTGATATTTGATTTGTATGATATTTCCAATAATAAAATCCGTTTTATTTAAACAGAATACGATTACGATGTTTAAGTGATTTTTGTTAAGTGTCATGGGAAGTTATGTGCACAAAATATTTATTATCGTTTAATTATCAAAATATTATATTTAAGTACAAAATTATTCATGATACATTCATTGCAAACTCAGAAAGCCGGAAATCTTTGGTACACGCCATGATTAAAAATGTAAGCAGGGGCAATCGCACACACCAAGATCCCAAAGAGAAGCTGAAGGCTGGAGAATTTGATGACGGTTGAGGCCTCATTGCACAGATCCCAATCACAGAAACACACTTTCAACTTTGCGTTGTCAAACATCTCCAGCTCTTTGAAGGCATCGCAGGAAGCACCCATCTTTTTCGCTTGTAGCTCACCATCATCGGAATCCGTATCGACACACATTCGATTTACCGTTCCATCTGCAAACTCTTGTTTCCCACATCTTAGAAGTCCAGTAAAATTGTTGTAGCACATTCCGTCACCTACTGGCTCCTTGCAGTTTTCGCATTGAAAACATGCCATCGCTGAAACAATTTATTATTATTTCTTACAACTTATTCATGTTGGCCACTAAAAAACTATTATGTAAAATGCTTTTTTTATATTGACCAGTTGCCGGCTGTAGGTAAATACACAAGAGGATTCCAAAGGTACAAAGTTTAGTCCATGTATGCTTCATCATGATTGCTTGATACAGGAATTAAATTAGGTCACAACTTAGATTTTGACGCACTTTATACGTAAAAACGAAGGTTTTTCATTGCTCAATTAAATTTACTTTATGAAACGATTAAAAAAAATTGCAAGGAAAGAATATAATATGTACTAATAAAATTTATCGCAATTCCTTGGCAACATATGCTGCATTTGTAACGGGTAGGAATACATGCCTGGATGCCATAGTGGCGTAATAGAGTATATTGTATTGATATGTGATGTGTGTGGTCCGTTCTGGACTAACCAATGTAATGTAATGCAGTATGTACTACCTGAGAAGCGAGTGAGAGAGAGAGAGCTATATAATAAATGGTTTGGAGCGCGAGGACATTCAGTCTTTAGCTCCAGCTTGGAGTGACAACAACGACTCTAGTTCACAGCATTCTCTTTCCTTTCATACAGTATACTATAGTAGCATAAGTTAGCGTTAGCCCAAAGTACTTCTGAGCAGATAAGCGATCCGTTAGCCGAATATATCCCAGCATAGATACCATAACCACATGGGGACCCCTGTGTGTGTTATAAATGGCGAGTTGTACCTTTGACTAACCTGTGGGAAGCCGCCTCGCTATCGCCGCCGCCGCGGGCCACTATTTTTTTGGGAGAGCATTCACTCATCCACACACACACAAGAAGTTGCAGCGAGCCAGCCTCCAGCAACAACCCATACCTATAGGATGTGCCTTTGGAGGATTTATATCACCATTTTTTTTCTCTCTTCCAATCTCTTGTAAAATTGTGATTTTTTAAATTAAAAAAGTGTTGGTATTGGTAAGGTGTCGATGGAAAATTAAAATTTTATTCTTTTAATTGAATGTGGAACGAATAATTGATTTTTTTGGGATTACCAATCTGAGAAGATGGCAATATTTTCGTTGAGGTCTGTGTACACAATTTAATCATCTTTTATTTCCCTCAGTTCCTTTTACCATCTCCTCCTTCCTCAGTTGGGTCCACCACTTCCTGGAGTTGACACCCAACCCAGTTCTGGACCAAATGAGTGGTATCCCGACTCTCGTCCTCGGGATCAACAATTATCATCCATCAACCTCACCTCCAGTTCACGCCAAAATCTCCAAATCGAAGAGGATTTCACCATCAACATAAAGAAAAGGTCTGATGAGAAACTTAATTACCTCCTCCTATAACCTTTTTCTTCCCTATATTTTTTATGAGGTGGCCACCTCAGACATACCTCATTTGTACCTCCATCTTTTAAAACTCAAATGCTGACGGCTTCAGGCGGTAACTAGCTAACCTTTAACTTGATATGATAGGATATTAATATTTTTTCATGATTGTTAGGGGTACATTATACTAGTTAAGTCAAAATTTTATTTGATGATGATGTAGTTTGGCATATGCTACTCATACTACGATCTTTTTTTATTGATGATACTTCTAATTTTTCTAATTTTCATTTTCTATAACCAATAGGCAAGAATCCAAGTAACATTTAAGTACACTTTTCGAAATTATACATGATTTTTTCAGCTTCTTTTAACAAGTTTCATTAAAACACATTTTCATTAGACATATTTTTTCAAACATTTTCCAGTAAAACATACAGAAGTAATAGCTTTTGGTTTCAGTCTACGTGAGAAAAAGACACTCACTTGATTTTTCCTTGATACAAAAATTAGCAAGTTCACACCAAAAAATGTATACTTAAAACCAAGAAGTATTCTAATGAGAACTAAAAATAGAAAAACACCAAACACACCTTTTCTCATTCTTTGTCAAATCCAATAGACTTGTCTACTTTTTTAATCCTGGATTATTCTAATCATGCTTAGTAATTCTACATGTGTCTCTCAACACTAGTAACAACGCTTGTTCGTTAAGAGATGACGAATCATCTGAAAAGAAACCAAGCTGAACACTACTAACTTGCAACACACACAAAACAATCTTGACTTTTTTCAATTTAAATATTATACTCAACAACACCTTTTCAATTCTGTTCGCACATACAGTTCTACCTTCACGACAGCTAGCTTATTAGAATTTTACTTCAGATCCCAATGTAACATTACATGATTTACATACAGACTGAGTCAGCATTCAACTTCTTCGGAGACTTTCAATTTATTTGAGGCTAGTGACACACATGATTTACATACAAACATACAATTCCTTTTTTTCCAACACAAAATACTTCTAGTTCATTTCATCTAGTTCATAGTCCCTTAAAATGTTTGAGGTTATTGTAGCTTGCTAGTCATTTACATCTTCAATCATGGCACAACAACCCATGCTCAGTTTCACTGACCCTGAGTTGAGTGGCCCTACTCAGACATAAATTCATTATTTAAATTAAAAAACTATCTGAGTTTCTTGACTCTGTCACTACAAATTCACTCCCAGCTAGGGTAGCAACCGTGAACGTTAGAATTAACATACCTTCTACCAATCCAAGAATAAGTAATGGTAGTGTACCTGAACAGACTTTTTATTTGAATAAAACACGAATGTCTCATTGTAGAGCTGCTGTAAGAAACGGTCATTGTCGTAAATGTGGTCAAATTGGTTACTTTGCTCGTGATTGCGTTTAACATTGATTGGTCCTTTTGCTTATACTTAATGTAAATTACTGGAGATGTTGCACTTTTCCTTTTTCAATTTTTACTTTTCCTTGTAATGATAAATATTCAAGACGTATGGTCTTAAATAGATTATTTTTCGCTTAATTTAAATTTTCATTTGAAATTGAAAGAAACTTTTGGTAAAGATGAAAATTATTTCGTAGTAAGTAAAACTTTTTTTCCTGTCAATATGATGCGAGTGATATAGATTTCAATTGTTGTCCTTGGCTAGAGTGTCGCTGGTAAGAGTAAAAAACCTGTATTTTGGCTATTAGGACTCTGCCTGAAAACTTGCTAGGGTGTGCCTCCGGCCGGGGTCCCTTACACTAAAAAGTTTATTATAGAATGATATCCTGATTAGGCAAATTACGGGGACTAAAACAGATAATACACGATCTTCGATACTTCTCTTCGTTTATTTAAAAGTAGTATGGCACTGTCGCAGCAGTCCTGCATGAATACTATTTCCTTCGTAATACTAAGTTACAAATAGTATGGTACTGTCGCAGCAGTCCAGCATGGATACTATAATATTATGTTTCAACTAGTATGGTACTGTCGCAGCAGTCCAGCATGAATACTTTAATGTTAAGTTAGATTCAAAACGCGTTTAATTGAAAATTGGTATTTTTTGTCCATCTACATCCTGAATTAGCTTCCCTTTTCTCATTTTATATTTTCGATTTCATATTTCCCATTTTCTCGTTTTATATTTTCCATTTCCTCATTGTATATTTTCCATTTGATAATTTATTTTCCAATTTTTTACTTTAAAAACAAAATTAAAACCAAAACGTTCAATTAAATGCCTTATTAGGTTAAAACAAGTTAAAATAAAATATTAATGAATTGAAATAATAATGATTGAATAATTGAAAAGAAATAATGATTGAAATACTTAATATTAATTTTTAGATATAAGTTTTAGGGTCACAGAATGTGAAAACTTAATTTGAATTCCTTTTTTCTTCCATATACAGTAGTATATTTTACCAAAATTCCTGTTGACCTTCTCTTCGTTCAACGATTAAAACTTTCGCGTAATAATCAAATATATTCCTTTTGCTGCTTGTCCTTTTTTTGTTTGTAATGTTTCAGGGAAACCCAACATTTACATGGCCTAGCGTTGCGGAATTGCATGCCGGTATTGGACTTGAACTACCATTTCCTGGCAATCTCACGATTTTTTCTCAGCCCTTTTCCTATGAGTTTTTTCCGTGGAGATGCGACTAGTGCCGGAAGCAGTAAAATTGTGCGTTGTTGACGCCAAGTACGACGACCTAATAGTTCATCTTAACTTGATCTTACGACTTTAAAAGATACGATGATATATAAAATAAACATTCATCTTCAAAATTTAACCTTTTTATGATTTATTTTGATATGGTTTCTAATGTTCTTTTTCATGTATTGATATATTTTAGTTGAGTATGATTTCTCGAGCCTACACAACCACGCGGAAGCTAATCCTCTCATTTGCCTTGAGCCCAGCTGTTACCAACGATGACGCTGAACGTGACATGGACTGTCATTACGCTAATTTACTTCCTAATATTATTGTATAACCATGTCTTTTATAATATTTTATGATGAGGTTTGATGTTTCTGCGTATGATATGATATGATATGAAAAAAATTGTATTAACGTTCAAGAATTTCTGTACATTTGAGCTAAAATATTCATTGATATATGTATGATTTGTGATTCGGTAATATTTATAATTTAAAATTGTAATTCTTTCTTTTTCTTGTTCAAAAAATGTATGAAAATTACTCTCTATACTTGTACTTGTAGTCTGATAAGGTTTAGGCTTTTCAGATTGTACCTTCGACATTGTTTAGCTTTCACCCTAAGAGAAACTTCTTTTTCTTTTCTTGTTTCTTTTTACTTTCACCGCAGTGAGATGTAACGGGTAGGAATACATGCCTGGATGCCATAGTGGCGTAATAGAGTATATTGTATTGATATGTGATGTGTGTGGTCCGTTCTGGACTAACCAATGTAATGTAATGCAGTATGTACTACCTGAGAAGCGAGTGAGAGAGAGAGAGCTATATAATAAATAGTTTGGAGCGCGAGGACATTCAGTCTTTAGCTCCAGCTTGGAGTGACAACAACGACTCTAGTTCACAGCATTCTCTTTCCTTTCATATAGTATACTATAGTAGCATAAGTTAGCGTTAGCCCAAAGTACTTCTGAGCAGATAAGCGATCCGTTAGCCGAATATATCCCAGCATAGATACCATAACCACATGGGGACCCCTGTGTGTGTTATACATTTGCAAGTTATTCCCTAAATGAGGTGTTGCAGTAAATATAACGTAGTAGACGATATTACGAGTAACTAGAATCGAAAGTAAGCAGCAAAACTATTTTCTAATTAAAGTTTAGCATATATATTGTTTACAAGAAGAGGATTTAAATTGAAGAAAAGTTATGAGCACAGAAGTAGCTCAAGGATAGTTTGTATATATATATTAACTTTTCAATTCTAATGAATATATGTATACATAAAACATAACTGTAGCTTGAGGGCGCAGAAAGTACAAGGTCAACTTTCTTTGTGTTAAAATCGTAACCCCCTCTCGCGGTGCAAAAAGATACTCAAGGAGACTGTATTACGCAAAAAATATGATACAATGATATGAACATGAAGTTTTAGTCGACTGGCGCGTGTGCACAAACGCAAATATTTCATCAGCTCATTTCATTCCATTCAGTACACACAACAACAAATCAATTGGTGAATTGGAGCAACAAAAGTCAAATTTAGTTGAAAGTTCGAATCCTTGTATTTTTGCTGAAGACTATCACGCGACTGTACTCACTGTACAACGTAAATTTGATCCAGAACCGTCATTAGCTTTAGTGCTGCTGACAAGACTTGATTTACTTATCTTTGATCTTGTGTCTTAATTTAAAAATTCATTACTTAATATTTAAACAGGCAACAACCGAGAATAGTGAGAATACAATGATGGGGTTTAAAACTGCACACTATCGGGTCCTGATGGTCGTTCTTGGGATTATGTTGTTCCGTATCTTACCAACTCAAGGTAACTTTAATGAGGTTCAACGGGTGTGATTTCTATATAATATGTAATAAATTAGTATTTTTAAATGATTTGTTTGAATCTGTTTGTGTGTTTTAGGAATTAAATGCTATAGCTGCAGTGCCACGATCGGTCCATCATGCCAGCAACCGTCAGGACCAGTGTTAGTTGACTGCGACAATGAACCGGTGAAGATGTCCACGGAAAAAGTTAACGCCACCAATGACCGCTGCGCTATTTTGGAATCTGCTGATGAATTTAACGACGAGGGACACCGACTACTACTTTCGATGGGTTGCATTAGCAAGATCTACGTGTATTATTTATTAAGTATGTCCGGTGTTCGAGAATGTGGTCGTGGGATCAGCTTCCGCAAATGCATTGCCTTTCCAACACGACTCATGTGGATTTGTTCTGGAGATGGTTGTAACTATGGGAATAAGGCAATGGGAAATATGACTTTGATGGGCCCGGGTCCTGTCGTTGTGATTGTGATTACCACCATGAAATTAATTTACTCCTTTAATTCTACCTGTCTTTTTGACTGTACATCCCTGACTTTAAATTTATTAATGATTTGATATTTTATGAATTGCTTCATTCTATTCAATAAATAACTAAAGTTTTTGAAACATGTTGCTATTGACGCTTTTTAATAACTTATTTTGTTTTTATGATTAATAAGGTTGTTTTCGGTAGCAGTGTATGACATTTTCAATAGTTGTTTAATGTGTCAAGCTTTCGAAGGATAACACTGCCTTCATCATCATCCTTATTTTGTTTTAGTAACAAAGAACGACTTCATTTTCATCGTATAACTTTATTTTTATTAGTAAGGTTCATTTATAAAATGTAATCAACAATCAACAATAAGCGAATTTAAAATTAAGTTACAGGAAATAGATTAATATCCTGGAGAAAATTACGCCAACAACACAAAGCGGCTCCGAGATTCCTGTCGCCTTTCGTCCATGGTTACACTCATTTCCAGAACAAAGTATTGAGATTCCTGGCGCCTTTCGTTCATTGTTACACTCATCTCCAGAACAAGGTAATCCTGTCACTTTTTGTACATTGTTACACTCATATCCAGAACAAAGTATCTCCGAGCTTCCTGTCGCCTGTTGTCCATTATTACACTCATCTCCAGAACAAGGTAATCCTGTCACTTTTTGTACATTGTTACACTCATACCCAGAACAAAGTATCTCCGAGCTTCCTGTCGCCTGTTGTCCATTATTACACTCATCTCCAGAACAAGGTATTCCTGTCACGTTTTGTACAATGTTACACTCATCTCCAGAACAAGGTAGCTCCACTTTTCCTGTCGATTTTGGTCTGTAGTTACAACCATCTCCAGAACAAATCCACATGAGTCGTGCTGGAAAGGCAATGCATTTGCGGAAGCTGATCCCACGACCACATTCTCGAACACCGGACATACTTAATAAATAATACACGTAGATCTTGCTAATGCAACCCATCGAAAGTAGTAGTCGGTGTCCCTCGTCGTTAAATTCATCACCAGATTCCAAAATAGCGCAGCGGTCATTGGTGGCGTTAACTTTTTCCGTGGACATCTTCACCGGTTCATTGTCGCAGTCAACTAACACTGGTCCTGACGGTTGCTGGCATGATGGACCGATCGTGGCACTGCAGCTATAGCATTTAATTCCTAAAACACACAAACAGATTCAAACAAATCATTTAAAAATACTAATTTATTACATATTATATAGAAATCACACCAGTTGAACCTCATTAAAGTTACCTTGAGTTGGTAAGATACGGAACAACATAATCCCAAGAACGACCATCAGGACCCGATAGTGTGCAGTTTTAAACCCCATCATTGTATTCTCACTATTCTCGGTTGTTGCCTGTTTAAATATTAAGTAATGAATTTTTAAATTAAGACACAAGATCAAAGATAAGTAAATCAAGTCTTGTCAGCAGCACTAAAGCTAATGACGGTTCTGGATCAAATTTACGTTGTAAAGTCGTGCGATAGTCTTCAGCAAAAAAATCTATGTCAACAAGACAAGGATTCGAATTCGAACTTTCAACTAAATTTGACTTTTGTTGCTCCAAATTCACTAATTGATTTGTTGTTATTGTGTACTGGAAAGAAAAGAGCTGAGGAAATATTTGTCGCGTAATACAGTCTCCTCCAGTATCTTTTTGCACCGCGAGAGGGGGTTACGAATTTAAAACAAAGAAAGTAGGCCTTTATTTACAATAGCGTAAATTTTTGAAATACATTAATACAACAAAACACTTTATAGAAACATTTTTCGTTTCGAGCAAATAAAATGAATTTAAGCAAAATGGATTTTCGGGCTTACTCGGAAGTCTTTTGAATTTGTTTTCGAATGAAAACAAAATGAAGTTGTTTTTCAGTCTTTGCGTGCGGCCCGATTGATTTAAATTTAGATCATGAAATTCGTTTTGAATAAGCAGTTCATACTGTTGTTTTATCCTCTTAAGGAAAGCTGGTGTTAATGGTGACCCTCTTCTCACTATAAGTGGACTACTATATATAATGATTGCATCAACAAATAGAGTCCCATCCATACTTTTGGAAAAGGAAAGATCTGAAAGGGAAATGATTAGTAATCAGTATTAAACAACTGGAAGAAAATTTGAGCAATATTATCTTTTGGTCGTAGAAATTGTGACCTGCTAATGAAAAATATGACTACAAATCCGGCATAGCAATATGTCTTTCACAGGGGTATCAAATGGCCGCATTAATGTCATCCAAAATTCCATCTATTCCAATGGTTCCTTCCTCTTGGATGGTACAAAATACAAAATTCACTAGGAACGATAAGGAAAATAAGTGGGGCACTGTGAGAATGAAAAGGATTTTCAACCGAAAACCTCTCATTTCATACACTTGCTCTTGTTCCCAGATCAAAAATGTTTTTCAGCTTGTATTTGGAACGTCCTGATGAGCATTTGAGCAAGGACTTGACAATCCCCTTGACCCACACGAAGGCTTAGATATCACATGATTGTTGGTCATCATCCAACTCATTATCATCTCGGAGGATGTGGTTCGGGAGACGAAACCTGCTTAAAAAATAAATTAAGGGAAAATAGCATTGCCTTTCTGCAACACTGAAAGTTTTAACTGTAAAATGAAAAGTAGAAACATTTAATGTACACGTACAAAGCAAAAGTAGAACCAGAAACGACCAAAATTTCGATTTCATTCTGCTAGCCTTCTGCTAACTTGCACAGGAACTCTACAACTGCATAATATGGAGAATCTTTCTTCGTATGAAGCTGGCAAAATTCAAAGTCATAAATAAAATCCATACTATATCTTTCTATCAGTGCCCGGAATACTTTTCCAAATGGGAAATGGTCAATTGATAGGACGTTTGAACAGATTCCAGTGTCAAATTTATGATGATAAGTATACAAAAAGTTCATGCAAAAAAAGTAGACTAAAGTAAGGTATAGTAAATGTGTATGTATCATGTCCATTAAAATTGCTATAATTTTGATGGAAATTACAATGAGCTACATATGCCATAGAAATAATTAACAATTTGAAAATTGAGTGTCATGGGAATAACTACATGCGAGGGTATGATGATTGAAGCTAAAACTTGATTTAGGTTCATGAGCTATGATCAAGATCATGGTTATTGGTGATCCAGCATTTAAAAAGTGAAGTTTGTTGGACGGAAATCTATGTAAAAAAAGCTTAACAAAAGTTCTGTTAGCCTATAAAATATCGTTAACATTCTTCTATTCATTCACAATGAGCTATAATTTAAAAATTATATTGAATCGTGTTCACAATGATATCTGTCATCTTTGTAATTTGCTGCATATTGCGATTAAATTTAGAGTGTCTTTGTGAATCCTTTTTTAATTTAAGTAGGACTCATTAGTTTTTTAGTGTGATCCATAATATTTCATATGTAAGCATGAGCGCATTTTACAAATTTGTAATTGTCAGATTGTAATTAGTTTTACGAAAGCTAATTCAGTTTTATTCAGACATAAATACATTTTCCATTCATTTCTAATCGATAAACCAACTTTTTCCCTTTGCATTGTTCATTGTCTTCCCTTGTTCTTTTGACTTTTTTTCGTTTCCACTGAAATCACTTCCATATATTTGTTATAAAGCACCAATGCATTTGTCCCATTGACCTTCGTGTACTCGTACAATCTTGTGCATTCTTGTTGAGACATTTGTACCGGTTCTTTTTCTGCAAGGCAACCCTCACTTCTGTCATTGACTCTTCTAATTGGAGAGTCTGGAGTTAAGTACTTGATTGTAGAGAACAGGATCCCGATAACTGGATGCGCAATGCAGTCTCCAACATAAGGAATGAATCCTTTGAGAATGGCACCCACGCAGCATTCAATGAACGGAAGATATGACTTTGAAAGTGAATAAAACAAAAAAAATCAGAACCAAACCACAAACTAGAAATGTGATGAGAGAGAACTTTTCACCAATTTTCCTTTGGATTGAATTGCTCTGAAAATTGAATGGAAGCCTGATTTTTAGTTTTAGTTCAATATTCTTTTGAGAGATCAGATCACAAAAATGTCACCTGCTAAAGCGGCACATGGTTGGAGTAAAGGCACGGAAATATCGTTGACGGTAGCATCAAACGATTCTTCCAAGTAAATCGCTGCGCCAACATCATCCAAAATCCCATTCATGCCAATGGCTCCTTCCTCTTGGAGGTACATTTGATCAGGCACTAAAACATTAATAAAAATTCATGGGGGTATTTAGAAAATTAAATTCAGAAACTGGATATAGCCACTATACCCCTGCTCTTGTTGCCAACTCAAAAATATTGTCCAACTTGAATGCAGAGCGGCCCCCTAAGCATTTTAGAGCTGAATGGAGAACCCCTTCGATCCACTTGATAGCGTATTTGGCACAATGGAATCTCTACTTCCTCATCATCATCTTGAGAATTTAATTGATACACTTGGCCTAAATGTGTAGAGTAAAACAACATTTCGTCAGATAACACAACCCGGGCTTACAGCTTACCGTGAAAATATTAGTATTTCTTGCAAAAATACATTTTGATTTTCATACAGATGACAAGGAATGCAAAGAACAACCAAGTTTTTAGTGCCATCCTGTCTTCTGAATTATTATTAGTTATTATGAAATATTACTCTTACTTGTTTAAATACTTTTTGAAAGAAAGAAGAGGATGGATGCAAAGAACCTGAAACTTTGCTGGCCACATAAAAAAAATTTATAAAATTTGATATCTTATATGTGCTTCAATTTCAATGCCACTTTACTTGTTTCTAACTCAACAATGATATACTACAATATGAACAACAATATGAACTGATGAATAGGTAATAAAATTGCTCTCAATATCAAAGGATTTTACCCTAAACGATGATACATAAATGTATGATTAATATTGAGCATTTGATTCGTGGTTACACTAAGATTCATCCTGTGTTGCACTTTCATAATGATAGAGAATCGATTGTCTACACAACCGTTAGAAATTTATTATCCTTCATTTATTGCACGTGTGTGGTCATGCCTGCTATTAATGTTGACATTGATGATTGAATCATGAAGCATGGTTTATATATGGTTTTGGTTTTCACCAGATTTTCCGTTTCACAGCGTTTTACAACTGATTACACAGGTGGTACCACCTTACCCCAGAATTAACAAAACTTTCAATCACCAGCATGACCAAACTGGTCCCAAACCCAATAAGAAGTATCAAAAATGCTAAAACAATGTCAAACCTTTCCAAAACCCTTCCAGCTGTTCCAATTGTGGTTTCCACGCATTCCAACTTTGTGTTCATCTCATATCGTCTCCAATACCTTCAAATCAATCCCCTCTCGAGGCCAACTGCTATTCTATGACTTAAAATTGGAGTGAATGGGCTCCCCTTCCTAACAAACATTGACACCTTCAATGGAAACGGTTTGTACTGGAAACTGGAGAATATTTCCAAGTTTCCGATCAACATTTTTTTTATTATTATCCCTACTTTTCCCGTTTTGCAACAGCTTCCTCCCAGATTCAGTGAAGTGATCCGGAAAAGCTAACAAACAACTTGGTTTCTCCATTTTGGACACTTTCCAAAAGACTGTAGTTAAATTGTGGAATTTGACCTTGACCTTGGTCAATAACTGTGGGGCAAACTGCTTCATTCCTCCTGCAATCATATTACTAGCGTCACTGTCTTTGCTCATGTAAATGGATTTGGAGTGGGAGAGCAGCGTTTCCAGATTCTTGATGGGTACAACGTTTGACCACAAGTCGGATACTATTGTCGCCGTGAAAATGTTGCAACACATGAAGCTAAAGAGGAGACCTGTAATAATAACCCATCTGGAGGAGAAGGAGGAAGGAAGGGAAGAACAACCTTGTTGGCAAGCTGATGCTATGAGCCACCAATTCAGGTGCAAATGTTTTATATCATCATTGATATTCTGAAGATAATGTAGAGTATGTAGCATAATCCCGAATCCAGTTAAGGAGAATCATTGACCACTTCACAACACTGAAGGGTTTTGCATAAATGTTGCGGACGCTGTGTGCAGGTGGCTGGATGAAATATGCATTTATCTAAATGCGTGAGCAAACTTTTTGGAGCCATCAAAAACTCTCAGCTTTTGTGTAAAGTTTAATGCAAACTGCAAGTCCCAATATATGTGGGAACTGTAGCTGGAAGTCAGCTTGTAGTCTGTTCCGTTCAAACCTGCTTTATTTGGGTGGACTCCAATTTCATGTTTGTTGGAGTCCGAATCAAAGTCAACAAATACGCCTGCAGTGTTTGAAGAAGGGTTTATCTTTTATCGAATAACTTTCCCAGATACTAAAATGATATTTATTCAAGCCACACTGGCAACTCGAAAATTTTTTTGATTGCTTATTATTAATGTAAAATACCATATAAACTTGGCTATTCACATTGAACACGTTTAAAACTTGAAAAGGAACTAGTCCTGCTTCCACCTCCAGTTTCAAACTAAATGGATCAATTCCTGAGGTAGGATTTATTAGCAAAATTATCTTTTGGGATCTCTTCTCCGTAAAATGCAAACAAATGTGGAATAAGGTGCTATTAAGTTGCATTCTGCTACCAATTGAAATGATCAGCAGTGGTGATGACGAGGTAGTTTCATCTTTGACGCTTATAGAAATGAAATTTACACCTATTTCATGAGCCACTAATGATTCAAGTAAGCAGTCACTACAATTTGTTGGAGGAGACACGGCCATCAAAGAATATTCGAGCATAAAATTAGAATTGGAGTACAAACTGGGGCAAAGTGGACAAAGTAAAAAAAATGGCCAGCATTTTTATTGATTGAAAAATCCTATGCTAAACATTGCATATTGCCAAGCAATAAAAATAATAAAAGTGGGTTTCCAAACCAATCTACCGATCCCGACATGGCATTTCTACTTTTGAAGGCCAACTTCCGATATTTCTACGTAAAACTATTTTTTGAGCGTATTAATGAGGAGAAAATTTACAGATATGACTTTTACTAAACTTAAACAGAAAATGAACCGGAATTGTTGATAATGATGAAAACGATAATAACTTAGGAATGGTTGGCAATACTTCAATTTCAATCTGTGTCATTTTTATTTATGAAAAAGTTGCACATGCCACGCTGGAGTTTTGGATATACTACGCTTCCAGCATTTCACATCAGACCCGACTGGATTTTAGAGTTTGGCAGCTCAGAAGATCCAAAAATGTTTGAGTCCATTCGGAAGTACTCTCCACCCCACAACATTCAAATGCTGGAGAGCAATAATGCAACGTAGAATCTAGCAGTCCTTGTTCTTACTGGTACCCATGATAACATTGTTGTAGCTGGACATTCATTGAAATACGTAGCGAAATTGCAGGAGATTATTGGAAGAAATGTCAGACAAACAAAACCAATCCTTTTGAGGGTCGATGATAAAACAGGACATAATCCTAAAAAGCCCATTTCTTTATTGGTAACTATACCAGTTATAAAATTATCATAACATTGTGCAGAAATATCTAATTACAAAAAATGCCTCCAGTTTAAAGAGCAAGTGGATGATCTAGTCTCTATTGGACTGAAGATTACTAATGAATAAATACTTAATAGTAGATGAAACAGCCAAAGTTTTTTAGCGTAGAAACGTACTTATCGAGCTTTATTAAGAGTAGAAAATTCATAAACAAATTATAGCTAGACATCAAAAGTTTTAGGATTAAGTACAGAGAGAATATGTCTTGTCATACAAAATTAATGAACAGGCTAATTACAATCAATAGCAAAAACGTATGTAATCTAATAAGACCTTATAAAGTCACCGTCGCTACTTAAAATTTGCCATAAAAAACTCCCTGAATAAATCACAAGAGCCGTACTTTTTAGCCACCTCCTTAAAATCTGCTGTTTTCACTACTTCTTCCTTGTTTCTGAAAGCCATAAAAAATAAGTTGTATAGAGCATTGTCAAAATAAACCTCCAATTTTTAGATAAATGCTATGGTAAAGGATAATGTTAGCAACCTCATAAAAAAGTCCATTGCAATACGCTTCAATTTAAGGGCATGGCAATAGTGGGCAAGAACAGAGATTCTAGCAACGTTTTGCACCGATAGGTGAACAGCCAGTACATTCTCACATTTCCCTTTTAAATCTGCGCATTGGAATTTCTCAGCAATTTGGAGAAGATGAGGTGCTAGTTCAAATAATCGCTTTGTTTTCCCACTGTACATCCACTCTAGCAATCCCTCCACGGTGGCGCTGTCAAAACCAGATATGGAAACTGAGTCTTTGGATGGATCCACCCTGAACATTCGAGCAAAGACAGGACTCCGGGCTGGATAAAACATGTATGAATTTTTATAATCAATATAATGTTCAATAAAAGTACTTTTCAGAGAGTACTGTAAAAAAAAAATACGTTAGTTATACCCTTGAGGACAAACTTGTGAGCCAATATTGGCGTCTCCCTTCCATCTACTGAGATTGAAACGTCCGTAGCCCCCGATTCATTAAATATTTCGTATAAGTCATTTGCAAGGGCGACGGCGCCTTCCCTTTGCAACTCTTCCTGTGTGGGCGTAGGAAAGCCAAGAAACTCCTTAACACCGTGCTGAATATCCTGTTCAATCCAAATGGTGCAGTGAAACTGCAATGAGTTATTCAATAAAATTCCCTGCATCTCTGTTGAAAGTAAGCTCCGGTCCCATCCCCACTCTGATAGCTTCTTGAATTCCAGAGCGTTGACAGTGTCTAAAACAGGCGAAAGTCTAAATCAGTTTAATATTTGGTAAAACGACATGCCATAATTCTGAAAAAGTAGCTTCATCAAGGTAAACTTGCCCAGAAACTTGAAGGGGTTCCCAGCAGAGTCAAGAATGTTGATTTGGAAACGGACCCGTACTTTCCTGTCGGGGCTATCTGAACCGGGTCCAAAGTCTCTGAGTATGAGGTGTATCGTCGTGTACTCATTTCCCACTAGCACCTTCTTCGGACAAATCCTCAACTGCCTGAAAAACAGTCATTAAAAATGGAAAATTTTATAAATGGCGTTAAGAATTCATCAGAGTTCACAATCAGCTGTGGTTGATATTAATTACCAGCTATGTTGGCTTTTTGCCCCTGTGATGAACACTGGAGACCAGATCTTATTCAAGGTTCCGCTCAGTTCTTCAAAAGTACTCACCGTCCACGTGAACGTGTACTTTTCGTAGTTAAGCTGTCATGTCAACAAATCAATCAATCAATCAAAACAATCAAAAGAATACCTCAGACTCTAAAAAAATAAAACATTTCGATTATCAATTATTAAGATTACCCAGGTTTTAAAAGCACCATCAACACCAACATCTCCAGGCCCAGGCACTTCTAACAAACGCTGTCGTTTAGGAGGGGGAGGCACTCCCCCCAACAAACTGCAGACGGCTGATCTACTTCCGTCGCCACCTGAAGATGGTCCCGCTTTTGCCATGTTCAATGTTTTCAAGATCTTCACAAAGGCACCACACACTTTTTTAGTACTCTTGAATACGTAAATAAACGTTAGAAGCACTGGTAGAAAAACCGGGCGGAGGGGATGATAAATTAAATTCGCTAACCGACTTTGGATTATTTTTAATTGTTGTTACTTCTCGTTCTCGTTGAGCCTGAGACGTATATTTATTGACCAAATCGAACTTTTGTTACATGGTGTCGTATTCTTACAGCTCATTTGTACATTTTTTCATACACATGGCTGAATGTCGAAATCTAGCTATTTCGTTGTAAAATTGCTAATTTCATAATCTACAAGAATATTATCAACAACTCAGAAATTAGAAACCACTATACATTTACAAATTACAAGCATTCAAATTATAGGGTTGATTATTTGACGATTAAAAAGTAATGGGGGCAAATTGGGAACTAGATAGGATATTCCACCTGATTTTGTGTTATTTTGTGTATTAACTACAACAATTATTGACGATTAAATAGAACTCCACAGTTAAATAGAATTTTAACAGCTGTCCCTGTCAGATAGTCACAAAGATTCAAAAATTTGAAATTACATTGACGACAAAACAAAAGCTGTGTTGACTTTTTTGTACCAAATGTAAAGCTAGCTTTATTGTATTTTTTAACAATGTTTAGATTAGAATCTAATCTAATCTAGTCTAATATAATCATTAGATTAGACAATTTATTATTATAGCCCTGCCAAAAGGCTTCTCGAAAATGTGTGTATCTGTTACTCCAGTTTCTTAACCAACCGGCACCAGCTATGTTGCTTTGCAACCGGCACCCTTTGCAAAAGGGGGTAGGTTCTTATTTTCACAAATGGTGCTGTCTGTCTGTCTGTCCGTGAGCACGATAGCGGACACACGGTTGAAGAATTTCAAAAATTCTTTTTGATAAACGATACCTTAGGTAAAGTAGTATTTACTTTTGTGTGAGGGAAGGGTCGCACAAACTCTTGGTCTCCGATTCGGCTGAAAATTTGCAGGAATATAGAGTTTGATGCGTAGATTACGAATCTGAAATCAGCAACCGGTTTTAGTGATAGTGGCGCCGCACAGAGGGAAAAAACCACGGGTTGCCATGGCAACCGGTGGTTTTTCCGTTAAACGATTGTTAAAACCGGTTGCTGATTTCAGATTCGTAATCTACGCATCAAACTCTATATTCCTGCAAATTTTCAGCCAAATCGGAGACCAAGAGTAAATACTACTTTACCTTCCCAGAGAAGCAAGATGGGTGTTATCGGTTATTGATAACCAGGTCAAAGATAAGATCAAATATGTGTAATAGCAAAGTATAAAGTGTGATACATCAAAATGGTTGTATTTTCTTAGATAAATTTAGTCATGCTATTTTAAAAATTCTACGATGACCCCAGCGTGACCTACGAACGTTTAAATGTGGAAATGTCTTAATTTTTAATTATTCAAAATTTTCAAATTTAAGTTAAATTGCATAAGGGTGTCGGTTCTTTACGCCTGTTGTCGGGTTTATTGTTTCTGAGTATCAGTCATCATACAATGACTGGTTTTCATACTCTAACATAACACATAATTTAGGATCGTGCATTCGAATAACATTAATAAATGCTAGCTAGGACTTCTGGACGACGAGGAGATTAGTTGAAAAGGCCAAAATGCTAGATATAAATGAGTTACCAGACATGCGAACAGACCCATTAGAAATAGTCAGGACTCCAGACTTCAAAAACGCGTAAAGACAAAGAATCTGAAAATGCTGCGCTTGATGATGATTGGGATTTAAACAAACTGCAACAAATCTTTCAACAAAGGCACCTCTAGCATTAAGTTTTTACAAATGAGTGGAATAACAGGTGAAGGCGAAGTGAAAGTGCCTGATCAATCTTCCGTTACTGAGGACGATTGGAGTGATACGGAATCGCAGACTGCCCCAAGTAACAAGAAGTTTGGACTAAGCGGAGATTTCATACTTATATTTTCGCAATAGTGTGAATTTGTTGTACACTGATGGAATCATAATCATTATATTTTAAATATAAACCTAATGGTGTATTCTATGATTGTATAATCATAGAACCAATTAGTTAGTGAGTAATTATCTAACTAGAGAAAAAATCAGTTGAAATCCGCTTGTTAGAAGTGAAAGACAGCCAGAGAGCTCCTCTAGATTCGAGATATGTATATTTTGAGAGAGACTATAGGCGATTAGCATAAATATCTATTATCTATCATTGTGTCTTACCAAACTTCAACTAGACTTTGAGTGCGTCTCCGGGAAACTGGAGGGGTCATTTAACCATTAACGGAGTCAAATTCAAAAGGGTAAGCGAATTTTTATTTATTTGTTGATCACTAACCAGGTTGAATTGAAGCAAGCCGGACGCAAGAAATTTTTGCAATCATTTTGAAGCCGTTTTTCAAGTTTAACTACGTACTAGTCACTAGTGACAGTACAACAGTCAGTACTGTCAGTAGCATTAGTGACTAGTTTCCTTTTCACCTTTAATAACCGGCACTCGAAAGGGGTTGCTTTCTATTTTTACTGATAGTGAGATAGTGAATGTCTGCCCGTCTTTGAGCACGATAGTGACGACAGGGTTGAAGAATTTCAAAAATTCATTTGTGCTAAACATCGTCGGTCAAGACCTTTCTTGGGAATCGAGATGGGAAGGGCGAGGTCAAATATTTTTAATAGCAAAAAATTATAGCAGTTACACCATTCAAGATTTTGGTACAAGATACACGCCAGGTGCCGTTTCTTTACAGCTGTATCAGGTTTTCAGGCTTACGATCTATTTGATTTACAAATTATTATCATTGTCGCATGATAAATCAATATATCGTCAATCTTGCAAACTGAAAACGTGCAAATATGTTTTATGTGAAACTGTTATCTAACAAGGTTTGTCTGTTAACCCTTTTGACTTGTAATACTTGTATTTTAACATCACTTTGCCTTGTACCAATAAATTAGTATTGTCATTCATTATTTGTGATTTAAAGATTTGATACAGTGGAGGGATGGCTGAAATTCAGTTGCTTCTGAAGTCATGAAGAAAGAAGATGGTGTTTCCAGATCGGCTGAAGGAGCTCGGGATCATCATGGTGCACCAGAAGCGTTTGTTTCCGGCTTGCCACTTCCCCTTATCAATGGTCAGCCTGCGGATGTTGACGAGATGACGGTGGATCAGTTGTGCAAGTTCATTAACCTGGCTTATAACTGTTTTTATCAAACCAAGTTGCCAAGTATTGGTATCTCCGAAGCTGTAAAACCGCCGTCGTGGTGGCCAAAATCAATCAAATTTAATGATGCGTTAGAGCTTCATCCTAATTGCTTTAGGATGAAGGCTTGGCACAGTAAATATTTGATAGAGTTGCTATTGGATTTTTATGAATTTTATGGACATACTTCATTACTTAGAGTTGCTCCTTCCAACTCCAACGACACCACTATCTTATTACAAGCGCTGGAGCAATACGAATGTGATGATATTTTGGATGCTATTGACTACCCAGGAAAAACTGTTATGGGAGAGGATGGCGATAGTCAAAACTTGATAAGATCTGCTAGGATCACTCAAGACGTACGACAGCAACGAGGGGAAGAAGTCGACAAAAAGGTGGATGGTGATGATAGATCAAATTTAGCTACCATGTCATCTTCATCAAAACGAAAAAGCAAACCACAAGCCAAGACGGGGAAGAAAAATATCGGTCAAGAAGGCATTGCAGAGAAACGTACTGTGACAAAGATGAAATTTAACCTTCATCCACCTTCCAAATGTGATGTAACACCAAGCGGACACTCCGGACCGGAATCTCGAAAAGAAAGCCTTATGTACATGCTAGGATTAAGAACAAGAGGATTTGAAGACAAGAAGCCAACAACTAGTTCCTCCTTCACCCTTCCCCCAACCACTCCAACTGAGGGCCGTCGGGAGCTGCGGAAACTAGCAAGTCGTAACCCTTTTTTGTCTGTGATTGGGCGAAATCCTTTTCTCCCAATATCGTCAGGACCAGGTCAATGTCTCCTAGCCAAATTCGATCAACGCCAGAGCAAGATGGAACGTACATACCCATCACCTTATGAATCATATTGCAAGACTGTAATCAGCAGGAGAACCCCTAACTCAACAATAATTAAAGGCGACTACCCGGTCAACACCGCCAATAAAATCATCCAGGATGGTGTTAATGCCCACATTTATTCACATGGAAAGGGAAAATTCCAGCGAAGAAAACGCTACCAAGAGCTGGTCGTGGGATTAAATCGACGAAGCTGGCCCGTCCTGAAGAAATGTAAAAAGGCACGGCTACAACTTCAAAAGATTCATCCGTTAACAAAGCGCATTTCAATCCGGAGTAACGTAACTAGAAAATCTTACTTAATGAGGGCTTTTAGAGGAGCGATTGAATATCCTCGGATTCACTTGGTTGACTATAAGAAACGCCCATCTGTCGCTGGTTCAGATATTCGTTGTAGTGAATTTATGACGTCTTGAGTTCAAGATCATCAGTTGCAAACACAAAGGTGTTGTAAGGAGTTTATATGTAAATTAGTTAAGATATAACAAATATTTTTTACCTTTCTTGTAAATGTTATCATTATTTAAATGAATTACGTGACAGATGAGAGATTTGGATCAAAAGCCACATTCATGCTATTTTAATTGGAACGCTTCAGGATTATGCGTGTCATCCTTGCTCAGGGCCAGGGACCATGCTAATCTTCTCTGTATCGTTCCAATTTTAGTATACGAAATAATACCAATGTATTCTAACTTATTATAGATTTCTCCTTAGTGTAAGATACCTTCTCCGAACATTTTGGCAAAACCATGCAATGCTCAGTGTTCGGCACAATAGTCTGCTGGTCTCACAAGTAGTCTTAGTTCTGTAATGTAATGTATTTCTAACAAATTGCAACTATCTTGGTTATTCATATGCACAAAATATGCAATTATAGGTAACAACACGAACTATGTCCTAAGCTCTTTGTGAAATAATTAATGAAATGAAATAAAGTACCTTAAATTTGTAATTAAGCATTACTTCTATAATCAATGCTCATGTTCATTTACACGCTACACATAATAGATTTTGGCTGAAAATCAATTTAGTAAGGTAAAAGAAAAATGTCATGATTGAAACTAACTCTAAAGTACAACAATACAAAATATTAATCAGAAACGCCACTTTCGCTCCGTATTACTTTCTCCACGCCTTTCAGCTAGGTTCCACTCTACGCTTTGTTTAATGCATAAAATTTTACGCCCGTAAATTTCAACATCTCATTATGCGCCGCCATCATCGCGAAGTGTGAATGTCAGCATTTTGATATTCTTGCAGTTGTCCAAATTTAAATTGGCTTGCTAGATTTTGAAGAAAATCATGGTGGAAAATCAGTCCTTCGGGAAAATTATAAGGGAAAGCTAGAGAAAGTAATTTGCGTCATCCTGAGCTTGCGTCATCTATGAAAAGCATGTAAAACCTGAATAAATAAAATGAAAAGAAAGTGAAAGGTCTGCGTTTGGTAGCTGACGAGACGATTATGTCGATTCAACAAGAGACAGGTATTTTAACTCTTTACAATCAACAATTAAACACTAGGTGCTAATGTTTCTTTCAAAATTAGATCATCAAGTCATACGTTTGTTTTTAATTCAGTGAGACTCTAAGAACAGCTTACTCCAGTTTTAATGTAATCTGAACTATTAAATTAATTGAGTCACAGAAATACGGTCTCCGTGTTTACATAAATTCCGTGTCTTTGCAGATCGGTTAGGGGAAAAGCCAATGAAAGACGTCAAGTAAAATGTGCAAAAATATTTTTGTATATAATATCTAACAAATTATACATAAAACATTCAGTAAAGTTTGTATTACGTAAACCCTCATTTCAAGAAAAAGTGATTTTGAGTACAAACTTGGGCATACAGCATAAGAATGAGCTAGAAATAATAGCATGTCGCGTCTGATTTAAATGTTGTAAGTTATTGAGATGGGTTCTAAAATAACTTTATGCTGTAGTTGATGTAGTGCACTAAGATTAAAATGCGTAATTGGCGAAGCATTAGAAATTCATATTAAAGAAAATCAGACAAAAGTTGAAAATAAATGCTGGAAGACAAAGTCATAAGTGTAGTACATAAGTCGCATAGTAGGATCGTTACTCTTTAATACTCATTTTGAACAGAAAACAAGTAGGTATATGCCATTTCAGCAATAAAAGATATACAATAGAGTTACAATGAAGATGAGCTTGCATTATAACAAAACGGTCAATTAATTTGCCAAAAACCAAGTACAAATACATAAATGGCAAAACCAACAACGATTTACAGGAAGTGAAGAAGTCGTCTCAGCTTAGAGTTGGCGTGTCCAGCGTATGACATTCCAGTGAGGAAGGCGAGCTTGTGAGCATATTGGCAAGGAGCAGGCACAGCAATCGTTCCAGACCAGTTGTAGTACATGTGGCACATCTTGAATGTGATGAGTTGGAGCTTGTCTGCATCAAAGTTGTTGTCATCCTGGAGAACGTTGTAGCAGCATGGACTGACGGTTCCTTGGCGGGCGGCGCAGGATATCAAGTAAAAGTCGTACCTACGTAAATATGGAGAAAACAAAGAGACATAAAGTATAACCAAAGAAAAAATTACTAAAAGGCACATTCATAATTGAGACTAATATTAAAGATACAATTTAGAAGTGTTATATGTGCAAGTACCGTTCTGGAAAGGTGACCACTTCATCCACAATAGTTCCAGGAGGTGGGTTTTGAAGATTCATCTTCATCATCATGAGTCGAGTGTTGATTCTTTTGGTGACCACAATGTAGGTTAGTCCAGGAGCTGCACGACCTGCGCTTGCGTACAATCCCTCCAGTCCCTTCTGAAATTAAAAGAATATCATAAAAATTATGTGTATTAGTGGGGGTAAAGAAAATATTCCAAAGTTAAAGCTAAACAAGAATAACAAGAGTACTTACTGAGAGTGCAGCTAACTCTGAATCGAAAACCACCTTGAGTTGACCTTCGCCTACACCATCGCGATACATGATGATGCGTTCGGGAAGTTCGCCGTTGTTTACATCTTGGTAATTGTGGCAGCACTCTAGAATAAAGATGTAATTGAAACCAAACAAAAAAGGATTAGATTTGAAAATGTTAACATGATGATAATAAAGAATTTCTTTTTGCTAAAATAAACTTACTAATCATATCAGCCTGAATTGTGCTGGACAGCTCTTCGTTAGAGTTGAAGATGGAGGTTGTGCTGAAGTATTTAGTGAAGTTTGATGAGAATGTAGCGACCATAGCTCCAACGCTACCTCCTTTACTTCCCTTGGCTCCATGGTAAACGTCGAATCCAACAAACATTATGCTCTTCAATGGAAGCTTCAGGGTCCAAGGCTCTCCTCCCAGCTTTTGCATTCATCTGAACTACAACTTTGGTGGCGATGGACATAAGACCTTTAGACGCCACATTCTTTGCCAGGAAGCACTGGCTTGGCACTGCAAAAAAAACAATAAAAGAAAGAGAAATGAGTTTTTTAAATGATTACATAAGAACATGAGTAGCAGTTTAACTAATTAAATTAGTAATACACTAACCTCCAACATCAACAGCAAGCCGCTTTTTCACCGCGTTGTACAATTCCGCCTTGTTGTTGGAAAGAATGACAAAGATCATTTGCAGGTTTTGGATCTTGAGGACATCCTCCAGGGCCTGAAGGTAGCTTTGAGTTCGAGCATCAGTCACTTTGATTCTGTAACAAATAGAAAAATATAACAAGCATTAGCAGTATTAATTAAATCTTAATGATTTAATAGCTTCATAAAACGAAAAAGATCAACCAGGTTTCCATTTTCATTTCCTCTCATCAAAAATTCGTTTTTACTTGACACAGTAGTGATTAATTAATTGATAAATCGAAAGAGATCAACCAATTTTCCGTTTTCATTCTTTTGATATTTAAGGATAAACGTATGTATGACCTGAAATGTTCAAGGCTATGTCAATCACTTCCGCATCACGTGACATAATGATGCTCGTAACAAGAAAAACGTCATTTTTACGTTATGCATAAATCCGAAGTTAATGTAGAGCACAAATGGAGAAAGTGTAACTGCTTGGTTGCATAAATGAATAAATGGCCTTGACTGAAATGCTTCAGATTCTAAAAATAGAATTCCTTTGTGATGATAACTTTCGCATACACGCAATGCATTTTCTTGACCACCGGAGGGGTATATAAAGGGGAGATTTTTGTGATAGAACTTCATTCTGTGGACAGCTTCTGTTTACTGCGGAGTCTCCTTTCTGCTAGAAACTTTCGATTTTTCGAGTTTGAAGTATTTCTGGTAAGTTTGAAAGCTTTCTTCAGAAACTCTCATATATTTTCTAAAAATTTAGCAAATGTTTTCGTTTCCTCCATTATTTGTACAAGTTTCAGAATTTTATTTGGAAAGGTTCCCAGATTTCCATTATTTTGTTTTAATTTCTTTTAACTTCCCACTAAATGTTTCCAGATTTCCATTAATTTTCTTTTAATTTCTTTTAACTTCCACCGAAATGTTCCCAGATTTCCATTAGTTTTGTTTTAATGTCTAAATTTCCTTCTGAAATGTTTCCATTTTCTATTGTTTTTGTTCTAATTTGGGAATATTCAATTTTCTTACAAAGCTTGGAACATTTCCAGAAAATCATTCAATAGTTTGAATTATTATTGTGTTTGGTTGTACGTCCATATTAATGTCATTAGTAATTTTGTTTTTTGCTTACAGCCATACCACTGCAACTTGGGCTTGCAAACATTTTTTTTGGAAAGCTTTGGAGAATCTGAAAAACGTACCCCTTCAAAAAAATCGAAGTAAGTTTTAATTTTTTAAATTCACTTATAATTCTGATATTTATTAGGACTGCCTCAAAATTTAAAATGTTATTTTTTATTTATTATTTAGGTTGTGACGTGACGTGTTCTACCCAGCAAGATGGAAGATACAGGACGTCCTCGAATTGCTATGGGTCGTGGTCGTGCAAGGTCTCGGGCGCGCTCCCCAACAAGAACTGCTACTGGTGGACGGTCTCCAACTCGGTCATTTGGTAACCTGGACGCGGGGTCATCAAGTAGCAGCAGCGGTGCTGGTACTACTACTACTGATAATGCAGGGATAGTGAAGAGCATGGAAACGCTTGGCCTACGCTCATCATCGTCATCCCATTCTGCTGGCGAATCCACGGAGGCACCTGTATCAACTTTGCAAGATGAGTCAACCAGAGGGGCTAAAAGAGGCTTACGGACTGATGTGGACTTTATCGTTTCCAGACCAGAGGGCAAAGAGAAGACTGGGAAGAAGGGAACGATCATTTCAATGAAGGCCAACTACTACGAAGTAAAGACTGCGCCAACCTGGGCCTTGTACGAGTACCGAGTGGACTTTTCTCCAAATGAGGACAAAACATTTGTTCGAAAGAAGCTCTTCAAGAAGGCTGCGGCTGAAATGGCGTTTGGCTACATCTTTGACGGGACTGTGCTCTACACCTCAAAAGTACTTGGAGCGGACGACGGTGAGCAGCCCAAAGCAGTAATGTTTAATGTGGAATCAAAAGACGGCATACCACACGAAATCATTGTAAGTCCTGTGGGAAAGCTGGACACGGGAAGTCCAGTCTTCGTCTCGATCTACAACCTGCTGCTCCGGAAGTGCATGTTCGCGCTGGGACTGGAGGAAATGGGAAGAAACTTTTTCGATCCAGAAGCTGCCATCGAGCTACCTACTCAGCGTTGGAGTCTTTGGCCTGGTAAAATTACTTTCTCTGCTTTCTCTTATTTTATTTTTATTAGTTGGGATAATTCTCAATTGATTTACTTTACTTAATTTGGAAATCATCTTTTTTTTATATTTTTGTACAGGTTACGTCACTTCAATTCGCCATCACGAGGAGAAGATGCTGCTATGTGTGGAGACTACTCACAAAGTCCTCCGTCTCGACTCTGTCCTCCTGCTCATCAAAAACTTGGAGAGGACACATGGGAACAACAAGCTGGCTTTCCAGAGGGCAGTTGCGACTGAGCTGGCTAACACGATTGTGATGACCACGTACAATCGGAAAACGTATCATGTGGATAGCGTGGTATTTGACAAAAATCCACGCTCAACCTTTGAGTTTCGGAAGGAGATGACTTCGCTTGTTGACTACTACAAAGACAAGTATCAACAGGTCATTCAGGATCTGAATCAACCCCTGCTCATGGCCAAACCAAGCAAGAAGGATTTTCATCGTGGGGATACGGGCTCCATCCTTCTTGTTCCTGAACTCTGCCAATTCACCGGACTAACGGATGGAATGAGAGCCAACTTTTCGTTGATGAAGGAACTGAGCAAGTATTTGCACCAGGGACCACAGGAGAAGGCAACGCTTCTCAACAACTTTCTAAGGCGCATGGTGGACAACCCAACGGTATGCCATTTAATATGCTAGATTAAAAATATCATAAATACTAATGCATGATGGCAAGTAATACTTCTTAATTGGTGAATTTTTTGTTGTTGCTTATTTTCAGGTTAAAACAGAGCTGACCAACTGGGGGTTGCAGTTTGACACTAAGCTGGTGGAGTTGAAGGGTCGCATTCTTCCAAGGGAAGTCATGACTTTTGCCAAGGGCACTCATCCCGTCGACGATAAAGGAGACTTTACAATGGCGTTCAGATGTAAGCCATTACCTTACTCATATTAAATTTATTTTATATCTCACTGGAAATCAAAACTAATGTTTTATTTTTATTTTTCGCAATTTCAGCTCAGCAAATGCTTTCTGCCGTGGACCTGTCAACGTGGGCCATCATCGTACCACAACGGGACTTTGTTGGAGTGGACAATCTGGTGCGAACCATGACCAAAGTGGCTAATCCTCTCAGCATGAAAGTTGCCAACCCTAAACAAATGTGCGTACTGTTTAATAATTTGAATTAATAATACTAACTACATATTTTATAGGTCTTATAATGCTAATGCTTGTTATATTTTTCTATTTGTTACAGAATCAAAGTGACTGATGCTCGAACTCAAAGCTACCTTCAGGCCCTGGAGGATGTCCTCAAGATCCAAAACCTGCAAATGATCTTTGTCATTCTTTCCAACAACAAGGCGGAATTGTACAACGCGGTGAAAAAGCGGCTTGCTGTTGATGTTGGAGGTTAGTGTATTACTAATTTAATTAGTTAAACTGCTACTCATGTTCTTATGTAATCATTTAAAAAACTCATTTCTCTTTCTTTTATTGTTTTTTTGCAGTGCCAAGCCAGTGCTTCCTGGCAAAGAATGTGGCGTCTAAAGGTCTTATGTCCATCGCCACCAAAGTTGTAGTTCAGATGAATGCAAAGCTGGGAGGAGAGCCTTGGACCCTGAAGCTTCCATTGAAGAGCACAATGTTTGTTGGATTCGACGTTTACCATGGAGCCAAGGGAAGTAAAGGTGGTAGCGTTGGAGCTATGGTCGCTACATTCTCATCAAACTTCACCAAATACTTCAGCACAACCTCCATCTTCAACTCTAACGAAGAGCTGGCCAGCACAATTCAGGCTGATATGATTAGTAAGTTTATTTTAGCAAAAATAAATTCTTTATAATCCTCATGTTAACGTTTTCAAATTCTAATCCATGTTTTTTTGGTTTCAATTACATCTTTATTTTAGAGTGCTGCCACAATTACCAAGATGTTAACAACGGCGAACTTCCAGAACGGATCATCATGTATCGTGATGGTGTGGGCGAAGGTCAACTCAAAGTGGTTTACGAGTCCGAGTTAGCTGCACTCTCAGTAAGTAACTCTTGTTTTTTTTAGCTTTAACTTTAAAATATTTTCTTTACCCCCACTAATACATGTATTTTGTATGATATTCTTTATTTTCAGAAGGGACTGGAGGGATTGTACGCGAGCGCAGGTCGTGCAGCTCCAGGACTAACGTACATTGTGGTCACCAAAAGAATCAACACTCGGCTCATGATGATGAAGATGAATCTACAGAATCCTCCTCCTGGAACTATTGTTGATGAAGTAGTCACCTTTCCAGAACGGTACTTACAAATATAACACTACTTAGTATCTTTAATATTCAGTCTTAATTATGAATGTGCCTTTAAGTATTTTTGTCGCTAATAATGCTTTATGTCTCTTTGTTTTCTCCATATTTACGTAGGTATGACTTTTACTTGATATCCTGCGCCGCCCGCCAAGGAACCGTCAGTCCCTGCTGCTACAACGTTCTCCAGGATGACAACAACTTTGATGCAGACAAGCTCCAACTCATCACATTCAAGATGTGCCACATGTACTACAACTGGTCTGGAACGATTGCTGTGCCTGCTCCTTGCCAATATGCTCACAAGCTCGCCTTTCTCACTGGAATGTCATACGCTGGACACGCCAACTCTAAGCTGAGACGACTTCTTCACTTCCTGTAAATCGCTAGTTCCAGTGTTTGCTAACTGTACATACACAACATGTATAATATTCGTTATTTATGTATTTGTACTTGGTTTTTTGGTAAATTAATTGGCCGTTTTGTTATAATGCAAGCTCATCTTCATTGTAACTCTATTGTATATATCACTTAGTACTAAAATGGTTTATACCAACTTGTTTTCTTTTTCAAAATGAGTATTAAAAAGTAACGATCCTACTACGACTTATGTACAACTCTTTTGCCTTGGCTTTGTGTTCCATCGTTTATTTTCAATTTTCACATAAACTTCTTCAATATTAATTGCAAATGTTTCACCCATTTGCGTTACGCATTTAGTCTTACCATACTACATCAACTGAAGCATAAATTTGTTTTAGAAACTATCTCAATAACTTAATCCATCTGACGCCTTGCTATATTATATTACTTGCTCATTCCAATTCTCATTTTATCCACGGTTTACATCTGGATCTCCTTGCATTTGTTATTGTTCAAAATCTCTCTTGAAATCACCGTAGCTAAGTTATGAGTACATATTGTACCAAAGCGGACCAAAGCCTTTCGTGAAAATCAAGCATACTCAAGCATGGGCAATTGATAAGTCTTCCCAATAAAAACCCAAGGTTTTCTTTCATACTGGCTGATAGGCTTGTCTATCTTCAGTAGCTTTACTTACTATATCCATGGTATAAATGATATCTTAGGGTATAAATAAATTATAGTAAAGTCTCTTCTTTCGGTTAACTTTTCTGTATTTTTTTCACACTACTACATTTCTTTGTATGGATGCTAAAATCTGTTCTCAGATCTACTCTGCTCCTTTCTAATATCAAATTAAAAACTTCCACAAGGTGGAGAGAAGGTTCGATTGCACATCATTAGATTAATATGCCAACCTTCAATGTTATTTGATGGAATCTTTTCTAAATGGCCCTGTGCCTGTGGCCATTATCAAGTCATCAAGATAAAGTCCATCGCAACAACATAAATATAAAATAAACAATTTTTAGGTGATTCCAAATAAAATAAACCCCTACCCACCATTTTTTCACCATACGCACAAGTTGGTTTGGAATCAAGAGATAAGTTTGGCTACCTTCCAGCTACACAATACAGAAAATACGAAAAGTAACAGTACGAACACAAGGCCGATATTTTTTGTAGGTTTATCATTTTTATTTCGTAGTCAACAGGCATTTTTTAAATTCTTTCTTTCGTTTCAGATATTGTTTTCCGAAAACAAAAGAAATTCAAAGATCACAAATAATTTTGAAATGCCATTCTCATCAGAAACAGCACCCAACATGAATTTTATTGCGAAATAAAAGTCAGCAGTAAAGTTTATTATAATTTGTCATATAATGCATTAAAAATATTATGAAATATCCTTTCCTGATTTGGAACATAAATATAAATTTAATATGTAATTTGTGTGTTTAATTGATACAACTAATATATAATTAAACGAAAACAAAACATTTTAAGGCTGAAAAGCTCAAAACAATGCACTGACGTTAAGTGATCCTTCAAATACAATATTTGCAAAAGCGTAAAGCATTTTTTGCATGTGAAACACCACATTCTCTTACAGTTTGTTACACAGCAGCATAATCCAAACAGTTTCTCTTGAAAAAATTACACAACATCGGGAACTCGGGTCGTTCCAAGGGCTCAATTTTCCAACAATCTGTGAGAATTTTATATCTGAAATAAACGATGTATCATCAATTGCAAACTTGTTAAGGGACCAGTTTCGAAATCACTGTATATAACCTAATATGCTATTATTTTGATTTGATTTACTTACATTTCATCTGTACCATAAGTAGGTTTGTCAAGTTTCAATCCATTTGCCAAATTCGATGCAAATTCTGGACTCCAAGTTAAGCCAGAGTATGGAACACTTCCTTTTTGTTTGTTGAAAAAAAAACAGACAAAATTACTTTAGTTCAGCCTAAACCTAAATGTAATAATTATGATTGCAAACGCCAATAGGTATACCTAGTGTAAAGACCTCCCAAGCTGTAACTCCAAAAGACCAAACATCCGATTTAATTGTGAACTTCAAGTGAGTTAGAGACTCAACAGACATCCACCTCCACGGAATAAATTCATGAATGTGCTCCTTCTTATCCGCATATTCCTGTACTTTTCTGGAAAAGCCAAAGTCACTAATTTTACAAGTTAATTGCCAATCCAGTAGAACATTTCGAGCAGATAAATCTCCATGAACCACATTTTGCTCGCCGAGAAAAGCCATTCCAGATGCAATTTGTTGACAAAATTGACACAGTTGTTGAATGCTGACGAGAGAAAACTGTGGGATATTTTCAGCATTTGATGATCTTTCTGAAATCGCATTGCTGAAGATAGATTGAAGATATGCATGAAGCGATCCAATCTCACAATATTCGGTTACGAGGCAGATTATACCTACAAAAATAAATTTTGTTTTACTAATCGGTTTACATTATTTTTTCATTTTTAATAAGATTTACAGCATACCTCTCCGAATTTCCTTTGTGTAAGACCCAAAAAACTTTAGGATATTGGGGTGCGGCTGAAACTTTGTCATGATCTTTATTTCTGACATAATACTTTTAACGCAACTTTCATTTCTTTGCTTTGCAACCTTTACAGCTACATTTTCTCCATGTAAAGTTGTTGCGTACACCACACCGAATTGACCTGAGCCAATTTTGTTGGTTTTCTCTGCAATTAAACAAAATAACTGCAATTAACAAAATTCAAATCAAGGAAATCCGATACATAAAAACTTTTAAAGCACACCTAGCTTTATATCCGTCCATTTAATTTCATGTATCATATCGTATTTCCCATTGGTTTGAATACTTTGCTGTGTATTGGTTCCCTCACTATCAGTACTTTCACCTTCAAAAAATTCTTTTACATCTTCTTTGCTTAAAATGTTATTGTGGTGGTGCTTTCGAATAAAAACCAGTGCTAAGCCACCAAGCATTATTAAAACAATAATAAAAATTGTAGTTGAAATTGCAATCCACATCCCCGCATTTGTGGATTCTACTTGACTTTGTTTTGGCTCTTGCGGTCTCCATGTTTGATGCTCAAGAAATTCTATGAAAGGGAAAATTATATTACTATATTTTTTTAAAAATATTTTACAAAATAATTTAAGTCCGTTTAAAAGATTTATTTAACCTGATTCTCTTTCTGTAACTGTTGAAATATTTTCTCCATCCCCATACCACCAGCCGACGTATTTGGAAGAATCAGTTTGAAATGCATCTTTGATAAAAATGGGAATCTGATATGCTTCCGTAATTTCACTCACATCCCTAATAAACTTGAGGAAATGTTTGTTGATGTTGTCATCTGTCATATTATTTTCAGGCTTTGGCCATCCGACTCTAACCATTACGTTGGGTTGGCGTGTCCAAATATCTTCATTTGTCATTGCCTTCAATTGTAATGTCCGGGCAGTGTCCAAATGATAATGTAATCGTGCAAAATTAAGAGGGTAAGATGATGGGGACATTGGTGGAATATCACAAATTATGTACTCAGCCTGGTTTAAAATTGGAAGATACATTCGAGCAATGTATAAATCCTTCGTTTCATACGAACAATCCTGAGTGAGTCCAAATGTAATATTTTTTTGTGCAAGCTCGGTCACCAATTTTAATAAAAGATTGAGAGGTTCTAAATCGCCTTTAGGTAGAGTTGATATTGCATTTAGCGAAAGGTGAATCCCCGCCACAATCGAAATATTTTCTGTTTTGACGATGGTGGTTAAACAACTTAGCCGCTGTAGAAAATGGCTTTCATTTTCCAAGGAAATATATATTTTTATTTTCTCACTAGTTTCTGGCAGTCGATCAATTTCGCCAATCAGGGATGAAGAGTTACCTTTGAATCAAAAGTGAGCAATGCTTCATTATATAATCTTCTGAAATAATAAATAAATTTGGCATGCATTTAAGCAACCACCTTTAAATCGGAATGTTACGCAGTTTGAAAATGAGAATCGACCACATATGATTTTTACCTATATGCCCAAGAATCCTACCCACCAAATATTAGAAAAACTCCATACTATTTATAATAGTATGTGACCGTTTTCATAATGGCTTTAATTTTCCATGAAACATTTAAGTCCTGCTTAAAACGAAAACTTAATTTTGCGTTTGAGTTTTTCCAACCTGAAAGAAGACAATCAAAAAATTGTATGTATGTACGTAGTAGTTGCTTACGATTTGCGGACAATATATTAGTATTTTGTATAGACGAATAAGCAATGGATACTCCAGTTGAATTGAGTTTTCTATACGTTGATTGTTCAATCTCATTTGGACTCCATTTTACACAGGGACCTATGATAAAAATTTAAAAACATGTTTCAATAAAATTAAACATCATTAAATTTCATGTTTCCTATCTCAAGCCGTTTATTGTTTGAAAGTACCCTCTGTCGTGTTACGAATGCTTCCATTAACGTCTAATCTGCTGTATGGCACAATGGACCAACGTCCATACAAAAGACCACCATCCGTAAAAATGGAAAATGGTGAGGTTTCCGTCATTTCCAAACCAAATATTCTAGTCCATTGGTACATGACTTTTAAAAACTCTTCGTTGTTCCACCACGTTTTCTGTCCACATGACTGCCCACCACTGGTATGTGTATAGCCAAGACTGACCCCAAGAACTAGTTGAGGATTTGGATATCGATTTCTAAACATGTAATAAATTGCAGTGACTAACTGCAATTTAGGTACTATTGTTTCGTATGTTTCAACATATTCCATGTTTGGATCCTGAATGACAACCTGATGCCAATGAACGACATCTGAAATCTTGAGTACTTCTTGAACGTCTAAGGCATCCCTACTTAGTTTCTCTTCATCAACATCACCATCAATAACTGCATGCATTATATCAAGCTTCTCCCAGATGGTAAGCAAACTCACATTGATTTTATTTAGTTTGTTCTTAAACTCGGCTGCCATTTTCGATAAAGTTTCTGTTCCTTTGAATTCATGCTTGTGTTCTCTTTCTGTGTAATTTGTTTGGTGTTTCAAATGAAGTACTATGTCAGGTAAGGGCATGTGTATAGTTGATATGCTGACGATTGACTGATGCGATAGTTGTAGCAAAAAATCTTCGAATACGTCTGAATCATCGGTGTCATGGATACTCACAAAAAGCCCAAGCTCTAGATTTGATTTGTCATTAATTTGGCTCAGAAATTGGGTTTTGTATAAGATTGCAATCCATCTGCGTAATCATTCGGAATTAAATTATTTTTGTTGCTTTGAAACGAAAATGAAAGAATAAGTTTAGAAAATAAATGTGCTCTTACCAAGCGTTATGGTAACGGAAGAGTAGGATGACGACAGTAAATCCGAAATTACTAGAAGTTCGTTTATCGAGGGAGGATCACTGACAAATGTGTACGGAGAAACAGTAAACAAGTTGAGCATTACACTTGTCTGTGACTCAACTGATGGTAAACATTGCTTGTTTACGGAGGTTTGGTTCATAAATCTGGATATTCCATGAGTTATTTGGATGTTGTCAACCTTGTCCAATATAAAGTGTACATTTTTTGTTTTTGAGATTTTATGCATCATTTCTGTCTGCACGCACAAATATTTTGCTATGGTTTCATTATTTGTAAAAATGTCTGCCCGGAGATCCAGATTTGTTCTCAGTAAAATTAGAGCGAGTTTCGTTGCTTCCGTAGGTAAAGATTGGTATGGAACTATTATAGAATCAATGTATTCTTCGAACAAAGGGTACGTTACGAAACTGTTGGAAGACTCGGCTGAAATTTCAAGAACTTCAATTCCTTCCGGTAGAGACCCGCCAGCTTCAACCACTTCCTTCCAAGTTTGTAGTGATATGCCAGTTTTAATGTTTGCAGAAATTCCACGTATTTTGGTTTTAATTGAAGTGTAATTGAAAGAATCAAAAACATTTGTGATGGCAAACAAAATTACTTTGCACCGTTTCTCCAACTCAAGCCCAAGTTTGAAGGCTGACTCAATATTGTCAGATAATATTTCTTGCTCGTGGTAGTTGCTGAAATTAAAGTAAAAAAAGTCACTCTAAAACAGGCAACTTGAAAACTCACAATTTCTAGACGCAACCCAACGTAAATAAAATACTCAACTTACCGAACGGAAACAGTTAATATTATATCGGAATTAGACTTTCCATCCAGGCCACCAATAACGTTGCTTAGGTCATTTGCAAGCTCTGAAATTTATAAGTTTCACAATTTTCTGTAATTTAACCGTTGCCTGAACCGAAGAAACAAAAGGAGTTATTACATACCTGTAATGCTACTGGATAAATACAGGACTGGGAAATTACTAGCCAAAATGTCAAACTGGTGGATATGCTCATTATAGTCTAAGTGTTTTAGATTTGTTATGTCAGGAACGAAACTCGGGATGTACATGGAAGATCGTAATTCCTCACTTGTTTCATCATTCAATGGGATTGCCTGAAAGTTAATTTCACTCACTATTACCAAAACCTCGTGGAGTTTGTTTCGGGAAACAAAAACTTATTTTCTATTACCTCAGCAAATAGGCATCCCAAAATACACATGGATAAAACGGGAATTTGTACAAAGTTTGACATTGTTTAACAACATTAAAACACTTCCAAACAATTGGCAACTTTTGAACTATACGCTTGTATTATTTGTATATCATGTCAAAAAGTATGTGACCATTAATGTAATATTTTTTATGTAAATGTCTAGAGGTTCATTTTCAAACTGTGGGATCTCATTGGGATATATGTACTGCCGAAATTTATTCTTGATTATGATACTTCCTGACATTGAAGTGTGAAAGTGCAGGATTTGATTCAACCGCAACCACAAGACGTACGTAATTAAAAGCTTTGAATCCACTAAAAATATATCGCTCTCTTTGTACTAATATTCTTCTCGTTTTACAATTTTTTTCTGAGTTTATGTTTCTGAGAATCAATTTATATTAAAAGTTTAGTTGTACAAACAAATACAACAAACATATAATGTGCTTATGTCAATCGGTTACCAATTAAAATTAAACAAAACCACAATCCTATAAGCTTTTTTTTTCAATCAACATTTTAAGCAAACGGATGAGGGTGACGGATGTGGCTAAGGAAAGCGATGCGATGTTTACTCTCCAGAAATTTTTATTGTGGATTAACACTCACAAAATTGTCACTTGGTCATGTTTCTCAATAAATATTAAATAATAATATGCGGTTTTAAAACAGTCTCTTTTATTTCATACAACATGAAGCAATCTTACAATTGTGAGCTATAGCGACAGCATTGACATTGAATCTCTTTCCAAAATCTGTTTGTTTGGTGGACGTGTTCGTTATTGAATGTTTTCTAGTTTTAAATTTTAAATGGAAATTGTTGAATATTAATTTTATTTGACATGAAAATCATTTCAAAACAAAATACCCTTTGATTTCTTCAAAATGACAACCTTAAGTCAAGCCTACGTCTTATTCAAGTACACTTTTTGGGTAAGATTTATACATAAAAATTACTGGTCCAAATCTTGTTGTATTTACAGAATCGATATTACCGATTCCCTCTGAGCTTTTTCCAAAATAATATTTTAACAACTTTAAAATGGTATTTACTTGAGTTTTCATCCAAATCATTTTCATTAATTCATAACAAACATTTATTTTTATTGTAGGTACTTGTACTTCATTACTCCATACTAGAATGTAAATGTACCGTTGTGTTTGACGTCACGGAATTGGTGCCAAGTGCCTCGTCTAGAAATTTCACATTTCTTCACCATGAACAATTACTCTACATATCAGACACCATAAAAGGTTCGAAAAAATTCAACTTAAGTATTTTTTAATTTTTTAGGCTTTTCTAAATTCATTTTTTAAAAATAGGAATAGAAAATCGCATAAATAATTTTGTGGCAAAAAGTATCCTAAATAATTCTACAAAGTCACCAAGGCCAATTATTTCATTGCAAAATGTGTACTTTATAATTCAAATTTTTACTTTACAACATAAACATTACTAATTTGTAATACGTTTTTAAAATATCTATGGTTATATAGCGTTCTCACAAGGGATACAACTACAATCGTACGAATCTGTGAAGAAATTCAATTTCTGGCCGTAATGGATACTCTCCTGTTATCATTCCAGGATACTGAACCAATTACAAAAACAGATCTGTTAGATTTAAAAAGCAAGTTACTGCTTTCCCAACCCAATTTAAAAATTGGTCTCACAAAATTTTCTGACAAATCTCCATCAGAAAATGAAAGTAAGGCAGTGGATATTTTGGATATAATTGAAATCCAGGCTCCAACTGCGGTTTACTACCTTAATTATAAATATTTCAAATACATTTTGGACGAAATCGTACTCAATATTTCTAAAACTATTCCATTGTCCAAGTTGTGGTTGAGCATTCCATTGTTTTACGACCCTCACAAGATGGGAACACATAACCAGAAAGAGCAACAGTTGGAGGCCATGAGTCGCTATGCATTGGTCATGCGACAAATGGCGGTTAAGTACTCGGATGAAACCAAAGTTAGTGTAATTTTGAAGAATATAACACACCCACAACTTTTGAGAGGGATGGAACGAAATATAAGTTTTGAAGGGACAGATTTACTAGAATACGAGCATGATAAATCAATATGGTTCTCTTGGAATGGGATTGGAGGTGACCTTTTTTACACAAATATTACCGATTCAGCATTCTACACAGCGCTAGAAGTAATTGCTGCTGAATATTGTAACCTTTTAATTAACGCACGTGAGTTGCAATAGATTTAATATTTTTTTCTTACAATCTAATTTGTTATTGGTTTTTAAAGAAAAACAATTTATTAGAAAACGTTTTTTCACAGAAACATTCGTTAGAGGTGGAAACATTTGTGATACTGTTCGTGCGTCGAAAGATAACATTTCAAAATGTGTTGGAAAAGTTTGGCTTTTTGCTCATGTAGAAACTGAAATGGAATCCAATTTCCTAACATCTCTTATGCAAAACATGACATCCGACGCTGACTCAACAATTTTTGGTTGCGTTACATCCCTAATGATTTCTGTGGACGAGTTACTTTTTCATCTGAGAACTCAACGGCGCCTCAAATACCAAAATAAGCAATCAATCACAGGAATGATAAATGATTTTGATTCTACACTGGAAGCTTCCAACCTCTCATTAATCATTAGATTAGATTAGAATTAGATCCACAAGGCTCAATAAGAAAAAATTCAGAACAAGCACGCCGTCTGACAGAAAATCAAAATAATTCACCTTTGCCAATCCAGCAAATTTTTAGCATAGCAAAATGTTTCTTTTGGGGTCAAATGGAAAAGCTGGAGCCTTCTCCTGTCAATGTCGCTGAGTTTTATGAACAGATTTACAAAGAATTAGCACTACTTGTAGGTAACTTTTTAACCTTGGTGCAAAAGTTTCCGTTAATCCAACCCATTTTAGGAACGAAAGTTTATTGGGCTCATGCTAATCACCAACGACTTTGTGAACCTATTTATTCCGTAACGGCAATAGATATGTGGGATCTTATTAGATCAATGATGTACATACATCAAATTCAAGTTCTTGAATTAACACTATTGGAGAATGAACAAGAAGATTTTGTTGAATATGGGAAATTGCATTTGATACCAGGGGCAAATCCGGAATTGAAACAAAGTTACGAAAGCGTAGAAACATGTATGCCAATTACAATTTTATTTTAAGTACATTAAATTTTTAGAAATTTTCAACACATCACTTGATTTTTTTGCAGCTCCTTGTATAAAATGAGAATCTCATCCGAAATCCAGAACCGAATTGATTTTAAACTTTTCCGGAATCAGCACGAACTACTCAACTTTACGGAAACCAAACTCCATCAATTTTAATACCACTTTGGTTTCAACTGAACTTGCCCTTGTGTTTAACCGTTTTAATGTTGTTGAAATAAGTGTGACATTGCAAAATCTCGAAGTGGCATTGAAAGAATTTAGTGAAGCTTTAAATACCACAGCCACAGATGATAATAGCTATAAACTATTCATTTCGGTACCGGAAAATGAAAATTTATGGATGTATTACAGCAAAGTAATAGAGTTGTACGATTTCACAATTAAAAATCCCAAACGACTTATAGTCGTTGGTTTACATTATCCTGTGGATATTACGGACGAGAAAGTATTTCCAGTTCAAAAAATTCATCAGTTAAACGGGGTGTCAGCAAAAGTTAAGGAAAGAAAAATATCGAGTGGAATACTTTTTAAAAATTGTGGCAATTTACTTTCCCGTCAAATCTCAAAGCTTGGCATTAAATGGCTTGCAGGGGTGGATTACGTTGTTTGCGACCTACCCACCCTAAATGAAATATATCAACTAAGAAGAGCTCAAGGTGCCAATTTTGTAACGATAAGCCAAGTTGTTGACATTGCAATAGGGCTTCGTTGGAAATTATTGAATGAACATAACTTGACCACAACAGTAATGCTGAGAATTGGTTGGCCTAAGGATTTTAGTATAAGCGAGATAGAAAATAGCATCGAGTTTTTAAAATTTTCAAAATTGGTAGCCGAACTTTGCAAAGTGCATAACATTCCTTACTTTATTTATGAAGCTTTTGAAGACACCGAAACTTTATACTGTGGTTGGTGGAGGGCAACGAATCAAGAAAACTCAAGCGTTCCAACTGTGTATATAGAACGGGAGTCTGGTATGAAAATGAAATAAATTTATTTAAACGATCAAATAATTACGTGTGGTTTCACGAAATTTTGTATCTCGTTTGTGACCTAAAATTTCAGCGGCTTTAGGATTAGAAAGTTGGCGACCACCAATAAATAGTTCATCCCAGAGTAGCACGTCAAGACGTTCCCAAAAGACGTGGATTACAGTTTCCGTTGTTACAACCGTGCTTCTTTTGCTATCTCTAATGACATTGTTACTGGTTCAACGCTTTTCAAGCCAAAATAGTTTGTTGTTGAGTGAAGAGGAAATTAAGGAATTCTTTGATGAAACTGCCTTTTTAGATTCTGAGATGGAAAGTATGGCGTCATATGTCGGTTTGAAAATGAAATATGACAGAAAATTTGAAATTAGTCTGTCCAAAATTGAAATCGGTGAGATAATCCCTTAGAGCTGTCCTTCTCTTACTTACTTTTAAACTAAAACTAATATTTTTTTTTAGATAAAAAGCAAATAATTGGAGCTGGAAATTTTGGAACGGTGTATAAAGCTCAGTTTTCAGACCCGGATCATCAAAAGTTTGGTAAAGAACTTGCTGCAAAACTCCCACTTCCCGGAAGCAAAGAGGCATTAAAGAGTGTCTTATGTGAAATTAAAGTAATGCAATTCATTGGAAGTCACCCAAATGTGCTTACTTTGGTTGGTGCATGCACTGCTGAAATTCGAGAAGGTATTCACACAGCATTTCCATCCTGATACATTTCATTGAATTTGCTAAACTGTTTTATCTGGTTTTAGGAAAAGTTTTCGTCTTTAGGGAATACTGTAAAAATGGATCCTTGTTGACCTACTTGCGATCCTATGGGGAAATATTGGAAAAAGGTGTAAAGCCAAAGGAAATCGTTGAAACTCTCAAAAGATTTTGTAGATTCGGAAAGGAAATTGCTGCAGGAATGGATTATATTGGCTCAAAAAGGGTTACAATTTAGTAAATTTTAAATACCTTTAAATCTCTAAATAAAAACCGTAATATGATGTTTCTAAATCAAAATTTGAAGGTTGTACACGGTGACTTATCAGCCAGGAATATATTACTGGATGAAAATTTAGTATGCAAAATCAGCGAATTTAGGCTGTCAACCAAGCTGTATAATACAGCATATGTAAATAAAAAGCTGGCTTACATTCCTTGGAGATGGATGGCAGTAGAATCCCTGGATAGAATGAATTTTTCAAGTAAATCTGATGTATGGTCTTATGCAGTCATTCTGTGGGAAATATTCACACTAGGTTATTTTCTACAAACATGATCTTTTATACCATTTTTTAAATTATGAAGTGGTTCGGTTTATTTAAGCAAGAAATTTGTGTTTTAGGCGCTGTCCCATATTCCGGATTAAATTGGAGCACAGACTTCGTCACAAAGTTGACCAATGGGCTCAGATTACCAAAACCAAAATTCGCTTCAGAGGACCAGTAAGTTTTGCATCTCAGACGATTTTTGTGGTTTTCCTTTTAATTGTTTACGTATAAAATATTGGTATATGTATGGAATAGGTACCAAAATATGAGAAATTGTTGGAATCCAAATCCAAATAGGAGACCAGAATATGCCAGTATGACTCAAGCGTTGAATCGATTTGAATCTAGCCTCCAGGAATAATTAAAGTAAAATTTACAACGCTGTAGGCTAAATCAAATAGTATGTCATGCAATTTTTGAGAAACATTATTTATTTTTATTTATTTACCGACAACCTTTGCAAAACTAGGTTGGTTTCTGATTATGTGCACGGTGTCTGTCTATCCGTCTGTGGATATGATACTAATAGAGCCGTCACGGTGGAAGAATTTCAAATATTCTTTTCACTAAACGACATCTTAGGATTAATGGGATTAAATTGGAATTTTTAGGCAAATATCAGCACAATATTTATAGGTGAATGGGAATTATATTAAACGGTAAAAATACATTGTTCTGTAGGAGGTGTATATAAGGTTTTACATTAATTCATTTAAATATAGTGACAATAAAAGAACGATTGTTAACTTCTTATTCAAAACCCCTTACGACTCAAACAAACAGCAATAAAGCGGGGCGTCCAGGCTAACAGTGATTATTAATTACATTCGTAGTAGTTTTATTTATGTGGTGTTATTTTGCAATTTTAAAAATTTATTCCATCTCAAATCGATCATTATCAAGCTGGGCCAAGTAGTTCCTTCACCAGAACAGGAAAACTAACAATATTTTAAGTATCGTTGTTTAACATTGTGGACAAGCAATCACACCCGAGCAATCAGTTTTCGAGGCGTCTGTTACTTGTTTACAATTCCGCAATCCGTATAAGTTTCACATTTTAAAAACTGGTGAAAATTATGATTGTGTGAAATAGCCGTCATCCCAGAACTCTGGAGGAACAATTATAAGTGACATACGAAACTGTAGTTGAGTAACAACGGGAGCTTTAGGAATCGAAAAAAATGAGCCTTCGAAAATCAAATTTTATGTGCTATATTGAAAGACCTTGGAAAAATATTAGATGCGTATTTTTTTTCTAGGCGGGGTATGTTGAGACACCGGAGCTGGGGCTACCTGAAATTCGGACCACGAATTGCGATTGACGAAAATTTCCCCCCTCGGGCAAAACAAAAGTCTGATGTTAATTGGAAAAATTCAAATTCCATTTTCTCGTAAACTACTTAGTCGATTTGAATGATTTTTCTTTTAATCAATGTCTTATGATCCAAATTAATTATCTTTATGAAGAAATTTTGAAAATGTATTTCAAAAACAGTTGCCGCGAAATTTCAAAATCTTAGTGGCCAATTTCAGTATTTGAAATTTATTGGTAGAATGCTTTTAAAATGTGTAGATTACGATTCGTGGGTAATGGATAATTGGAAAAATATTTCAGATTTTGAAATTTGAAATCTCCCACTCAAAATTCGAATTTTAAAAATCTGAGAAAAACACCCTATGGGGAATTTAGCATAGTTGGGCAGGCTACAGTGGGCCAGTAGCCTTTTTCGGTGGGTACTGGCCCACTGGCCCACTGGACACAGTAGCCAGTGGGCCAGTAGCCAAGTGGGCCAATGATTTTGAGTATCCAGTGGGCCAGTAGCCAAGTGGGCCATTGACTTTGAGTATCCAGTGGGCCAGTAGCCAAGTGGGCCAATGACTTTGAGTATCCAGTGGGCCAGTAGCCAAGTGGGCCAATGACTTTGAGTATCCAGTGCCCAGTGGGCCAAAATTGGCCCACTTTAGCAATGGCCACAGTGGGCCAGTGGGCCAATTACAGTGGGTACTGGCCCACTGGCCCACTTGGGCACAGTAGCCAGTGGGCCAGTAGCCAAGTGGGCCATTGACTTTGAGTATCCAGTGGGCCAGTAGCCAAGTGGGCCAATGACTTTGAGTATCCAGTGGGCCAGTAGCCAAGTGGGCCAATAATTTTGAGTATCCAGTGGGCCAGTAGCCACGGCCCACGTGGCCTGCCCAACTATGGAATTTAGTCAATATGTTCCATACCAAATTTCTACAGAAAAAGAAGAAAAAAACACACTTCTAATATTTTTTCAAGGTCTTTGAATATAGCACATAAAAATTTGATTTTCGAAGGGTCATGTTTTTTCGATTCCTAAAGCTCCCGTTGTTACTCAGTTCAGGTAAGACATTTTATCGTATAAATATCATGATTATGAATCCATTTTGTATGGTATCCCTTTTGATGTTACATGTTTGACGATTAGTTTGTACGGGAAGGCTGTTCATCGGGTCAAAAATGGATACGGATGAGAAACTTAGGACGTCCATGGATTCAAAATTTCCGTTGAGGTTGGAAATGAAACTAGAGGGAAAGGTTACAAACTTTTAAAAACGGTATGCATTTGTTCGCCACGTAGTACTAATAAAGCGGAATATCTTTCTACAAAAGACCAAAAAACCATACATACTCTATGGAATTTGAAATGGAAGGATTATGAAATGAAATGTTTGATTAGTTGCAGGAAATAAATTTATTAAAGCAAATTTTTAGTAATATGCAAGTTTTTTTGTAAATGGAACACTGAAACGCATTTTTTTCATGAATTAGGCACGCAAATGGCTTGAAGTCTTGTTTCAACGTAACACAATATCAAACGGTTAGGTTTCTTGTACTTTACTTGTTATCTGGTTGACAGATGGGTGCACAGAATTACCGAATGGTATCACAATCGGAAAATTAGTCGAATTCACAACAAGCCTAAAAACGTTCTTTGTAAAACAACAGTGTTGTTATATTTTACCTTTATCCTTTCCTCTTCCTTTCCCTTGCTTGGTATTACTATATGAGTGGATATGGTCGTTAAATGCCATAATGTTATGGAAATTGATATCATTACCTAAAAAAACTTTGGGTCTTTATATTTCAGAAATTGGATGAGAATTCTTTAACTGTCTGACTGTAATTGTACGACCAATCGATCAATAAAAATATTTAAGAAATTTCACATACAACAAATGTACAAACAATCATACAAGGCAGTTGTTTGTTAGCACTCAGTTGTCTGTTCTTTCACATAAATTGCATTTATTTAAATCCCTTGTTTAAATAACATAAGCGTTTGCATTAGAGGGGAATCATTTAAAACATTATATATGACATTGATTCGCTTGTATTTGTAATAAACTAAATGGTTTTGAATAAGAAGAAGTTAACAATCGTTCTTTTATTGTCACTATATTTAAATGAATTAATGTAAAACCTTATATACACCTCCTACAGAACAATCTTCTGTTTCTTATTTAAATGGCAATTGTTTATGATAGTTGAGCACTATACCCTTAATTCAAAAGTCAAAAATGTATTTTTACCGTTTAATATAATTCCCATTCACCTATAAATATTGTGCTGATATTTGCCTAAAAATTCCAATTTAATCCCATTAATCCTAAGATGTCGTTTAGTGAAAAGAATATTTGAAATTCTTCCACCGTGACGGCTCTATTAGTATCATATCCACAGACGGATAGACAGACACCGTGCACATAATCAGAAACCAACCTAGTTTTGCAAAGGTTGTCGGTAAATAAATAAAAATAAATAATATTTCTCAAAAATTGCCTGACATACTATTTGATTTAGCCTACAGCGTTGTAAATTTTACTTTAATTATTCCTGGAGGCTAGATTCAAATCGATTCAACGCTTGAGTCATACTGGCATATTCTGGTCTCCTATTTGGATTTGGATTCCAACAATTTCTCATATTTTGGTACCTATTCCGTACATATACCAATATTTTATACGTAAACAATTAAAAGGAAAACCACAAAAATCGTCTGAGATGCAAAACTTACTGGTCCTCTGAAGCGAATTTTGGTTTGGTAATCTGAGCCCATTGGTCAACTTTGTGACGAAGTCTGTGCTCCAATTTAATCCGGAATATGGGACAGCGCCTAAAACACAAATTTCTTGCTTAAATAAACCGAACCACTTCATAATTTAAAAAATGGTATAAAAGATCATGTTTGTAGAAAATAACCTAGTGTGAATATTTCCCACAGAATGACTGCATAAGACCATACATCAGATTTACTTGAAAAATTCATTCTATCCAGTGATTCTACTGCCATCCATCTCCAAGGAATGTAAGCCAGCTTTTTATTTACATATGCTGTATTATACAGCTTGGTTGACAGCCCAAAGTCGCTGATTTTGCATACTAAATTTTCATCCAGTAATATATTCCTGGCTGATAAGTCACCGTGTACAACCTTCAAATTTTGATTTAGAAACATCATATTACGGTTTTTATTTAGAGATTTAAAGGTATTTAAAATTTACTAAATTGTAACCCTTTTTGAGCCAATATAATCCATTCCTGCAGCAATTTCCTTTCCGAATCTACAAAATCTTTTGAGAGTTTCAACGATTTCCTTTGGCTTTACACCTTTTTCCAATATTTCCCCATAGGATCGCAAGTAGGTCAACAAGGATCCATTTTTACAGTATTCCGTAAAGACGAAAACTTTTCCTAAAACCAGATAAAACAGTTTAGCAAATTCAATGAAATGTATCAGGACGGAAATGATTTGTGAATAGTATTCACCGAATACCTTTTCGTATTTCAGTAGTACATGCACCAACCAAAGTAAGCACATTTGGGTGACTTTCAATGAATTGCATACTTTAATTTCACATAAGACACTCTTTAATGCCTCTTTGCTTCCGGGAAGTGGAACTTTTGCAGCAAGTTCTTGACCAAACTTTTGATGATCTGGGTCTGAAAACTGAGCTTTATACACCGTTCCAAAATTTCCAGCTCCAAGTCTTTGCTTTTTGTCTAAAAAATTCCCTCATAATTAATGTGTGCAACAAAATTATTATGCAAGGCAAGATCATAGAATCAACTCACCAATTTTAATTTTTGACAGACTTATTTCAAAATTTCTATCGTATTTCATTTTCAAACCAACATATGATGCCATGTTTTCCATCTCAGATTCTAAAAAGGCAGCTTCATCAAAGAACTCGTTCATTTCTTCCTCACTCAACAACAAACTCTTTTGACGTAAATTCCGTTGAACCGCTATCAAAACCACCAATAAAATCATCAGCACCACAGTTATGACAACGAAAATGGTGATCCATGTATTTTGGGAACTGTTGGATGTGCTATTTTCTGATGAGCTATCAATTGGTGGTCGCCAAGTTTCTAAACCCAAAGCCTCTGGAATTTTTAGTAAACGACAGTTTTTTTGTGATGGGACAAAAAATTATTAAATGGTGCTTTCAATAAATATATTTTCAGTACCAGACTCCCTTTCTATATACAAGGTTGTAATGCTTGAGTTTTCCTGATTTGTTACTCGCCACCAACCACAATATAAACTTTCGGGGTTGTCAAAAGCCTCATAAATAAAATAAGGAATGCTATGGACTTTGCAAAAGTCGGCTACCAATTTTGTAAATTTTAAAAACTCGATGCTATTTTCCTTCTCGCTTAAACTGAAATCCTTGGGCCAGCCAATTCTCAGCATAACTGTTGTAGTTAAGTTATGTTCATTCAATAATCTCCAACGAAGCCCTATTGCAATGTCAACAACTTGGCTTATCGTTACAAAATTGGCACCTTGAGCTCTTCTTAGTTGATATATTTCATTTAGGGTGGGTAAATCGCAAATAAGATAATCGGCCCTTGTGAGGAATTTAATACCACTCTTTGAGATTTGGCGGTTACTACAATTTTTAAAAATTATTCCATTTAAAAGTTTCTTCTCTTTAATTTCTTCGGACAGGAAGTTAAACTGATGATGTTTTTCAACAGGAAATGTTTGCTTGTTCGTTATATCCATAGGATAATGTAAACCAAAGACAGCAAGTCCTTTGGAATTTTTAACTGTAACATCATACAACTGAATTACTTTGCTGTAATACTTCCACAAATTTTCATTCTCGGGTACTGAAATAAAAATTTTGTAGCCTTTGTCATCAGTGATGCTTGAAACTTGATTAATTATTTTGAATACGGCTTCAAAGTCTTCCCATGTTACAATTATTTCAACAACATTAAAACTGTTAAAAACAAGGACAAGTTCAGTTGAAACAGAAGTGGCATTAAGTTTGACGTCGTCTAGCTTCTTGAAAGTCAAGTAATCCATGCTAAGTCCGGAAACGTTAGTGATGAGTCCGGTTCTGGAATGTGGATGAGGTTCCCATTTGATGCAAGGAGCTACAAAAACTATGCAATTAAAAACTTGTAATATGCAAACATTATGAATTAAAATCATTGTTATCAGTATACATGTTTCGCTGCTTCTGTATGATTGTTTCAATGCCGGATTTTCTCCTGTCATAAGACTAAATTTTCCATATTCAATGAAATTTGGTTGTTCCTTATTCAATAGGGATAATTCAAGAACTTTAATTTGATGTATGAACATCATTGCCCTAACAATATCCCACATATCTGCTACCGTTATGAAATGAATGGGGTCACAGAGGCGTTGGTCCTCAATATGAACCCAATACACTTTTGTTCCTAAAATGGGTCGGATTAATGGAAACTTATGCATTAATTCTAAAATGATAGCCATTAATATTTTTAAAGTTGTGTAAGTTTCTTCATAAAACCCATGGACACTTGCGGGAGAAGGCTTAAGCCTCTCCAGTTTCCCCCAAAAGAAATACTTTGCAATGTTAAAAATTTGCTGTATTGGCAATGGGGACTTTTTATCTGTTAATACTCGGCGTGTTTGTTCAAAAATCCCTACATCACTTGACACTTGTGGATCAATTAAAACGATAAGTGACAGATTGGAAGCTTCCAGTATCGAATCGAAATCATTTATCATTGCAGTAATTGAATACTGATTTTGATATTTGAGTCGCCGTTGAGCTCTCAGATGAAAGAGTAACCCGTCTGCAGAAATTATTAGAGATGTAACGCAACCAAAAATGGTCACGTCTGATGTTATGTTTTGCATAAGAGATGCTAGAAAATTGGAATCCATTTCGCTTTCTACGGCAGCGAAAATCCAAACCTCTCGAACACATTTTGAAATTCTATCTTTCGATGCGCGAACTGTATCACAAATGTTTCCAAGTTCAACGAAATTTACTGCGAAAAAAGCGTGTATAATTGAATTTCAAACAAGTAAATAAATCAGGAATATATTATGCGTATTTCAACTCACGTGCGTTTATTACCACCTTACAATATTCATCAGCAACATATTTACATGAACAAAATCACCTCCAATCCCATTCCACGCATACCATATGAATTTTTCGTGCTCATATTCTAGTAATCTTGTCCCGTCAAAACTTGTATTTCGTTCCATCCCATTAAAAAATGTGAGTAGGTTATATTCTTCAATATGACATTAATTTTGGTTTGATTTGAGTACTTTACTGCTATTTGTCGCATGACTAATGCATATCGACTCATGGCTTCCCACAGTGATTCCTTCTGGTTAAAAAACCCCATCTTGCTAGGGTCGTAAAACAATGGAATGCTTAACCACAACTTGGTCAATGGAATCGATTTAGAAACCTTTCGTACAATTTCGTCCAAAATGTATTTGAAATACTTATAATTAAGATAGTAGATAGCAGTTGAGGCCTCAACTTCCACTACGTCCAAAATATCTACGATAAATCTTTCATACTCTGATGGTGATTTATCAGAAAGTGTTGTGACACCTATCCTTAAATTTGGTTGAGAGACAAGCAACTTGCTTTTTAAATCTAACAAAACTGTTTCCCCTGCAGGTACATTATCTTCGAACGACAATACAAGAGTGTCCACAGATACAAGAAAATTGATTTCTTCATGGACTCGCACGATTGTGGGGGTATCCCTTGAAAGAACGCTAAATTATCATAAATATTCATACTGTTATTTTCTATTACCAACTCCTCAAATAAATCACACGTTGTTATAAGTAAACGTTATAACAATTACACTTGAAAATAAACTTATAATTATGACGTACACATTTCGAATTAAAATAATAGCCCTTGGTGAGTTTTGGGAGTTGCCTAGGACACATTTAGCCACCAAATCATTTATACGGCTTTTTATTCCTATTAAAAAAAGACAAACTCAGATAAAAAAGTAAATACAACTTGTAAAAAATGTGGTTGAACGGTTGAACCTTTAAAGGTGTCTGATACGTAGAGTAATTGCTCCTGGTGAAGAAATGTAAAATTTTTGGCTGAAGTAATTTGCGACAATTCGGTGGCGTCAAGCACAACTGTACACCTACATTCATGTACGGAGCAGCAGACTAAAAACATCTAAAATTTAATTTTTATTGAATGTATCATACTAATTTTGAGAGAAACAATTCTTAATATCATACAATCCGGGCACTAACAAATGAAGAAACTATTTTATTCATCCCAGTAAAATTTGCAAAGTTTGAATCTTACCCAGAATATGAAGTGTAATAAACTTAAGGCTAGACTTAAGGTTGGCATTTTTCATTGATTGAGGAAGTCAACTGTTATTTTTAATTAGAAAATAGGAATGTAAATAATAATAATTTTATTTATTAGAAATATCAAAACATTAACAGGCACCAACAACTCAAAATTTGGAATTAAACGTCTAGATTTTCATTATATTAACTCAGAATTTTAACCTTTAGTTACTTGGAGGAAGGGTGAATATAGTAGGATATACGGATAATTGGGCCGACCCGAAGTCGCATTCTAAGAGAACTCAAAGGAAAAGCAAATAAAAGAGTACAACGACATTTCAGTTTTTCCCCCACTAACACAACTCATTTGGTATTGCTCTTAGGACCACATCCGGCTTCACTTCTTGGTGTGTTAATGTCGATGACACCATAAAGTTTTATTCCGACACCACATGACTCGCTGATCCTACTGCTTGTGTAATGTCGTAGTATTAACTCATGTTTAACTTTTACAGAGAAAAATGTCAAAGAGGAAATTTGGTATGAATTAAAACAATAAAATTTCCCATCAGTCATAACATATTATTCCCATTAGCCACATTCGTCAAATATTTTCTCAAATCAAATTTGATATATCACACTATACTTTGCTATTAAAAATATTTGACCTTAACCAGGTTGCCATTAACTGATAACATCCATCTTGCTTCCCAAGAAAGGCCTGACTAAGATTTCGTTTGTAAAAATAATTTTTGAAATTGTTCAAGTCGTACGGCAGTTATCGTGCTCACGGACAGACAGACACCATCAGTGAAAATAGAAACCTGTCCCTTTTTGCAAAGTGTGTCGGTCAATAAACTACACATTATACGGATCGTGAATGTGTGGGATAGTTTGAAAATAAATTTTTGAACCCCTTTTTAAATCACTTGTATAGTACTACATCATGTTAACCCTCACATTATAACCTTTACCGCATTATGTAATACAAGCGCAGATTCAAGTGTAAAAGTGATTATAGTTTGTAGGGGTTTTATTGCAGTACAACAATGTCAAAACTTTTACAAATTACGTTGCTATCACTCTTCATTTCAGGCAGGTTTTTTGCTGAGGTAATATGAAAAATATTCGATTCTTTTTAGAACGATTTCATGATAGTTTTGTAATAGTAGGAGAAATTAACTTATAGGCATCAAACTTGGATAGTGGATCAAGTAAGCAAGTAAAATCTGAAATCACAAGTTTTGTTTCGGACATAACAAATTCAAAACAATTGGACTATGATGATCATATCCACCAGTTTGATATATTGGCTAGAAACTTTCCGCTCCTATACTTATCCAGTAGCGTTACAGGTATGTAATTGTTTGTGTTAAAATATATTTAAATAATTATAACCAAACAGAACATATGACTGACACAAGCAGTGTCTTATTGACTGGTCCTAATGAGTTTTCCATAGAAAGATACGGAATTTGGCAAAAGTAATAATTACAAACGTGAAAATTACATATTTCAGAGCTCCAAAATGACCTTAAGAATGTGCTTGGTGGCCTTGATGCAAAGTCTAGTTCAAATTTAATATTGACTATTAAAGTACGGTAAGTTAATTAAGAATATTCAGCTTGCACTTTTGCTCCTACCCAATTAAAACTCAAGTTGAATTCGTATGGATTTGGTGTCCAATAAGGACAAATGAATATTATACGTCACAAGAGTTGCATGGTGACCTACTTCTCAACAACCATACGCCACTGCTGTACCAGTATACTTCAGAAAAGGAATACTTTAGGGAACCGATGCTATAGCACCTCCTTTGTAACAATATTTCACTATCGTTACGTTCCCGCACCGACACAGAGCCTTGCACCTAGATTTTAGTAGAAAGTTATACACAAGCTTTTCCATTTCTAACTGAATACTTTTATAACTGCAATAACTTTTGTTTGTTGGAGGATTGGGCTCTATTTTTCCACATCTACTCATAACCTTTGCCCACATTTCATACCTGGGCACTATAGCCTGGAGTCACTCTTCAAAAAATAATACAGGTTGACGTCGGAAAAATAAAAAGTGCATTTCTCAAATTCTTTAAGTGATTTTTGTTGGAGGGTCTGACACTTTTACTTTTAGCAGACACTTAAATTACCCTGTTTTTGTGTTAAGCTGATTATATTGAACTTATGTTTCGTCTCCAGTCATTATTTGGCCAAGAAAACTCTTCTCCGCCTTCACAGAGTAATGACGAATTCTCGTCAAAATCAGATTTGCGCATTTTCATTTTTCCTTACTAAGGAATTTAGGAATCCGTTTGCAGCAGCGAAGATACAATCCCAACTTTCTCGTAATACCCTCCAAGTAGAGGTGACAGACCCTTTGACTTTTTATGAAATCTACAATCGATTGTCATTCCCCGGTACATTTGGTATTTCCTCAATTTTGTAATTTTTACAAATTTCTTCGCATAACATTTGCTTTTATTTTGCTGGTCAATGTCGCCCGATTCAAACTTTTTACACCATGTCTAAATTTTCATTAAATAAGGAAACTTTTTCTTATAAAAACGGTCCAATTTGGTCTTTAGTTGTCTGATTGACAGCCAAATTTGCTGAGTTCAAATATTAGAGCATGATCCAAGCTCTCTGCTTTTGTTTTCGCTTATCCACCTTGCGTGCTTCCGTGATCATAACTACTACATCAATTAAGGTGAATTATTGTGTCGAAACATTTTGGTAGCTAAGATTCTGGGCTATCTTATATTACCCATGACTGGGATATTGATAAACTTCCGTTGAGATACGGCAGTTATAAAAGTATTCAGTTAGAAATGGAAAAGTCTATGTATGTATTTGTGGCCTGGCACCTCCTGCAGATATGTTTCATTTGATTGCTTGAAAATGTGCCAATCTCTTAGCATGGTTCTTTTTGTATCTGATACAGAAATGTAAGCTCCTCAAGATAAGCATTTTGTGGAGTTTGCACATTTTGTCCATAAACCGTAATGTATATAAGATAAGGCTTGGCAAATATTGCTTTTAAGCCCAATGAAAAGCCTAAAGCTTTAACCAGATTTAAATATTTACATGACGCTCGAAAGTTTTTACTACTATCATTTTGTGATTGTGAACCCCAAATATCCCTTGGATCGTAAAATCCATAAAGTGTTGAACTCACTCATCTAACGAGGGAACTACGGCAGTGGAAACCCTTCGATTTGGCTCAAATTTTTTCCACATGCTCATTTTAGTGAGTAATGAACGTGTGCAAAAGCATTTTTCACAATGGGTTGTTATTCTCGAAAAATTAATTTTTTAAGATATTACACCTCCAAAATTTGAAATTGCTTATGGGAAATAACATGGGAAAAGTCAAGCTAGAGAAGGGGGTACCGTTACCGTTTTTTTCAAAGTCCGACTTTTTGGAAACAATGTATTTTTTACAAGCCGATGCACATATGAAGCATTTACGTGACACATAAAGCCAGAAATGTTGCCATTGCATGAGAGTTTATGAAAAAGGGCCAGTTTTGAAAAACAGTAACAGTTCATTTTCAAGTCCAATTAAGTGAATATACTGACAAAAATTCCTTACATACCATATAGGTAGGTTTGAGTTTCTTCGATTAGATAAGGTAACATAAAATTATTTTTGAAAATTCAAAATTTGAATCATTTCACGAAAACGTAAGAAACATATATAATTGCATGTGCATACATGATTGAAAACTTCTTTTCACTTCATAATTATGAATAGAATTGAATTGAAGGAGAGTCAGACCTGAAAAATTGAATTGAAAGAAGTCCGTCCAATTCAAGCCCTTAATTGAATGAGAAATGATTTTTTGTGTATAACTTGCGGTAAGAGTTTAAGTAAAATTTTGTAATCCAACTTCTATCTAACTAGCTCAATATGAAGTTCCAGGAGTTTTATTTGTGCGTTTCAATAATTAAGACCCCTTTTTGCCCTTTTAGAATGCGAGTTTGCATCAAAATTTAAGGGAGTGCAAATTTGCACTTCTGGAGTGCATAAGTGCATACCTAATTTAAGTGAAGTGCAAATTAGGATTCCAGGAGTGCAAATTTGCACCCTGATCCCTGACTGTCTGAATGTTGTCTCATTACCCTGCTGAAAAAGTCTCAAGTTTCACCCACCTAGGAATCCAATTTGATTTCATAACTTTCGTAGCTCTTCCACATAAGCATAAGTTATGGTAAATAAAAAATGGGCGTGCTATATGGTTTTCATATATACAGCGAATCTTCTCCAATACTGTTTTTTTCAAAAATGGCCCTTTTTCATAAACTCTCATGCAATGGCAACATTTTTGGCTTTATGTGTCACGTAAATGCTTCACATGTGCATCAGCTTGTAAAAAATACATTGTTTCCAAAAAGTAGGATTTTGAAAAAAAACGGTAACGGTACCACCTTCTCTAGCTTGACTTTTCCCATGTTATTTCCCATAAGCAATTTCAAATTTTGGAGGTGTAAAATTTAAAAAAATTAATTTTTCGAGAATAACAACCCATTGTGAAAAATGCTTTTGCACACGTTCATTACTCACTAAAATGAGCATGTGGAAAAAATTTGAGCCAAATCGAAGGGTTTCCACTGCCGTAGTTCCCTCGTAAGAGGTTTCCGGTCTCACTTAATTTCAGAAAAGGTCAAGAAAAAGAAATATTATCCGATACAATTGATTCAGCATTTAAGCTGCACGAATTCAAAAGACGATGTCAAGTAATTTTATTTTCCATCACAAATGTTTTTGATTCCTTCAATTACACATCAATTGCGACCAAAATACGAAGAATTTCTCCCAAAATTAAAACTGGCATATCACTCCAAACTTGGAAGGAATCTGTTGAAGCTACTGGATATCTACCGGAAGGAATTGAAGTCCTTGAAATTTCATCCTATTCAAAGACCACCTTTGTAACCTACCATTTGCTTGAAGAATACATTGACTCCATAACACTTCCATACCGACCCTTACCTGCGGGACAAAACTCTACGAAACTCCCTTTAATTTTACTGAGAACTAATCCGGAACTCCGGAAAGACATTTTTACAAATAATGAAACTAAAGCAAGATATCTGTGTGTACAAGCGGATTTTATGCATAGAATCTCAACAGTAAAAAATGTAAAATTTATATTGGACAAGGTTGAGGATCTCCAAACAATTCAAAGCATATCCAGTTTTATAAATCAAACTTCAGCAAACAAAAAATGTCTACCATCAGTCGATTCACTGAAAAGTGTAATGATCAACTTGGATAATGTTTCTCCATACAAGTGGGTCCGTCATCCTCCATCCAAAAACGAAATTGTAGTAATCTCAGACCTACTGGCGTCATCTTACTCCTCAGTTACTATTACCCTATGTACGAACTGCTTCGTTGTAAACTAATTCTTTCATTTTAGTTTTAAAACAACAAATAATGATTGTTTTCCAAACAATTTTTCAGATGGATTGTAATCTTATGCGAAAACCCAGATATTGAGCCAACTTAATAACAACTCAAACCTAAAACTTGGGTTAAATGTTGGCATCCATAGCACCGCCGATTCTGATATGTTCGACAACTTTTTGTTGCAATTATCACAACAGCCAATTGTCAGTATATCGACTATACACATGTTTTTGGATGAAACCGTGCTTTATTTGAACAACCAGCAAATCAGTACAGAAAGAGAATACGAACATGCAGTCAGCAGCACAGAAACTTTATCCAAAGTAGCAGACGAATTTAGGGATAAACTAAATAAAATCAATGTGAGTTTGGTTACCATCTGTTTCAGGGATGATATCGTAGGTGCAATTCTTAACGCTGAGAAAGAGAAGCCTAGCAGAGTGGCGTTAGACATTAAAGAAGTTCTTAAGATTTCAGATGCCGTTCTTTGGCCTGAAGTTTTTCCTCAGGATCCAAACACGAAGGATTTGGAGAATTATGAATCGATTGTACCTAGGTTTAATTTCATTACTGGTGTTTATTACAGGTTTAGAAATCGGTACCCAAATCCTCGATTAATTGTTAGCCTCAGTCTTGGCTATGCACATTCCAGTGGTGGGCCGTCATGTGGGCAGAAAACGTGGTGGAACAATGAAGAGTTTTTACAGGTCATATACAGATGGGCTGGCATATTTGGTTTGGAAATGACGGATCGACCATTTTCCATTTTTAAGGATGGAAGTTATGAACATGGGCGTTGGTCCATTGTGCCACACAGCAGATTAGACGTGAATGGAAGCATTCGTAGCACGACAGATGGTATTTTTGAACAATAAACCATTTGAGATAGGATACATAGAATTAAATACGTAATTTTATTACCAGACTTTTTTAAATTTTTTGAATGCCCCTGTGTAAAATGGAGTCCAAATGAGATTGAACAATCAACGTATAGAAAAGTCAATTCAACTGGAGTATCCATTGCTTATTCGTCTATACAAAATACTAATATATCGTCCGCAAATCGTAAGCAATCACTACGTGTTGCTGTGGCGAGATTTCAAGTCATTGAAATAATTCTTTCAGATGATAGCGACCGCATTTCAGAAGAAAAATGTCCACTGGGTTTTAAAAACGGTAAGTATCCAATGTTTTGATTGTCCTCTTTCAGGTTGGCATGATTCATTTGTTTTCCACAAAAATACGTTATTCATTTTAAATCGGGTTTCAATGTTTCATGGAAAATTAAAGCCATTATGAAAACGGCCTCATTCTTTATAGCTTTTGTTGTCAACATACATCATATTAGTAAGAGACAAGTGTGCGAACCCACCATAAAATCCAGAATACTCGATGCACTCACAGCTCGGACAATAAATTGAAATTTATGGCCTGGGGTGAAAATTTTTGCAACAATTTGGGAGACTTTCGATCATGTACTGTCTATTGATAGTCCTCAAAACTACCAAGGTGTTTCCCGAATTTAAATAAAAGGTCCGTACTCAGAAACTTACCCCCTGGTGAATTTTTCTCATCGGTATTAGAAAACCCCACATCGCATGTTTTATGAATTTTCTCCGCATTTTTTATGAGAAATGGGTATTTCGAATGGGGATTACTAGTAAAAACTGACTAATAAGGTTAAATATAAATACAAACGACGAACTACAAATTTTTTTAAAGTCTGCGGAGCTCATTTAATTTCTCTTCAGACTTTCCGCTATTGTTTAGTAGCCATGACCAGGACACAATTCTGGATTTCTGATGGAAATGGTTTTGTTTTTAAAATCCGAGGTCATACCAGCATCTTCTACACTTCAATCCATGTTGGGTGAAATCCATTTAAGTGTGAAGTAATGACAGTATAGTATAGGATGGAAATATTGAAAATAGTATGGGGTATTTTCTAATATTTATGGTGGGTACCATTCTTGGGATATGGGTAAAAATCATACGTGTACGATTCTCATTTTCAAGTGGTTATTTAAATGCATGCCAAAATTATTTATCATTTCAAAAGATTATATTATGAAGCATTCCTCACTTTTGATTCAAAGGTAACTCTTCATCCCTGATTGGCGAAATTGATCGACTGCCAGAAACTAGTGAGAAAACAAAAATATATATTTCCTTGGAAAATGGAAGCCATTTTCTACAGCGGTTAAGTTGTTTAACCACCCTCGTCAAAACAGAAAATATTTCTATTGTGGCGGGGATTCACCTTTCGCTAAATGCAATATCAACTCTACCTAAAGACGATTTAGAACCTCTCAATCATTTATTAAAATTGGTGACCGAGCTTGCACAAAAAAATATTACATTTGGGCTTACTCAGGATTGTTCGTATGAAACGAAGGATTTATTCAATGCTCGAATGTATCTTCCAATTTTAAACCTGGCTGAGTATAGAATTTGTGATATTCCACCACTGCCTCCTTCATCCTACCCTCTTAATTTTGCTCGACTACATTATCATTTGGACATTGCGAGAACTTTACAATTGGATGCAACGGCAAATGAAGATGTTTGGACACGCAAACCAAAAGTAATGATTAGAATTGGGTGGCCAAAGCCGGAGAATAATATGACGGAGGATGACATCAACAAACATTTTCTCAAGTTTATTAGAGATGTGAATGAAATTACGGAGGCTTATCAGATTCCCATTTTTATCAAAGATACATTTCAAACTAACTCATCCAAATATGTTGGCTGGTGGTATGGGGATACAGGAAATATTTCAACAATTACAGAAAGAGAATCAGGTTAAATATAAAAGTTTATTTAAAATTACATGAAAACAAGCTTCAAAAAATTATCTTACACTTTTCCTTTTCATAGAATTTCTTGAGCATCAAACATGGAGACCGCAAGAGACAAAACTAAGCCGAGAAGAACCCACAAACGCAGGAATGTGGTTTGGATTATCAACTGGAATTTTTATCGTTATTTTAGTAACCTTTGGTGGTTTAGCATATTTTTTTGTTCGAAAACACCGACAGAATTACGTTTTAAGTGAAGACGAAGTTAAGGAATTTTTCGAAGGAGAAAATAATGAATCTGAAGGAAACAATGCTCAAACAAGTGGGAAATATGATATGAAGCATGAAGTTAAATGGAAGGATCTGAAACTAGGTATACTATAAAAGCTTTGAAACGGTGCTGATTTCTTTATTTTAATAACTAAATATTTTTTTTAAATTTGCGAATTCTTTAACAATTTAAAACCGGCTCCAACAATTTTTTTTTGTTGCAGAAAAAACAAGCAAAATTGGCTCAGGTCAATTTGGTGTGGTTTACGCATCAATATTGCAAGGGGAAAATGCAGCTGTAAAGGTATCAAAGCAGAGAAATGAAAGTTGCGTGAAAAGTATTATGTCGGAAATAAAGGTTATGATCCAGTTTGAGCCGCATACCAATATTCTCAAGTTTGTTGGAGCTTACACAAAAGAAATTCGGAGAGGTATACTGTAAATCTTATTCAAAATGAAAAAATAAAAACCGATTAGTAAAACAAAATATATTTTTGTAGGTATAATCTGCCTCGTAACCGAATATTGTGAGATTGGATCGCTTCATGCATATCTTCAATCTATCTTCAGCAATGCGATTTCAGATAGGTCATCAAATACTGAAAATGTCCCACAGTTTTCTCTCGTCAGCATTCAACAACTGTGTCAATTTTGTCAACAAATTGCATCTGGAATGGCTTTTCTCGGCGAGCAAAATGTGGTTCATGGAGATTTATCTGCTCGAAATGTTCTACTGGATTGGCAATTAACTTGTAAAATTAGTGACTTTGGCTTTTCCAGAAAAGTACAGGAATATGCGGATAAGAAGGAGCACATTCATGAATTTATTCCGTGGAGGTGGATGTCTGTTGAGTCTCTAACTCACTTGAAGTTCACAATTAAATCGGATGTTTGGTCTTTTGGAATTACAGCTTGGGAGGTCTTTACACTAGGTATGGACCTTTATAATAATAAATAATGCATTTAATTTTAGGCTGAACTAAAATGAGTTTAATTTTTTTTAATAAATAAAAAGGAAGTGTTCCATACTCTGGCTTAACTTGGAGTCCAGATTTTGCATCAGAATTGGCAAATGGATTGAAGCTTGACAAACCAACTTATGCTACAGATGAAATGTAAGTGAACCAAATAAAAATACATTAAATTACAGTGATTTTGAAACTGTGTATTAACAAGTTTACATTTGTTGACACAAACCTTTTTTAGATATGAAATTCTCATAGATTGTTGGAAAATTGAGCCACTTGAACGACCCGAGTTTTCCACTCTGTGTAATTTTTTCAAGAGAAACTGTTCGGATTATGCTGCCGTGCAATAAACAGCAAGACAGTGTAAAATCTGACACAACAACGTTTTTATGCTTTAGCAATTTCTGTATTTGATTAGCACGCAATGTAGCTTCAATTTTTTTCTTTGAATTGTGTAATTGTGCCAACCAAAAAAAAAGATTATATAGTTACGTTCCAAAGACGAAAAGATATTTCATAATACTTTGTATTTGTTATGTAACTGATAATATACTTAATTTTCTTCTAATAAATATTATATGACTTGGGCATTTTTTTCTTAAACGCTGTGTTGGATAAACATACACGTTCGGATTCATACATTTACTATACATTTCTTGTAATAACTGCAACGCAACATCTCCCAACTCATATTTTTTTGTGATTTACAATGAATTACATAAGCCTCATCCTTATCTTTATTTTAAAAATTGGGTTGTCACATGGAGAAATGGAAATAAAAGTGGGAGTTGGAGAACGCTGTGTCAAACATCCAGTTTTCTTTTCTTTGATGGGCGAAATGGAAGTGGCTGATAATGGCATCAAGAAAATTTGCCCGAGTGGAACAACCTGCCGAAGCGGAGCATGCAATTGCGACGACCTTCCAGACGGGACGGTGACTGGGATATCGCTAAATGTCCAAGGAAGAATTGTGTGCAGACGTGTTGCAGGACAAAAATGTGATTCTAATGAGGAGTGCTTTCCTGACGTATCATGCGCTTCTGGAATATGCACTTGTGAGGAAAATGAGTATTGTGTGACAAGCAAAAACGACGTTGTTCTCCCGGAATAGATTAATGTTCACAAATTATAATTCCTGCTTAACAAACTAGTATTGAGGCTGTTAAATACATTTTCATAAAAATTAAAGCGAAGATTTGGTAAATAATGGAAGATATTTGTTGAGATTTTTAATTAATGCTGAATGCTACAAAAATTATTTTTTACAATCGTAAATTAAAAAGAATTATACTCTCAAGCCATTAAATTTTTTACCAACCAATTAATATTTGACATAATGAATACGTATTCCCTCTTTGCTACGTCGTACAATTTTACCCTATTTACGGTAGCTGTAAATCAGTTGCAAAAGGAAGCATATATTTTATTTATATAAGCATAAAGTGTTTATTTTGCTAAAAATTTAACCTTCCGTCCACTGCACTCTGTCCTTTCAGTCAACAATATGCGAGATTGAAGCCTTTTTTCAAACAAGTGAGTATTTACAGAAACACTTGCAAATACCTTTGAGAGATTTCTTACTCATACTCACAAACCATTCATTAGGTCCACCTTCTAATTTCTCTTTGAGACTCAAGTATGTATCCAACAGATTTTCATAAACGTCGAAATATGCATCTAATTTGCACTTACTAATCCTGTTTAGGATATAGTTTGGATCCACCATTTCCACCAGTTTTGCTAGGGTGCTTGATGATTCAAGGAAGCATAGATTTGCTTCATGATCTGATTACGCTTCAGGACTAACTACTTTGTTTAAATTTTTAAGGAATGTCGACAGTTTGGTATGAAATATAAAGGACTGATTATCTGCCAATAATAATGACAGTTTTTTTTAAAAAAAAATATAGATTTTTCTATTGGGAATCGGACTGAAGAGTTGGGTTTTGTTAGTCACTTTGTAACAATTCCCATCATTATCCAAGTTCCAAGAATTAAACGAAAACGGGGCATCTGAACAACTATCCTGCTCTGATCGAGCAGCAAGTTAAACTTAAATGAAATTACGCCAGGTCGTTTTTTTCATAACTTTAAAAATGTGAGTGGAATAGAACTAAAAATGAGAATTGATAGGATGAGTACTAACCAAAACTTTTTGTTGAAAGCAGTGATACAACCTTGATAAGAAATCCCTCATGTTTTGTACACGTTCAACGTTGGCATATGTTACAAATTTACGACCCTTTGTTCAAATGGAAAATATTGTTGACTTCTATCATACTCATAAAAAGTTCAGGATATACTCAAATAACGTTTCAGCCCACATGAAACTGAATAATACATAGTATTTAACTAGAACGTTGAGCATGCTTTATTGTGTATGAGCTTTAAGAGAATGCAATTTCGCTTTTGTAAGAACTATCCACGTTTTAAAATCCTACAACTATTGGATCCTCGCTACTGGCTTGGACGTCGTGCTGTCATTCGTAAGAGTGAAGAGGCAGACACGTAATTAAAATATTTATTGGAAAACCTATCAAATATGTTCTAAACACGTAAAGTATCAATTATAAAAATATTATTTTTAATTGTAGATTGTTGAATCATCGTGCAACTAATTTGAGAATTTGAATTTGTGTTTGAAGCCGGATCTCCAGAACGTGTCGATAGAGGTGTTCCAAGTTCTCAACTGCAGGAGAGACGGGACAGATTCATCGAAGTCATCAACCATCTTGAGAGTCAAGTTAAGGGAAACAGTGAGGATGGAAGGAATGGAGGCTATTGCCAAAGCTCAAGTTGACGCCGAGGCGACGGAAACCCGTGATACATTGTCGGACTGGATCCTACCCGACAAACCTGAAGGATCAAATATGTTGCTAGAAATCTCTTCATCCGCTCGTGTATCAGTACTTCGGAATAATAAGGCGGAACCTATTAGAATTGAATCAGGCGACTCGTACTCACAGAACATGTGGATTGCGTTCGAGAACGACAAGTTTTTCTATGGCCAGGCTGCTTTTCATTGGAAAAACGAAGGAACAGCACCAACAGCCTATTGCTGGTTTCAAGATTTGGAAGAAATTTTCATAAAGGATTCGAATTTAACGCGATATCGCTTCCCTGTTGGACACAAGATTCCGTATTTGGATATTCGAATTGAGTATTTGTTGGGACTCTACATCCAAAACTTGAAAAGGATATGTGAGAGGGAGCTGCGTTTGGTTGCTGGATCCATACAGAAGATAATAATTGTTGTTCCATTGTGGTTTGCCAGTATCCAACGACAAGTTTTACGACTTGCCGGATCCTTTGCTGGATTTGAAAATGTTATGCTTATCAATGAAGCTACTGCTGTGCAGCGTTTTTACCTGGCGGGGTGGTCATCATCATCATCACCACAACCTTCGTCCTCGTCTCAACGGCAGTTCTTAGTGATCGTGGAAAACGCAAACAATCTTGATTTTGTAGTTTACCAATACAATGAAGACGAGGATGGGCGAAAGTGCCTGGAAATGCTTTGGCTGGATGGGAACATGTACGAATGCCAGAAAACTCCAGACGGCGTTGCGAAAAGAATTCAACGGTTGCAGCACATTCAAGAGCGTGTGACAGGGAAGAGCATTGCTACTTTGGCTACTGATCTAGCGCAAGAGACAATTAATAAATTTAAAAATTCAGGATGGATGACGGAGGGATTGGAAGTGATAATATATTGCCACAACATACTATGGACATCCATCTTCAAGAACGTAGTCATCAAGATTTTTGGTGATTCTACAGTTATTCATGAGAATTATTTGAACTCCGTGATTTATATGGGAAAGCGATTGTTCAACAACGAAGCTTTTGAAATCCAGTCGCAGGAATTTCCTCAGCGTATCCTTGAGTTGAACCCACTTGCGATTTACAGAAGAGATATTGAAGACGCCTACATTCCTTGCACCATCTTGAACAAACTCGACAAGCTTCCTGAAGACGAAGTAGGGCTCCATCTCAAGAATAAGACAGGGATCCCTTCCAGCACTCACGTTCTTGTCTACCAAAAAACGATCTTGGGGGAGGAACTTCGGATTGGAAACTTAAAAATGGGTCGGATTCTCTATTATTTGTATCCAGAAATTGGAACGTGTTTTGTCGTTGATAAGGAAGGAATCCTCAAATTCGACCATGTGTTTGGTATCACCGCCAAAGGAGCTATCGAGCCAGTTCCTAAAAAGTATGTTACCTGGCGAACCGCGACCAGTACTGAGGAGGACATAAAATTCTATCGATTGAAATTAAATAATCTGAAGAAAATAGGTTGAGGGAGGTGGATAGAGCTTGTGAATACAGGAATTTTGTGACTTTTACTTGTAATAATTATATTTCCTAAAAAATCCATTTCTAAATAATACTATTATCTTTTCAGAATTTATATGGTTTAACACAACTCTTTATTCACTGACTACATCAAAATGCATTTGAAGTCAAATAAAAACTGCAGAATTAATAAGCTACTTATTCAAGGTTTTTGGTTCAAAGTTCATTCTGATAAGTCCAGGTAATTTTCATAGAAACAGGTAATCTCAATATAACTTATGAAATATTAGAGTGTGATTTTATCCCAAAACGGGCATGAAAATCATTGCCGACTCGATGAGGGTATTGTAATTCAAGGAATAGTTGCGCAAGGTTTTTTTTTAGTTTTTCATAGGAACAAATTTTAATTCTACTTTTGAAGACTTTGGCCTTAATTTAAATAAAGTAAATTCAAAATTATTTTGTAATTTTTAACCGTTAATCAGTTAGTGGTTCATTTCACTTTGCATCTTTAATCATTATTTTAATTAAAAATATGCAATTATATGGTAAATGTGAAGATTCGCCGAGACATCACCATATAAAACAGTAATTAAAATGAAATCAAGGAGAATAAGTAAATACATTTGGAAATTTGTGTGCTTTTTGATGTCACTTGTTGTTTAGGTTCAGCAGCTAAGTTTGAGACGACGGTGGAGGTATTCTGGGACCAAATATCAAGGATCCAACACGTACATTTGTACTGCCTTGAACAATCTAGATAGATAGAACAATCAATAAAATTGTTAAACGCTTTCAACCTTCAATAATTAATACACGACACAGCAAGCATATCTGCATATTGTGGCTGAACTTACAGCATCTTCGTAGTCGGCCGACATTCCCATGGATAGTTCAACGTTCTGTCTTTCCAGATTCAATTCTTTACAAACTTTTTCCTTCAGATTGAACAACAACTGCAATAGAAAGAATCATTTATTTACTGTTATTACTTTAATATACATATGCTTATAAAAATACAATTTTTATTTCGTTTCCCAAGTGTGACAAAATAACTGAGGATTAAATTTACTTGGAAGTCTTTGTTTTCACCACGGCGGCCACTTGCGCTTTGTTCCCAAGATCCGATGGTCATCAACCCAATAAAGTTTAATTGTTTGCATTCCTCAATGATGTATTTGGCAAGAGCAACACACGACTCTGGATCTGCTCCGCTTTTTGCTAGAAACGAAATTAATAATTATTAATTAAATCAACAAGTAACAACAAACGTCACCTTAATTTTTTCATTACAATCTTCTCCGCTGCTGTTGATCTGAAGCATCACATTTAGCGGGGTTTCAAATTTACGGCGAGCCACCGCATCATTCACATGCCTAGCTAAGCCCTCTGAGTCTATCGTTTCAATGACGAATAATTTATCACCAGCAGACAACAATTTAGACACCTTGTTTTTCTGTAAGTGACCAATGAAGTGGAACTTGATCTTGGGGCAGCAGTTTTCAACCTGAAAACAAACCAAATCAATCTGTCACATTTCACAAACTTCCAACACTTTTTTAACTCCAATTTAATATGCTAATAATTAGTTATACCTCAGCACTAGTTGTTTTATCAGCCAATTCTTGGACATAATTTTCGCCAAAATGTTGCATACCAGCTTGATAAGCTTGAATAACATGCTGCAAGGATTTCTTTTTCGAAACGGCTACCAGTCGTGGCTGCGCACAAACACTTTGAAGTTCCTGTTTAATCAAAGATAACACACTACTTAAAATATTTGAGATATGATGCTAATAAATTGTTTAGTAAAACCATAATACCATACGGCTTTAACATGCACGCATTTACCGGAGATCGCTTAGCACATGCAGTTACAATCCGTTCTTGAACAGTTAAGATATTTCCAACGATTTCAGCCAACTCTGACATTTTGACTAGGCAGGTGACGATCAGACTTCTTGACATTAATTAACTTGTTTAAAAAGCTTGATATGAGCTTATGCCAACAGAATCTAGTTAAGTGGTTGTGTGACCTTTTTAATGATGATATACGATGAAATCTCAGCTGATTACTGACAACTGAATTTAAGAATAAGAAATGGTGCGATGTATATCTTCATTCTTCATTCGAATGGCACTTCAATCTTAAGGACACTAAACCAACTGACTGACAACAGCTAACAAAGGAGTTGTTTGGAAACCCTTTAAATGCAAATGACTAAAAATTGGACATTAAAAGTGATAGTTGAACAAGAGCAAGGGTGAAAGCTAATTGAAAAACTAAAAGTTTGACGTGAGTTGCTTGCAACTTGCATCATGGCCATACGGTTCCTTGAAAAAGTGATTTTTTCATGTTGTTGCTTACGTACAAATAACACATACTTTTGTAACAATATCTTTAATTTCCGGGCTGTAATTGGGGCAAGTTAATAAAAGTCAAAGTAGTACAACATGCGTATTTAATACTCATTTCAATTAGAACGTTCGTTAGGGATTTTAAATGAATGTATTCGATTCGGAATGTGTCCTGGTTTTATCATATATTTTTCCACAACACTAAAGTTACCACAAATAGTCCGTAAAAACAATTCGTTGGTGCATGAAATAACTCACGTTGCCTTTTTTCACCAGTTGTCGAATGTTTGTAGGTTTATTAAAATTATAGCAAAATGGCAATGGAGCGTGGCTCGAAATTCAGACTTGCGTTAAGGATAAGGAAAAATTATGGGGTTATATTTGCACGTGCTTTGGTTTTCGGTAAGCGAGTCTTGGGTAATTTGACATGCGAAACATTTTCCTCTCATTACTGCTTATGGAAATGTTTACGAGAAAAGAAAAGAAGCTCACACTTTAAGAAATTAATAATATACATATTCTGCATTCGAGCAGGTGTAAGCAAAATTAATAAATAATTCAACGCTTTTGGTAGTGAATACCAATGTAGGAAATTAAGACTCGTCAAATAAGCTTAACATTCATAATCAAAATATATCCAACCATGCATGAAATGCTTTAAAAAATAAGGGAAAATTATGGGGTTATATTTTGGTTGCGCCAGTAATCAAGCCTTGAGCAATTTCACATGACAAACATTTCTCTCATAAAACTAAGTACTTACTACCACTATTTGGAGTTGTGGGAGTGGGGGCACGAAATTTATGTATTAATAAAGAAAAATTTACGGTGGGGAAGTCGGTGCTCATTTTTAGAAAGAAGCTAAAATCACAGCTTGCCATATAAAACGTTAGTTAATATTTTTTGGTTTGGTTTCAAATCGCGCCAGAAACAACTCGCTTGGACGCTACAGAACGCAAATTTCTGGAAATACAAAATCATCCTTCTTTAAAAACGATAAAAGTCAATTTTATTCCAATTTCCGTATTTTAATTGATTTTGAGCAGCGTCAGCGGTGGATTTTCAGAAATGCAAAGGAAATTGTACAACTATAATGGTCTTGTAACTTGTGATGTAATTTTATGTGAAACCATCAACAAAATTCGGACCAATATTTTATTTGTCAAGCTGTCATTTTAGCTTCCTCGTCAAAATTAGCACCGACTTTCCTGATCCAAATTTTTGTTATGAGTATCTAAACACCAAAAAGTGGGAGTTGATGCTTAACATTCATAATCAAAGTTTATATTACGCTGCTAACTAGCAATACTGTTGTTTACACAAGATTTGGGTCGATCGGACATCATATTTATTTATTCGATCGAGCCGAAAACAACTTAAATATCTTGTACTTAAATTCGTATTTTTCAAAATTCCAAAATGGGGAAAGAGTTAACTATCGCATTTTTTGCTGCAAATCTAATGATTGTGACATTGAAAAACGCAGAAAGCCGTGACTTGATCTTGGGACTTAATACGAAATACGTTGATTTTGAAGAAAATCTAGCTCCGTTCACCAAATGCCTGACCCACATTATCAACTTTGAAGGTCTGGACATTGCACCCATCCACTTCCCAATCGTTCTCAGTCACTACGGTCGTGAGGCAAGTAAAGGAAAATTTTTGCCAGTGGAATTACTCTCTCTTAGCCAGCCTCACTCCCGAAACCAATCCGAATTGTTAAGAATCCTAACCTACATCGACATAGCTCCCAATTCAAAGCCATGGTATTGCGAAGCCCATGTGTTTTTAGCTTTAAACAAGATCCTGCCCAACTACTTCATCCAAAGACATGGCTACCTTCCAACTTTAGTGATACCAAATTCCCTACCATCATTTCTTAATGCTCGAGATGAATTTGTCGGCAACGGAATAATATCTTTGAGAATGTCATACAACGTTTTAATCATGGACGAAAGCTCTCCATAATTCAGTATAATGATTACATCGTGGCTTTATTCCATATTAATTCGCAAATCTGCAGCACGCGAATAGTTTGTCTGGTTTATGGAAAGGGAATCACGGAAAGGAAATCAACTCGTGTTATCATCCCAAAACTTTCACCTCTGCCATCACTGCGCATCTTGCAAGTCGTATACACATCGACGCATGCCAATAAAAATGAAAAGCAGGCAAGAGTTGGATGCCTACATTGAGAAAACAAACAATATTCGGGAGCCACCCTTGTGGTTTTTGATTACGCAAGGGAACATGTTCCATAATTTTAGGCATGTTGGCACCTTCAAATCTCTCAACGAAGGGAACCCCCTTTTCAACGACCGAATTCGGCAGAAGACGAATCCGTGGAGGAAAGAATGGTATATGCAAGTTGCCCTACTCAACTCATTGCTCCCCAATTCCAGCTTTGTCATACGGAACAACATCGACGACGATTTGAATAGAGCTTTTGTCAGAAGCACCACAGTTGCTTGTGGAATCCAAATCGTGAATTGGAAGGAGCTCCCTGGCCTAACCCAAGGTAATGGGGATCGAATATTTCGAAATTGCCTATGATTCGAATTAAATTTGTGAGTTGTGTAAAAATTACCACGTCTCCATTGCATCCATTCGTCGAATTATTCACTGCGTTTGATATCAACAGCTGGATTGGAATCTGTGTCATGTTTCTGGCATTGGCCATTGTATTTATAAAGTCATTGGTTCGAGTTTGGAAAAGGTGGCCGACAACCTGCGGAATCATTTGAGATGATCAAGAAATACAAGGGGTTGAAGAAGAGTCTGTTCTACCACCTTTTCTTGATAATTCCCTGCTTTCTGGAGCAGTACTCAGATAAAACCAACAATCAACTGATGACCACACCCTGTTTAAAATGGCTAGCTTTGTTTCCCCTCATGTTTCTCATACTCAGTAACGCCTACAAGGGTGACAACATTATGAGGCTAATGGTACCCGATCCTATCATCCCAATGGATACATTTGATCAACTAGTCGAAACCAAATTTAAAATTTACGATTTACCATCAGAAGTTGGTGGAATGGAGGTAGAGCTACTAAAAAAGCAGAATGAACAAATGAATTTTGTTCAGCGAAATCCGCACGAAGCGTACCCAGTTGTTTCTCAATTGCTGAAAACAATTTTCATTGGATTAACATTAGCACGGGAATTTTCTGAAATCGGTCTGAGCAAATTGGGGGATCGTGTATCCCCTCGTACATGGTTTTACCTAAACCATACGAGTTTGTTTCCTGACTGGAGGGAAATTGACAGAGCTAACGAAACCCAGGTTATGAACAAATTGTTAATGCCTCATTTATCCAAATGCGATAAATCGGCAGCTCTCATGCCTGAATGGATGGCACATGTGGTTCATACGCAGCTTCTGAGGAAAACTAAATTTGCATACTTTGGGAAGGATTCGATGGAAAATTACCAGGCGGGATATCAACTAGAGAATTGGATCCCGCAAACGTTTCTGGTGAGAATGGCGGGACTCGTTGCATCAGGTATTGTGGATTGGTGGGAAAAGGTAATTCGAGATGAAATGATTCATCGTAAAGAGCACAATGAGTTACTTTCCAGCGATGAAATTGAGAATAGAGAGGCATCGTCTGAAAAAACATCATACATAATATTTTTAGTTTGGCTTCTTGGTCACGTAGCGGCTTTGGCGTGGTTTGTTTGCATTGAAATGAAAGACAAAATATGGACGATTGCTAGTTCAAATGCGTATAAGATTTTCGGGGATTGCCGGATCAATGTTACTCATTTTAATCGAAAAGTGATGGCTCGCATCTTTTCTAGAAATCAACGACAAATGCAGGAAAGAACCGTAGCAATAACTGTAGCAAAGGCAATAAAATAGAGCCATTAACCGTTTTAAAATCGCTGCTGTAAAGTTGACCAAATGATCTGTACCATCACAAACTACAAAATCGCCTGTTACTCTGGACGTTTAAGCTTTACACGCCATTTATGCTACATTCACATTCATTATGAAAGATTTAATACGTTAATTTTAAAGAAAATATATTTGTCATGCAAAAACATCATAATAAATTTGAGAAATTAACGGCTACAATATGTTTTTTCATTGCCCGGCGTCAGGGCCCGGCCTTGTCTAAGTACGGCCTAGCAATGACTTGAGGTACGGCTTGCACATATGCCAATAAACTGCTAGTAAGCAGGCCAGAGACGTAGTTGAAGAAGGCGTTGAGTGATCATCTCCAAACCCACTCCTCCCATGTCCACCACCTCTCTTTCTCTCTAAACCCACACCCGCGATCCCCTCCCAATGTAGTAAACGCATAATACCATTCCGGATTCTGCATTTATGCACAAACTCATGATTCCGGATGTATGCACAAGCTCATCCACACGGATGCTATGCAATTCTTACGTATATGTATACGTTTCAGCCAAATCGATGAGTTTCTGAACTTTCGAGCCTATAACTTTCGAACCGCTTGACCGATTTGGCTGAAAAGTATTCCCAGAGGTCCTCTTGAGTAGTGCTACCTGTGTACCAAATTTGGTCCAAATCGGTCAATGTATGTGACCAGGAGAGTGCGCACGGACACACAGACGGACAGACAGTTTGAGTAAAACCATTACTTCGCTGAATGCTTCAGCTACGTAATAAGTATGAGACAATTCTGTTTTAGCAAGTGAATTTACTGTGAGTGGCGTTGTTTTGTGTAACAATTAATTATATAGCAACACGGCTACATGCTTTGGTAGTAAACTCATCCATCACTTTACATCACATCGAAACAAATGTCTTAAGCTATTTGATGTTCAATAGAAAGAATGGAGGGGTTACCTAATCACTTTGGTCCCATTATATGTAGATCTTAAATAGTTTTTGATAATCTTCAACTTGGAGAATGCCCATCGTAACTTGCAACTGTCACTGGAAATTTGATAAAAATTTGGAGTGTCGTGGCAACATTAGAAAACTGTTGACGCACTCCATACTTGACTAAAATGGCACTTGAAGAATGGACAAGAATCATATAGACGGGATCCCTGTACTTTGTGTTAGGGTGAAACACAAAAAAAATCGAATTGGCTAATTTTTTCACATTATTTAGCACTCCTAAGATGACGTCATTGTGTGGAAAGTATTCCCATAAAAAAAATCTAATTTCGAAATTATGACAGTTTTTGTGTAATTGTGAATTGATTTGCCGTTCCCCGTCTGGAGCAAAAACGATAAAAGATGGTGACTTGATTTTTTTTGTAAAAAATTTTCCATTAAATTCTCTAGGTAGGTTTTGAAGGTTTTTTGAAATGGTGTTTCCGTTTTGGCGCAAAAAAATTTTGAAATTTTAAATTCGAAATTTTTGTATCAAAAATTAATTAAAATGTTATTTTTCCATTAAATTCGGAATCTACGTCAAAAATTACATATATGCAATAATTTTTGTGTATGAAATCATTTACCATCATGGCTTTTTATCAAAAAGGATATTTCATTTTTTCTACCCACACTCACACAAAGGTATTACAAAACTTGAGCAAGCAAGTGGCTGTTTGTAGGAGCTATTGTTATGCTTGTTTATATGAATAAGATATAAATAAATAAGAGAATATTATGCAATCTCAATGTTCATGTCATAAATACTTAACTAAATATTACGTTTAATAAAAATTATAACCGCATTTACTCATGCAATGGAAAATTAAGATGAAGTGTGCCTTTTAGGTACAATAAATGATAATAATACTTAAAACACATAAATAAATCTAAAAAATATATCTAAGCAGGAAATATAACATTTTTAAATTACATGTACATAACTAAAACAATACTAATAACATTGGTCAATTTTTATGCAGCTTTATAGGCTCTAAAAGATTCCTTAACACGCTGTAGATCTCCTGGTTTAAGTTTGTTAACATCTCCATTTTCTGAGGATGGATCCTGCACTTCCTTTAAAACATCCCGTAGTGGAACACAATAACTAATGGCTCAGGCCACATCAGTACCCCAATACGGCGATGTATTTTCAGTGCTTGCATCAGTGCTTCCTGCTCATTACATTTTTGTCAACTAACATTCCAATCTGGTAGTTGTTGGCGGAAACGAATGAGTAAAATTCCCCAATTTGCAAATTATCTAAATCAAATTCCTTTAACTCGCCCCTTCTAAAGTTAATTTTAGTGAACTGGTAGGAGGATGAAATTGTTTTCATTAGTATACCAGTGTCACTTTTCCTAAACATATGGTATTTCCGGGTTCCTGGAATTGTTTTAAACCCCTCATACCTATTTTGATCCCAGTCAAAATTCGGTTTTAACACTTTTGCTTTGAACATCGTGTCATCCCCTATCTTTTGAACACCTACTGATTTCTTTATATAGTGGCTTTTTGAAAAGGGATTGCAACAGCGAGCCCTAGCTTTCCCCATTTTACTAAGTTTTTGAAGCTGTAGTAGTTATGAATAATGCAATTTTAAATTTAAATCCAAATCTAACACTAGATCCCTGACGCTAAGTTACAAACTCTTTCTATTGTGTATCGTATAACTTAGTTACCGAAACTACTTCACGACGGAGTAATAAAAAGCGTCCAGCTACGTGTCCTTCGTGATTATAAATGATTTGTATCGTGGTATGAATGGGCTTGAGCATAAGAGAACCCAGAGGAAAGTCTTCTACAGTAATCAAGAACTAAGTTAATTGTTGCTTAAGACACGCAGCATAATGTTTAAACTACCGAATAAGGTCCTTTTTATAGAAAAAAAACTTTTTTAAAGCTGCGGAGGCAATTCTTAGATATTATTTTTTAGTTTTTGTACGGCTTAAAACCTTGTGTCCATGGTTCTTGATTTGTATCGCAATCTTTTTTGGTACTGTCTAATCCCTTTTTTGGTTATACGTATGCCTACACCAGAACAGATCCAGTTCTCCAAGTAGAAATTACCGATGTGAAGTCTTATACATTTTCTTGGAAAAAGGTTTTTGTAAAGCCACAAAGGTAGTCCAAAGGTAACATGTGGGGTTTTGGTGGTAAAGGCTTAAATACCTAATCGCCATGGTGCTTGCAACCATATTCGTTTTTGGTACTACCTTATCCTTTTGGTTGTACGTATACCTACACCAAAGCAGATTTTCATACCATACATATGATAACGCACCATTTTCATCATTCAAAACAGTTCAAGCCTTTTGGTAATGTTATATTCTTCGCTCTGGAATTATGCTTCATGCATTTATACATAAGACATTAATATATATTTCTTCAACTACCTTAAGCTCTATTTTCGATTATAGTTGAAGTAATCAGTAATCCTTTCAAATGTCAGTTCTTTTTATAGAAAATATGGAAGTTACAATGGATTTTGTAGGCTTAGTTTTGCGTTGGGTTAAAAATATCTGTTGAAAATAGCAGTGATGTATGTTTTCGCTGAATATGGTTCAATCATGAAATTTTTTAACCACACAGTTACGATAACGTAAACCGCAGCACCTCTTTCCTGTCCTTTGAAGGTACAAAAGTGGCCCCAGTTTCCATTTTCCATATCAGTCTTCATTTATTCCCCTTGGGAGCAGTCGTGTAGTAGATATCTTAGAAGTCAATCCTTCTGCTGCAATACCATTAGTAACCATGAAGCTCGTACTTACAATTGTTTTCAGTTTTCTTGGACCGATAGTTGCTCAACATGAAGAGTACGAACTTTCGGGGCCGTTTTATGGGGACAGCAGCCGTCATCCAAAACACTTGACGATTGTTAACCATTCGTGGTAACAGGAGCCATTAGAAGAAGGTACTGTTTTCTTATCATCATACTAATAATACTTTAGCGTGATTGTACAATAATCATGATTTATTTCTTTGTATTGCAGCTGAGGATGCTGTTAGGAAGGGCGTTGAGGACGTCGAGGACTTTGCATCTTCAAGTTTTGAGGAGACTAAGACGGGAATTAATGGCGCTATTAATTCTACTGAACGTTTCATCGGGGAAGCATTATCTAAGGCATCCAATTCTATCAAGAAGGTAGTTTCCAAGGTTGGGAATAAAATCAGTGGTGCGGCAAATCAAACCACAAGTATTTCATAGTCAAAACCACAAAGGATGCTAAGGGCTTTTTTAGCTCCGCCTATGAATCCGCGACTACCTGGTTCTCAAAGTTGGAGAACGAAGCTAAGGAGTTGTTTCACTTCATTTTGTAAGTACAGGCTACATTAAATTTGAATATCAAAAATTCTATGATTTACAAGTAAATGTAGCAATGAATAAAATACATTTTATTTACAGAAGGATCGTGGAAGTATCAGCTGTAGTAATTATATTAGGAGTGTTCCTCTGGATTTTAAAAAGGGTCACTGCTGGTTACAGATTTGTAAAGGGGTAAGAACGAAAAAGAACATCAGTAATTACTTCAGTTTAAAATATGTATTTAAGTTTAATCGTTATTTATTATAATACAGGGTAGCTGAGTCATTCGAAATGCACGACAGGACTAACACCATTCAAACTGTTTAAACTTGTTAGAAATACTTTATAAGACTTATGAGCAATATATGTATATATGTATTTATTTAAGTTTTTACAATTAATAAACGTAATATTTAGTTAAGTATTTATGACATGAACATTGAGATTGCATAATATTCTCTTATTTATTTATATCTTATTCATATAAACAAGCATAACAATAGCTCCTACAAACAGCCACTTGCTTGCTCAAGTTTTGTAATACCTTTGTGTGAGTGTGGGTAGAAAAAATGAAATATCCTTTTTGATAAAAAGCCATGATGGTAAATGATTTCATACACAAAAATTATTGCATATATGTAATTTTTGACGTAGATTCCGAATTTAATGGAAAAATAACATTTTAATTAATTTTTGATACAAAAATTTCGAATTTAAAATTTCAAAATTTTTTTGCGCCAAAACGGAAACACCGTTTCAAAAAACCTTCAAAACCTACCTAGAGAATTTAATGGAAAATTTTTTACAAAAAAAATCAAGTCACCATCTTTTATCGTTTTTGCTCCAGACGGGGAACGGCAAATCAATTCACAATTACACAAAAACTGTCATAATTTCGAAATTAGATTTTTTTATGGGAATACTTTCCACACAATGACGTCATCTTAGGAGTGCTAAATAATGTGAAAAAATTAGCCAATTCGATTTTTTTTGTGTTTCACCCTAACACAAAGTACAGGGATCCCGTCTATAATAACATGTTGCACATACTGTCGTCCCATTTTGTTGACGTAGTTTCCTCCCGGGACAAATAGAATCCGTATTCGAACCCGGCTTCTATTTGATGTAGCAAAAAAACTCAAAATTATTTTACGGTTTCTTGTTAGTTTTGACGGTATAAATCAGTAAACACAACTTAGATTAACATTGTTTGCGTTCAAGAAATATATTTTGTTTAAAATTTCGTCAGTAAAAAACGTAAAAGCCTCAAATTCAAAATTTTTCTCTCATAATCTAAAAAATACTGAAATTCGGATCCCTTCGGGACCGAAAATCACACACGCACGCAATCGCCACCCACCTAAAGAATTTCCATGTCCGGAAGAGCCCCTTACTTCCCTTTTATGTGCTACAGATTTGAGGTCTTTATTTGATGAGCGACCCATTATTGTTTTAGTTTTACAACTCTCATTCAATTTCTACTGGTTTCAAAAGATTTTGACTGACAAATGGTTTTATAGATTTCGAATGAAATTACAAAGCTAACCTGAATGATGAAAGGATGAATTTGTGAAATAAACGGCTAAAGTATTATTGCTACAGCTGGTGAAAATTAACTTTGTAAAACATGAAACGGCTTGCAGCAAGGTCAATGAAGTCTATTTTTTTTTTAAAAATTTCGAGTCAAGCATTTAGACTTATAAGCCGAATTTGTATTGGGTCGCCTGGGTCGGTACGGCCCGTGTGAGCGGTCCGGCCTAGCAATCGTGTGCTAGCTTGTGCTATCGTAGGCCGGGCCCTGACTGATTAATGACGAATCTTGATTGACAATGAAGATTCGTCATTAATCAGTTTTACCTTCAAATCGTACGCTGGTTGGTTTTAACTGATAGTTCAAGCAATGCGTGCAATTTAATTTCTCTTGGAATAAATAATAGACAATTGATTAAATTTCTGAAATTATTATTTGCTTAAAGGTTCGATAACCTAATTTTGGTAGTTTTGTTGACGACAGACAACAGGTGACTTGGTGTCAGAATGGGTGATCCAAGTGTCCATGTGCGACGAATATCTTCGAATCTATTACTGCGGTATAAGCCTGTTTTGAATTAGAAAGGAAGATCTTGGGAGGATTTCGACTGGGAGGAATTTGAGCTGGAGAGTGGTAAACCAAAGTCGCCAACAACATTATTAACCAGCACCCTTTGCAAAAGGGGGTAGGATCTTATTTTCACAAATGGTGTCTGTCTGTCAGTCTGTCCGTGAGCAATATAGCGGCGACGCGGTTGAGAAATTTCGAAAATTCTTTTTGGTAAACGACATCTTAGGTCAATACCTTCCCAGGGAAGCGAGATGGGTCTTATCGGTAATCGATAACCAGGTCAAAGATAAGATCAAATGCTTTTAAATAGCAAAGTATAGAGTGCGATGCATCAAAATGGATCTATTTGCTGAGACGAATTCAGTCATGCTGTTTTAAAAGTTTTATAATGACCTCAGCATGACCTAATGTCTTAATGGTCGAATTAATTAAAGGTCGAAATGTCTTAATTCTTAATCAATCAAAATTTTCAAAATGAAGTTAAATTGCATAAGGGTGTCGGTTCTTTATGCCTGTTGTCGGGTTTATTAGCTCTTGCTTAGCTTGCTATTGTCAATAATCAAGTTATTTGTTATGTTATTGAAGTTGTAGATCATTATATTAATTGTGATATTTAATTTATTTGTGCATTATTGGGCCAGGAGAAAATGCAATATGGAATACATTGAAAATCGTCAACAGTTGCCCAGTCAGGAAGGAATTGTTTGCGGAGCATAGGAGTGGAGCTCAGCCAGCATCATCGGACATCCAAATCCATGGTTCGGATGGCTATGTACCAGCTCATGTAGTGTTTCTTGAACATGTTTCTGGTTTGGTGGACTCTCTCGTTAAATCCATTCCTGCTGAAGCTGATCCTCCGTCCCCTAAGAACCTTTTGGGTGTATCCTTAGCTGACGTGAAGGTGGACAATATCCGGACCCTGTTAACTATTCTCTATAGTGGGAGTGCGATTACCAACTGGAGTTTCCTACGACAGCCTAGTTTCTAGACTTTAGTTTCCCTTCTTCATGTTCATCAGTGTTTTTCCTTTTCAAATTTTGTGATGCAGGACCTGACATTTTTCTTTTAACAACGGCAGTTGTTGGAGCTGGCGACGGCGGCGGTGTTCCACCTCCTTGTTCACTACTTTGACCAATACCACCACCTGATTGCTTCATAATACTAATATCGAAAATCATTTTGTGCCAATTAAACTTTTAACAACCTTTTAATGACTTTGATCAAGTCGATTAATGACTCAAATAACAAGAAGATTGATGCTTAAAGATCGATTTAATTGATTCGTCCTTAATTATTGAAAATATCAATTCCACAGCAGAGACGTAACGAATGACGAGACACAATCCATACACAATACATAGACGTTAGATCTCAACAAGAAATCATGAGGTTAGAACTTACGCATGATTTTCCTATTTTGTTTTCACAAACGTTTTTACTCAACGGCGATTTTTGATATAGCAGTTTACATAACCTTACCCTTTTACAACGCTCTTGTTTTGTATGCAGATTATGCCCTCCTAGATTAGATTAGCTTACCACAAGCCGAGCTCATCATCAACGAATTTAATTTTAAATTTTGATTTTTTATCCAAACCAATCTAACCAGTCGAATTGCGAAAGTTGAATTTGCTCATCACTTCCTTGAAGCCAGTTACCTCACCCTGAGCTCTCTCTTCTTGACCGTCTGGTCCATTTCCTGTCACTACCAGTAGTGCAGTGTCTCATCAGATGCGAAAGCATTCAGAGTCGTTGACTAAAGTCCTGTGCTTTGTGTTGCTGAGTTGAACAGAAAAGTTGAGTTCAAGCGACCCTTTTTTTGTGTTCTTATCAGATTTTTTGATAATTTAACTTTAGTTTCCTATTCAACTTTCTGTCTTCACTTTTTTGGTTGTGAATTGTGAAAAATAGATAATCTGCAAACGAGCTTTCGGAGTTGGTCGTTATCTGTCATTCGGTCATTCTGTCGTTTAAGATTTTTTTACTCAGAATGTCTGTCTCAAGTACAAGTATAAACTGGAGTTTAAAGGACAATGATTTGTCGCCCTGCATCAACTGCTCCAGTTTAACATTTTCGGTAGCCGACTTGGTTGCAGGTTCTGAGGAGTGGCTAGCGAATATTTCACTCTTGTATCTTCTTCAACCAGATCGAGTGTCTCAGGAGGTTGCACCCCTTTGTGCTAATTGCGAGGCGATTGCTATTGGGAGGCTTCAGAAGGTGAATTCAATGAAAGAAGTAGTGGTGCCGGATGCTGAGGATGCGACTAGTAAGTTATTTATTACCATCCTAATTTCAAGCTCTTTTTTTTCAAAATAATATTATATCACTTTGCTTAGCAGATGATGGAAACAACGGCGACGGCCCTTCTCAAGTTCCAGCTCCTGCGTTAGTACAGAATAATGCTATCCAGACGAACAATCTTGCACCACTTCAACCCTACAATTCACCCGGTTACTTTACTCCATTCACTTACTATCCTCAGCAACACAACGTCGGCGGACCTTATAATATTAATCCGATTATGTACCCTCTGCCACCACCGCAATCAAGGTATGCTGAGACTTATCACCAACTGCAACCTTCACCTTTTATGCTTGTGTACCAGTACCAACCTTCGTTTGCACAACATCCCAATTTCTTCGGGCATGTCCCTCTTGTTCCTGGTGGATCTCACAATCAGCCTCAAGGTTACATGGCCTCCAATAATACTTCAACAATAACAGTGGGAGAGGCTAGAACTAACTCTTGCTGTACGTTCTCCATTACCATTTATAATGCTTTCAGTTGATTTTCATTTTAACCAAAGATAGACTTTATACTTCCTTTTAAAAATATATATGTATTTTAGTTGCTGCTCCACTACCACCACCATTGGCTCAGTCCGAAGCGATGAAAGCTATTGCAACTCAAGTTATGAAGAAGAAGTCACCATCAAAGGGACCAGAAAGGAAGGATATTCTGCTATCAGATTTCATGCTGGAGTTGCTTACCACTACGGCTGGGAATGGACTAATTTCGTGGAGGGGGCCAGGGTGGGAATTCACGATCCATGACATGGACAGTGTAAGCCGATGCTGGCAACGAAGGTCAGGAAGAAAGATTAAGGAGTTCAGACGAAGCCTTGGGATCAGCCCCGGGTTGAAAACCATTGACATGAAGGGACAGATTTACCAATTCAAAGACCAGCAAGGAATCACCCAGCGTTTGGGGTACGTAAGCGTTTTACATTACTTACAGTTTATATTTTGCAACAACAATATAATTATATGTTAACTTGTAATTTTATTGGTCTTGCAGATGCGGGAGTCCTTTGGAACTTCAGGCTAGGAAATTCGGGGGCTTGCTATGAACTGTCTTGACGACGTGATGTTCAACATTAAGATTTCAAAAAGCAAGTCCTGAGAGTTCCTGCAATCGGTCGTTATATTTAACTGACTTGTTGAACCATGTGGTGATAGTATTAAACCTCTTAGCAAGATCAGCAACAAACTTCTGGTTAAGAGCATCACGAAGTGCGAGTTGAAACAAGTGTGCTAGGCAAGTGTTTCTGTTCTTTTGAGCTGCTGAATCTGCTTCCGGGACAATAAAATAGCTTCACGTATGATATTCGCAATGTTACTGCCAAACAAAAGGTCTTGATGAAAATTGATTTATAGGTTCTCAGTATCTTTATGTGGCTCCTCATTCTCAATTTCCTCTTTCTCAGCTATTATATAATCGTATTGTTGGTAATCCAGCTTAAAAGCGTTCAAAATGGCGGAAGCGTTATCCGCTGTCACTGTGGCAAACCAACATTCGCGAATGTTAATCTTTATACAATTAAATTTGTAATTATACACTAAACAAATCAACTAATATTATCTTACATGATGCAACGGAAGCTGGAATTCTTTAACAAATCATCAAGTTTTTCTCTGATGCTTTTTGCATTGTGAGGACCCCGAAAGTGTCGAAATCCAATCAGCACTTATTTTAGCTCCCAGTTCTTAATGTAGCGCACCTGTATACCAATTACAGAAGTCTTATAACATTAGATGGGCTGATCCACTTCGTAATTCCCGTACACATTCGCGAATGTGATCTTGAACCTGAAGGAAAAACGAGCATATATTAGCCAAATTGACATACTTGATCTTTCTAATATTCTAAGAATTCTTATGCGGCAATCTCCAGCATACCTGTGTGTATTTATTATCCAACAAGCGTCCTAATGTTCTTCTGGATGGCAAAGTTAACCGAGGGTCAACAACTGGCATTAACGCTCGCAAACCATACGAATCAGTAAAGCTGAGAGGAAGGCTATCCAATGTTATCATGTTCATCACCGCTTTGTTAAATTCTTTCATCCTTGCAAAAGTTGCGTCATAATGTTTTAGGATTGACTTCGGTGTGAGTTTAGTGGTTTTCGCGTTGACGCTCAAAACTGTTGTCACAATAGTCTCCTTCACAAGCACCTCTCTGGAATGGTCAAAAGATTTCGGTAGTTTTGTATATACATCTGGATTGTGGTCCGCTGGATGACAGCACTGAAACAACATTCGCGAATGTTAAATTAAACTGTCACTTATGGTAATGGAGTTATGAATGAGTGCTTTTTTTAAAATGAACAGCGTAGTATCGTACCACCAAATGTCTCTTGAATGAATCAATAGATTTGCTTGTTAGGATTGATACATCACATGTTCCCTTTGCCGACGATGTTTTCTTCGCTTTGCTTTGTGATTTTCCGGGTGGAAGCTCTGACTTTTTGCATAAAAGACACCGAAGTGTATACCGGTATCTGGTTCGCTTTGTCTTCGCTTCGTAACACGACTGTTGACTTATGAACTCGAAATAATCTTTAAATTTGCTAATCCAGTTCGGCAAAGATGTCAAAATTTCTCTAGAATCATTTGTGTTAGAATCATCTTCTTGACCCGATTCAGCGTTTTCTTCTGTGTCTGGAGAGGCGATGAAACCGCTATCAATCCCATCAACAACGGATGATTCAGTTTCAGGTATAAGCAGGGATCACTCGGATTCTCTTATTTTACTAACATCACTTAAGTTATCGTCGTCGCTGCAGAAATTAAGATTTGACATCGTTTTGGCAGGCTGACGTGAAAGATGAGTCGTATTAACAGGTGCGCTTGTTTTCCATAAGTTGTTTCAATTTCACTTCCTATTTTAGCAACAATCTTTAAAAATTACAAACATTAATATAAATTACTTACAAAAGAATCCACAATTTAAAAATCAGAAATGACTCGACGCCGAAAATGTTTTTACTTCTATTCTGATATCTAACATTAATACTAGCAATAATGACTCCTAAATTGCTATGCCGTGGATTGCATCAAGATTCAATTATATTTTTATATCTTAAATTCCTTATTCACAAATCACGTCCAATTTCCAGATTTTTGACTGCTACTGTGCTTGTGCTCATTGCTCATGTGCTGAATTTTCCAATGCCTTCTTGCTCACAGGTCGACCTTAGGTATCAACGGGCCAACCACATTTTTCTTTTTATGATTTAATGTATTTCATCTACTGTGAATAAGTGACGTATACACTGATACTGCGCTTGGGGTCATAAACTACTACTATTGGTTATCTGCAACCGCCAGGTGTTTACCCATCGCGATTGGTCGTCCTGTTCTCTTTAGAGGAAAGAATTTTTAAGGTGTCAGCTGTAAGGGTTTCTAACTTCCTTTTGCAGCTAATGTAAATCAATACTGATGTTGTTTGATAAAATAGTGAAATATTGATTGAGTAAATGGTGATATATTATTGACATTTTAATTGAAGGACTGATAGTACTAACCCCCAAATAACCGAAGATCATCCATTCATCATTTCATCGACAGCAGCCTGGCCTGAGTAACCTGTTTACCAATCGCGATTGGTCATCAAGTTCTCTTGTGTCAAGAATATTCAGATGAATGTATTTTGACTATCAACTATCAACAAGCAGTATTAACAACTAGTAAGTATGGTTTTGTCATTTTGCAAATGTATTTATATTTCAACCGTCTATTTCTCCGCTTAAGACTTTATAAGTTATTGGTTGTGCAGCTGTTGCTGATTTAGTGTTTGATATTTTATGAATAGGTTGAAAAGACACCTTGTATTAACTCCCCTCACAGCTCTTCGAATATTACCAGTCGCGGCTGGTTTCAAAAAATGAACACGCTCAGAAATCCAAAGTTTGAAGAAGTGTTTGATCAAAAAGATGACTACCAAAAAACTAACAAGTATAATTGTATTGGTATTCGTTTGTACAGAGTTCAGTTTTGAATTTGTGAGCTTCAAAATTACACAACTGTTACACACTTCAGATATTTCACCTCCGTGGAAAAGGCAAAATCCTTGTACGGGGTGGCCAAAATACGACCCCAAGATGAGGATATATCGCTATTAAAAATTGCTCGCCGGAACAATCACAACATGGTTCCAGATTTTCCATCAAATTATGTCAACCACATTAACGTCCATTAAGCGTATTAATCTGGGTGTATTTACTTTCTTAGATTTCCCTTGAAGATCTAAAGGATTCGAAAAACAAAGATATGAACGTGGTACGAAAAATAAGAACAGAGGCTGGAAGATTCTCAGTACTATCTGTTGACTTCGAGTTTCATCAAGAAGTATCATATGATGGTAAGAAAATGCTGTTAATCACTCCCTACTTCATATTTCAGAATTTGTATTTTACGTTTTTATTAAACGTTAAAGTGTTTTTATTAAGGTTTCATTTGCGTTGCCCCTGTTTCTTCACCTGACACAACTTTTGTGGTCGACTGTTTGTACGAAAACCGAGTGTTTGCAACAGACTGGTTAAAGAAAATGTTGAGCGGGAATCGAATTTTAAAGTCCTTTTGTGGATGCACCAACGACGTGTTTCGAATGCAGAAAGACTGGAGTTGCTTTGCAAATAGTATAGTCGACATTCAAGACATGTTTCTCGTATGGAAAAGTTCCCAACTGGCAGAATCTTTCACAACCTGCAGGCCCGCAATTTTGCAAACGCCTATGTGAGAGCAGGAAGGACACCAGTGAGCAAGTGGTTAGGCAACAGTTTGAAACTCTCCAAACTCCCGGAATGTGTTTTCTTATCAATGTTTTTGTTCAAGAAAAATCAATAGCCAAAGACAAAGTAGTCACGTATGCTGACTGGCGAGTTCGTCCCTTAAACCCTGACCTTATCCGCTATTCTGCGTGTGACAGTTACTTTGCATTAAAGGTCTTTTACAATTTGTACGCCAAGGTAACTCAGATTTATTTAAATTAACTTGTGAGTATGTGTACGTGTCTAATAATACTGACATTTTATTTTAGCTCGAATTATTGCAGATTGGCATTGACGGAGTAAAAGCTCCAGCCAAGCTAACAACAAAGAAGTTGATCAACGTTTGTTTAAAGGAAATCTCTGACATGGCAGAAGTTGAGAGCAAATGAATTTGCTTGGTTCCATAAATCTACAAATTGTGCTTGACGTTTTTAATTACACCCAGATTAATGCTAAACGGTCGTAAGAACTCACCGAGTTAATTTATCATAGTTTGAAAATTGCATTGTGATCTAAAGATTTCAACTATTAAGTGGCATACAATTGCTTAAAGTACTATCACCAGCCCATCCATGATGAATTGTATTGCTGATATGGCTCGAAAATTACGATTTTAATATTTTTCTGTCATGCACAATATTTTATTTTGACTCAAGAATGTTATTATACTGGTGAATTTTCCGATTTTGATAATTTTTGGATAACAAAATTGTGTTTTAATCTTTGTTCCTGATGACGTTGTCAGCTAGATAATAAATCGTGATTTTATTCTTTAAACCCTCCTTACGATTTTGATAAAATAAATTCAAAATCACCATCAACAACAACTGCTTCTCTCGTTAAAGTTGTGATACCTCATGCATCATGCATAAAATGGCCTATCATTTAAGTCAAAAACCACTTTGAAATTAAATGAAATGAGAGCTGTCATATCATCAACTATCAGCACAACTGTAAAGTGTAAAATAATTTTCATTTTTGACTCAATAAGGAAAGAATTCAATACAATGCAAAGGTACAAACATGGCTATAGAGCTTCGACTCATTATTCCCACTATAAAATACTTAATAGGTATAAGCTCATAAGCACCAAAACCAGAATATATTGATAAGAGTGAAATTTTCTTTTGGAGTTTTATATGCACGCATGGATTAAAATAATACCTTTTCATGAATTCAGTGCATGCAATTAACAGTCGCGACTGTTATCAGAGAAATAATAATTAGTTCATTTTTTATGTAATGTACGTACAAACAGTATCCAAATTCATTGGGCTACTGGCCCACTGGACACACTAAATTCATTGGCCCACTTGGCCACTGGACACACTAAAGTAAAGTAAAGTAAGTAAGTATTTATTTGATCATTTTTGCCATCATTCACGATCATTCAAGGTTTTACATTTTGCTCATCAAGAATAGAAGTTATAAGTAAAATTAAAATACGTTTCAGTTTACAGTATTCGTTTTCGTTAGTAGGTTCGTAGAAAGTTTCTTGTTTTCATAGCACTCATCCAACATAGGCACATACACTCAATTTCCTCTACATTTACATTATAAAACATTTCCTTTACAAAGTTTTCTCTACTTAGATTGACATTTCGTTTTATTTTATTTAAAATAACCCTACATGGGTTGTAGTGCTTACACGCACAGAAGACATGAAATACGTCCTCAACATCATTTTTGTTACATAGATCACAGTTTTGAAAGTTATTTTTTCGTGTACCATTTAAATCACAGGATTTCCTAATAGCTATGTAGTTTGTATCGGTGCGGAACTGGAAAAGGAGTCGTTTATACGTATAATTCATCGCTGAGTTTAGATACGCTTCAGTCCCCATTTTCCGTTTCAAGTATTTGACACACTAAATTCATTGGCCCACTTGGCCACTGGCCACTGTGGCCAAGTGGGCCAGTGCCAATGTCCTTCTCTCGTGATTAGCTTTCGAATGATATGCTACGCGGTATACGTTACGCTTGAAAATATGCGGGGGTATGACCTTTCCTCCAGGGATAACTGGGGTAGCCGGCCATTGCCCCTCCGTACTTGGGCCCCCCCAGGTACCTGAGCCCCTCCAGACTCGAGCCCCTTTGTACCCGAGCCCCTCCAAGCTCGAGCCCCTTTATACTTGAGCATCTCTAGACTCGAGCCCCTCCAAACTCGAGCCCCTCCGAACTCGAGCCCCTCCGAACCTGAAACTCTCATGATCATTATACAATTGTTCGAATCTAATAACACAGAACTAAATATGTGTACACCGTGTTTGATTAAATATATTTTTAAGCTGCATGTCAAAACGGGATTATATGAGAATAAGATTTTATGTTTTAAGTCAACATACATATGTAAAGATCACATAATAGAGAACGAATGAATGTGATCATAATCGAAGTTATATGTGTACACATACTTGGCTGAACCAGCTCCACAGCAAAAGTAATATATATATTTTGAAGGTTCATTTGAATATTGGCTTATTGAAATGAAATTAAGCTAACCTTACATTTAACCACGTATATTCTAAACATGGGAATAAATATTTTTAACTAACAACGCAAGAAACACGCATTGTGAAACCGTAAGGCACTGTTGCATTTGATAGAGACACTTAGATAGTGGTCGGGATTTCCCAGGCATAAGTGCCATTTAAACACTTAACACATACTCTGTTTAAAGTTGTGTCATTCATTCTTACACATATTTAACTCAATCAAATATCTATCAGCGTTATTTGAATTTCTGAAAGTGTCAATATGAATAATATTTTATCACCTTTTTCGTGCAAGCAAATATGCACAGATAGAAGGGAATAAAAAAATAATATTGGTGGTTACGGTTTGAATAAAATGCTTCACCTTTACTACTCGTTTTTGGCGCGGGTTTTATTTAATCAGAATCCAGAAAACTCGAAAAGTAAAGAGCATGAATTGGGTGGAGCAAAGTTAAAGTTTGTATTTATCTTAAGTGTTTTTTCATATTTCCAAGGAATTCGGATGAAGTTATTATGCTTTAATGATAAAGTATCTATAGATATCGAAGAATATTATTGGTAAAATACAATGTGTGCAAATTTTGTGAGCACAATATTGCAATAATATGTATTGCGTTTTGAAATAAACCACACTTGACACTGTCGGCATAACATAGGATTATAATCACCGACTATTAGTAATACTACAACATCAACATGCCGTAAACGGAATCAAACAAAGTTAAAGATTCCCTACGTCGTCGCTTTCACATTCGTCTAGTTAACTGTACTCAACATGGATTTGTATTAGAATTTTCTTTGGATTTTCTATTAAGTTTCGTGTCAATTCCCTACGATTTGATTTTTGGTAGCATTGGATTCTTTATTTGGATGAGATATTGAACTTTGTAGAATCATACAATTTTTAAGCAAAACAGTATGTAAAACTTATCACTCATACAACTTACCTAAGATTTTATATGAAAACACAGTGTCACCACCAACCAATATATTCTGCATTTAAACCGTTTTGACATGTATTTAATGCATTTAATCAAACACGGTCTACACATATTTAGTTCTGTGTTATTAATTCGAACAATTGCATAATGATCATGAGAGTTTCAGGTTCGGAGGGGCTCGAGTCTAGAGGGGCTCAGGTTCAAAGGGGCTCAAGTTTGGGGGGGCTCAAGTATAAAGGGGCTCGAGCTTGGAGGGGCCCAAGTACGGAGGGGCAATGGCCTAGAAGCATAACTGGATGATTTCGCCCAAAATTGAACTTGGTTCCTCATTTTTCCTAAGCTATCGATTGGTGAAGACAGAATTTAAAAAAGTCAAAGCATTCTCGAGATATCGTGCCCCCGAACGGAGCGACGGACAGACAGGACCTTCCTATAAACTAGCAATAAATTGCTAGTTAATAATCGAATATCTGGAAAAAAATTATGTCGCAAATCAATTGGATTAGATTTTAAATGCTCACTGTCATTCAGGTTTCTTATACATTACATTTGGAACCTCAAACTTCATTACATTGCACGTCAAAGTTAAAAAAGATGGGAAGTTTTATTAAAAAGTGGGGCTTTAAAATAAAAACAGTGATAAAATATGCATTTTCGAATAATGTAAATTTCGGTGGGCAAATTTGGTATAAACGGTGAAACTTTAAATACATCCCATAAGTAATATATCAGAGGAAAGTGAGACACGCAAGCACAAGCCGTGTTGCAAAACAGTTGTTTTAGTTTTAACTGTTTCGATTAAAGATTAGAATTCATTTCGTTCATCTCAACAATTCAATAATTTTTTTTGTTCCAACACGTTATCCCACTTTAAAACTGGATGAAGATCATTTCATTATTTTACCAGATGCAAGAATAGTCAGCGAACCTTTTAAATTATTTAATGTTATTTAAATTAACATCGGACATCAAATTTAAAATTCTGTTGCTGGATTATTACAACTTAAACTCCTTCCGTTTTTTGTGTAATAATCCGATTCATGAAATAAATTTTCAATCAGGTAGAGTTTTTCCGCCGTTGAAATATTTATTTTCTGATTTCACAAATAATTTTAATGGGCATCAACTTCTCGTCACTGCTCCTACAAGCTACAAACCTGCTTTTTTTAATGAAATTGACAATTATTGTAATCACGATGGAGGAATTCAAGCTAATGCGTTCTATAATATCCAAAGTAAACTAAATTTCACTTTCACAACACATTCATGCTCTACATTTGGAAATAGCGCGGAAGGAAAAGGTGACTCACCTCTTCCAAATGGAAGTTGGACCGGTTGTATGTTGTATGGAAAAAGAGATATTTCCCATTCAGTAACTGGAGCAAATGAAAGAATGGCCTTTTTTCAATTCACAACTCCAATGCAGTACACACACCTATCTTTCACGACACACCGTCCACAAAGTTATCATGATTGGACAAAAATCTTTCTCGCATTTGATACATTTGGTTGGGCATTAATTTAGGGTTCTTTGTTGTAAATGGCTTTAATTATTTATGAAGTAGAAAACATCTTTTCACCATGCAAATTGAGTGAAAGTGGTGAAGCTTCACTTAAATTTGATTCAAACGTGTTGTATTTGTATGCCTATCTAGTTGGCCAAGATATTTGTATTGCAATGAAACAACGCATATCAACTTTTCATCTGGGGACTTGGATCTTGTGTGGATTGGTTAGTGGAATTTGTTGTGTTTTACAATCTATCATTATTTCTCCAAATTTTTCAAAAGTTAGACAAACTATGATAGATTTAGTAGCAAGTTCTAGTTTTAAATGGGGTGGCTCTCAAATTATTATTACAACGAAGAACCCAGCAACGCCATGAAGAAATACACTGGACATTGTATGTATTCCGTATATTGCCGCATTAGTGAAAATTACGATTATTATGAAACCAAGATTATTATTATTTATTACGTAGCTGAAGCGAGAGCATTCAGCGAAGTAATGGTTTTACTGAAACTGTCTGTCTGTCCGTCTGTCCGTTTTGGTTCTCCTGGTCACATACATTGACCGATTTGGACCAAATTGGGCACACAGGTAGCACTACTCAAGAGGACCTCTGGGAATACTTTTCAGCCAAATCGGTCAAACGGTTCGAAAGTTATAGGTGGATGAGTTCAGAAACTCATCGATTTGGCTGAAATATATGCGTATACGTAAGAATTGCATAGCATCCGTGTGGATGTGCTTATGCATAATTCCGGAATCATGTCCTTGTGCATAAAGCCAGTATCTGCAAGCAATGCTTTTACTAAGTTGGGAGAGGATCGCAGAGGTGGGTATAGAGAGAGAAAGGTGGTGGATGAGATTTGGTGGTCATGGGGGAAGGGGGTTTGGAGGAGATCACTCAACGCCCTCTTCAGCTACGTCTCTGGCCTGCTTACTAGCAGTTTATTTTCCTAATAAACCTGGTAACTTAGAAGCGTAACAAACGAGCAATTTAGGGCTTACAAAAGAAACTGATGACATTTGACGCTTACGATAACATTCAAGATAAGTGCTATTATCATGGATGATCCTATCTCATGATAAGCTGACAAATGTTATGCTACACGGTATGCTTGACGCTTGAAAAAAGAAAGGGCATGACTTTTGACTGAATTTGAAATGCATAGAAAGAGATTCCCTATTTGACTGCATAGAAAGAGATGCCCTATTCTAAATGCATAGAATGAATCTGTTTCTACGTATTTCAAATCGGCATATCTTTCTATGTATTTCAAGTACGCTATGTCAGCTAAATATTAGAGATAACTAACAATCATGAAGTGTGCCTTTTTCTCCAATGTTAACTTCAGTGTCAAATGTCATCTTAACCCTACCCTATTTTAATGCTGTTTTGACGCTTTTTTAATGTTTTGATGCTTTTTACTTTTTCTCTTATAAATATACATACGACTTATGATGATGCTGATTCCTCAATCCTCGACAGTCGAGCTTCCTCTTCTTGGCAGATGATGCAGAACAATAAAGCAAACAATTATGTTACAATGTTTTTGAAATGTAGGGCAGCATCATACTCAATTATTCAGTTTTTACGAACACTATACTTGTGTTGTATTTGCGTATCGACTTGTCACTACGCGAATTTATACCAACCTGCTATAGATACTTGCATCACAGCCGATGTATTTAAAAAAGGTAATCCTATGTTTACGAATGGGATTCGTCATCTTCATCTTCAGAGTGCATTTCATTTTATGTACCTACGTGATCATGTGATCCTAGCAGAGAGGGCTCAGCTAACTAGTATTAAATTACTTTCATTTAATTTGAGGGCCAAAATTACAAATTACTTTCATTTAATTTGAGGGTCAAAATTACAAATTACTTTCCTTAAAAATGATTTTAAAAATTACAAATTAAAACCCATGCAAAAACAGTAAAAATCCAATTTTTGTTCATAATGTCGAAACCAGTTTTTGAAAAAGGTTCACAAAACAGTCAGTTTGCCCCAAACTTAGCCAAAACTTACCGATTTACCTTAAAAATTGAATTTTACATGGTTTTATGGGTGTTTTATGAGCAATTTTCATTAGATTTTGTACTTTTTAAACAGATTTTGAAGAAAGTAATTTTATTACAAATTACATTTGAAATTTCAGGTGTCAAAATTACAAATTACAAACTACTTTGTAAGTCCCAGCATACCAAAATTACAAATTATATTAAAGTAATTTGAATTACTAACATCTCTGCTAACCGACAACATCCCAAATTCTATGCTCTCTCCCAATTCGGCATTTAAACACAATAAAAATATATTAATTAGCACTCCAAACCTACAACGTCGAATCAATCCATTAACTTATCATTTACTTTTTACTAAACCAAGTATGGAGTAACCGAATTTTGTGTGTAAATGAAAATCTAATCTAAATCTTTTTTGTGGCAAGCTATAATATCATTGTTAACGCACTTCAATTACCAAATGATGGCTTCAATTTTAATGTTCTATCTACAAACGTTCATAGATATATGTTTTGATTTTTATTGGTTTTTGAAATGAAAAAGAAAACCGAGGAAGCTAGCAAATTTGCTGTTATGCTTATTGAAAATGCAGCTTTTCTGCAACAAATAATTTATGGGTGGTAGCTTTGAAAGAAATTGGACCCAAATTTTATTTTGAGCCATGAATTAAGATTTAATACAGAACTGTAGATTCTCAACTGACATGTTTATATTTCTTTAGGCGTCGATAATAAACCCTTCCCTGATCTCTTTATTCCACACTTTACTAGAAGGTGTTATCAATTAGAACTAACGCCAAGATAAAAACTTAGTCAATTCTTAAAGTTTATTTACTTAGCTTACATAAAATATTTTTTGAACTGTAACTAGCTAAGCTTTCATGATTTATGAATATTATTAAACTACTTCAAAAATTCTTAAAAAATAGCAAATAAATTATAGTTGATATTCAGCATGAAGGTGGAATTGTGACGTGTAGTTAAGTAACTTAGCCTCATATAACTAGGCAAACAAACAGAAAGCTTGCAAACAACAGTCGAAATAGAATAAGTAGCTTTTCACAAAGATTGATAATGATACACTAACAGTTTCTCCAATATAATTACTATCATAATTATAATGGAGAAATTGAATGGCCTTGGTTTAAATGGCGTACATACATAGGTTCATGTGCTACCCATAAACAAATTAGCATCACTCATGTAAAATACCGTGACTATGCGGCAGGCAATAAACAAGTTGATTAATGGCAACTGGATGAATGGATATTTGCTTGTAAATTCGTGTTTTTTAAATGAAAAATTAACGAAATCAATCAATTTTGATTGATTGGTTGATTACATCGAAAGTAATAGAATAAAATTCAAAAGAAGTCTGAAAGTGAGAAGAGTTGAATACCGTGTTATTAGGTAAAAACTTCCAATACGTACTTGCATTTGTCATAAGCTCCTCCCCATCGCTTTATCAATTGTATTACCTTATTTCCATTAGCTCCCCTCATGTTACTACATAATGCAACCTTAGGCAATGAAAGTGCAACGTCTTGCAATTCCTTGTATAAAGGATGGCTAGTAAGTTAGGGAACTGGGGTAATTTGGTCGTATTTTCAACAAATGTGGACCTATTTACTTCATTTTTTCAGCAAAATGTAGACAATCTTAATAGCCACCTTTTGGTATCCTAAGAAGCCTTCTGAACCCCTTTGGTAACTGTGAAGCGAACAATTGAATGCGATGGCGGAGAGAAAGTTACTTTTACCCACCGGAGCAGAAAGCCTCTACACATTACCAGCTCTTGTTCTCACACTCTCCGTAACTGACAAGGTTGACCTTCAAAGGGAGTTTGTGTGGGGGAAGGTAACTCAGTTGGAACACTCCGATTTTCAAACGATAGAAGATTATCAAATTTGGGGCTATTTGTCAACGAAATTCCGTAAAGTTCTTGAACGTATTCAACAAGTCGGATTTTTACTTTGCTTAAACAGCATTAAAAAAGTTTTTTTCTTAAGGTTTACTCAACTTATTGAAATTTAAACAAGGAGAAATGTGTATCGTGTCAGATGGTGGTTTTTTATACTGCGTTAATCTCCCAGAATTACAGTGCATTTGCGAGCAACGCAGAGAAAGAGAAAATAAATGTATTAGCACGTTCAAAAAGGAGAGGACACGCGAATGGAGTGGGAATCAATAGCTGCAGTAGTTCTGCTTTTTGGATGGAAAGCACATTAAAATGAAAAAGAAAAGAGGAGGATAGGAATCCTTTTCTCTCGATCACACACAAACAAACACAGAGAGAGAATGAAGAGCTAAACAAAGTTTACAATTAATTTGGAAATATTATTCGGGAAATGATAAAACTTTCCTTTTTTTGGCAATTTTATTTCAGAGCACTATTATGAAAATGTCAAAGTCAAGTAAATTCCCGAGTAATAATCGTTTGCTACCTCGAATGTGGAAGAGATTGGAGAAAGGAGGAAGAAAACCCTTTTTGATGACAGAAGAAATTGTGGATACACGGGATACTCTACAATTTTTGTGTATGCACTCCGCTCCGCATCACAAGTCAAACTGCGGCATAACTGCTAGGTGCACTCTAACCAAAATACTGGCAGGATTTGTAACTCAGTCTTCTCTTTATAAGCTCCGCGTTTTCGTGCATCCAGCTCCGTGAAAACAACCAGTGAAAATCTAATGTAGTGCATTACATAGGAGATTGGAGCTGGACTGGAATGAGTGAGTTAGTGAGTCACTGCTACTGAATACAAGCGTATACGATACGATCACAACTATTAGAAAGTATAGACAAAGGGAGAGTGAAAGAAGTAGCGAGAAAGTGGCATAAAGAAAAGTCCTTCCTAAGGACTAGGTATAGTATAGATATATACAAAGCATATGGAAAATGAAAAGGTGAAGTCAACCTAAACTAACGGCGTATGCTAAGCAAATAGCTTTCCCAGAAGTTGTTAGTGAAAGTCTTGGTTTTCTTGTCTAGCTTTAGTTTCAGTTGTTGTGGAAGAAACAAAAACCTTTTCAATGAGTGAAAGACTTGGAACAAGAGCATAGCAAATACATACGTGAATTGATACATAACAAGGGGCTCTGACATTGTTTGCATTTTGCAGTTGAAAATTGATTTCAGTAAATGATAGATATGTATACCTATCTATTCTCCATTTCCAAATAGCTAGTTTGTTTGGTTGTTTATCAACATATTTTTGGGCATAGGATGCGCCTCAAATTATTGAATTCTGTTTTATTAGGAGTTCTCCTAGATTATGGCCCCTCACTGTGCGTTTTTTCCTTCGGATGGACCTATTTCCTACATGTCCTTATGTTTGAAATGGACGGTTTAATGCTCCTTTTTAAACACAGATATCAAATGAATATTTTTACAATGTCTTAATGCTGGGATTTTCTATTTTTATCCTTTTGTCGACCAACTGAATGTACAATGGCAAATAATGTATCTCACCATATTATGCTGAAATGAAAAAAAATATTGTAGAATACTTGAATATTTTAGATTTCTCTGGGCAAAAGCTTCAGTTTGCCTGGAGTCGCTACTCGGAACTTAATTCTGAATCTTATTATGTTATCACAAACAAACAAAACTTCACTGCCGCTTGCACAAATCTGCTAACAAGTTATTGGATGACATGGACAAGAAAAATACATGTCTGTTTTCACCATTATCATTTGTAGCATTTGAACGCCATTAGTATTTCTGATAAAAATCAAGATATTTGTTTTACACCGTAGATACAATATCGGCAATATTTCTGGGCAATTGGATACGACTCAACTTACAATTTTACTTTTCTACTAGCAAATTTTTAAGAGAAACCAATAAAACGATGCAGAACTTTGCAATTTTTTTAAAATTAAAATTGCAAGTGTATTGAATTAAGCTATAATATATAATAATAATAACATGTGAAAACCGGAGGACGGAATAGGTGAAGGCCAAAAATTCAGTATGTATGCATGCTCATTTTTGACACCCCAGCTTTCAGACAAAGTGTGCATTTCTTTGTTAGCAAACGTTGGATAAACGTATTTACCTGGTTATCACATACATCATTGTTTCCAAACTACCCAATGGTGTGAACTATAATGAATCTAATTTTCAATTTTCATATCAGTAATGAAGTCTGTAAAAGCAGCTCGACTCAAGAAATTATAGCCATTCGGGTTTCGCACGTTCGTTGTGAGGCAAGTCTGATATTTTGCTTAGGCATAAATTTTAGAAAAATATTTTGATCTTTTCCTAAATTACTAATTTTCTGATTTCAGTTTCTGAGTTTCCAATTTTGGTTTCTGAGTTTCCGATCTTAGTTCCTGTGTTCCAAAACGGTCTGGACTTTTTCTGTGACTTGGTGTATTTGCCTTTATAATTGGGCTTCAACAAAATCAAATCGGAACGAGACGGCTGGTCGGTGGTATCTGGATATTTTCAAGGAGGCGAATTGTAGTATTTTCTGCTACAAAATTTTCAACTGTAAGAAAATTTTTTGGAACGGAAAATTATCTATACGTTTTAATCTAATCAATGTTGTGATAGGGAAAAACATTTTTTTTACGTTTTTCTAGTTCTAAGATGTTTCCCGTTACATTCAAGATCTATGATGAGAGTGAGGAAATATATCGGGAGTCCCAAGCATCCGGAAGAAGTAAGCAGAGGCAAATAAGCCGTCCAGCTCTAGTGGAGTAAGTTTTTGCTAATTTATGTACTACCAAAAATCAATTTACATTCTTAAATTTAGTTTTAATACTATAATCTTTCTTGTTTAAATTTTTTTAGGAAGGTTCCTGAACAACCTCATGAGTTACCACCGAATGAACTACAAAACCTACATACAGAGCTGATGAATGGAGGTAGTATGGAGGAACTGTGGAACAGAATGGTTTGCTCTGAGTGTGGCAAAATGCCCCATCCACAAAAGCTATATATGTGTGATGATGGACACCTCTTTTGCTTAACTTGTGGGGATGATTGTGGACTAAAACACGACTTCAAGTGCCGTGCTCCAATTGCTGATGAGGACCCTCAAGTTGGAAGTAGTGACACTGAAGCGGAACCAGCCCCTTTTCTAATTTGTGTGAAGAAAATTCGTCGTGTGCCTGCAGATCCAGTGTTCCAGGCCGTTTGGCGTAATGCGATGTGGACGTGTCCGAACGAGGGGAGAGGATGCAAGTTGACAATTAAAGGAGAAGAGTTCGACAATCATTTGAAACTTTGCCTCCAGAGCCTCAAAGTCAAAAGAGCACTCGAGATGGCGAAGGCGAAAAGGTATTTCGAATAAAACCATTTAATTGTGTAATTACATGTACAAAATTACATTTGTTTAAAATCTATTATTTTCTTTCAGGAAATTAGCAGCTGCCAGTACATCATCGACCAGTCAACTTGCTAGACCATCCACCAGGAAATTAGCCGGACCATCCCCCATTCAACTAACTAGACCATCCACCAGTCAACTTGCTACACCATTGACCAATCAACTAGCTGGACCATCAGTCATTCAACTAACTGGACCATCCACCAATCAACTAGCTGGACCATCAATCATTCAACTAACTGGACAATCGGTCATTCAACTAGTTGGACCATCGACCATTGAACTCACTGGACCATCCACCATTCAACTAGCTCAATCGTTTAGTAGTCTCTGCCCAATTACTGAATGTGAGATGACCAGCTCTGACCAGGAAATTGTGGAACACTTGATGCTTCATCACCAATTGCGAATTGATGACATGCATGGAAATCAAAATGCCTATAATGGAGTTTTAGATATTCCACACTCAGCTTTAAAAGGTAAATTTTTGTGTTTCATAATAAATTAGCCAATATATTGAATCTTCTGAAGAGGTTTTTAAAGGAAACATCATTAATTGTATTTAAACTTTTTTCCAGATCGAATTCCATTCTATGTCTTGCTCCGTGGCTCACGAGAACTGTTTCTGCTCTGCGTTGAACCAGTGACGAAGGTGTACTATCACGACAACCTTGGCCTTTGGATACGGCAGCTTCGTAACTCTAACGCGGAGAAAGACCAGGATTCAACTTTTTTCTACAAGTTCTCCATCAACGACTATAACACTGAAGGCGTTGTAAAAGTAGGCATATAAATAGTAATTAATATTAGTCAGTTATTCATTGATTTTAATCAAATGAACATTTCTGTAAAAAGTAATAATTTTGGTTACATTTTTTCAGCTTCGGTTCAGAAGTCATTGCCTCGGATGGATGAAATGTGTGGAAAATACTCCAAGGGAAGGAAATTGCATGCTATTACCCTGGGGATACATCAACTCCAATTGGCTTGAAAAGGAAAAGAAAGCTCGAGATCAGAAAAGTTTTGCAATCAACAAACAAGTTTCGGTATGTTACTAATTTTACCTTGATTCATTTATCCTCTTTTTATAGTGGATATTTTTGTGATTTGAACACTTTCAATTACCTTTTGCAGCTCCAATTTCGGTTGTGGATTCAATGAAGGGACAACTTAAGTAATGAATTGGAAGACGGATGATTTGTACGAATAATTAGATGTGCTGTGGGTGTGCGTCGGGAACTGATTGATCAATTGAGGTGGTGGTGGGCGCAGGGATAAATTATTGATACTTAAATTTACATTACAATTCAGAATTTGATGTGGTTCTGCTTTGATTTTTTGGATTTCTGATATGTATACGAATCATGAATTTTCTCGTATGTATAATAATGTAGTATAATGGATTGTTGGTGAAAATTAAGAACTAATGAAGTAGAAAACATGAACTTGAGCTTCGTTTTTCGAAAATGATTTTGTATAAGCAAACGTTGTTAAGAGTAATACATTAAATTGAATGCTCGGATTCAGAGCAAATTCCTGTATAAAAGAAATTTTGCTCACGTTTTGACTGTTTTTTATTAGCATTTAATTCCACAAAATCTTTATTTGATGATGGTGACTAAAGCATTGAAATAGGATAAAGAAAAATATTCCCACCGAGAACCTCAAAAAGTTTGGATTCAAGAAAGCAGGTTACATAATTGTAATTGTAAGCAGGTGATCACCAAAACTGTACAATTTAAAAATTCTAAATACAAGTTGAGTCTAGTGTTGAATGTGGAAGTTAAATACACGCTTTTTCCGACATTAGAAATGCATAATCGAATCAGGATAAACAGAAGTACAGAGGGAATAATACATTTATATATGAATTTCACGCGACCTAACGGCTTACATAATACGAAGGTATTTCGCGAAACATCCGGTCAACTTTATTTTGCTCTCATTTTATGACGACTTGACATATTCAATCAATTTTTGCTACATAATCTCCCCCAACTTGCGCACACTTTTTTCACCTTTTTTCCAAAGCCGAGATGCCAGCAGAGAAGAATGCTGGGCCTCTATGTCCAAGCCATGAAATTACACTTTTTTAACATGTTCATCCGAATTATACTTCCTCCCATGCATGTAATTTTTTTAGTTTTGGGAACAAAAAGTAGTCCGATGGAGCAAGGGTACGGTTGTACGGAGGGTGGCAAAGTCGAATGAACCCGACGTTCCGTAGTTTCTGCTGTGCGACCTTCGAAGTGTGAGATGATGTATTATCATGCAAAAAGTAAATTCCGTCATCCCATTGGTTTTGACCACGTTTCTTGATGTATGCTTATTTCAGCCTAGCCAAGATATTAGCATATTTTTGTCTGGTCAATGTAGAAAGCTTATGGAAGAACTCGGTCAACACTACTCCAAACCGGTCCCAAAAAACGATCATCGTAAGTTTAGCACTTGACGTTTTACGTATGGCCTGTAAAGGGGGTTGTGAACCAGCTGGGAGCCATTGTGATGACTGTCTTTTAGTCTCTGCCTGATAGGGATGAAGCTAACTTTCATCCAGTCACAACTTGCCCCAGAAAAAATCTTTATCCTGAGAAAAGGGGTTGAGATTCTCTTGGCTCGTTTGCACTTTAATTTCTTTTGTTGATGTGTGAGCAGTTTGGGAATCCACCTTTGCATAGCCAAGAGATAGACCCAAAGTCAAATGTATAATTCTCCACACTGACGTGACACTAATATTGACCTTTTCTGCTATTTCCCGCAACAGGACTCGTCTGTCCTTTTCAATAACAGCTTTCAATTTAGCTACGTATCTTACGTCAGTCAAACTTAAAGGTCATCCTGGGATTGTCTTCTTTTCTAGCGATGGGTCACCACTACGAAATCGCTTGCACCACTCTATAATAGTCTAATGCACTGGCAATGGATCAACACCATCCTTTTGAAGCTCCTTTCTAATTAAGGGCGAAGAAAGGCTCTTCAAAAATGCAGTTTCATCTGCGCACGAATATCTTGCGTTGTAAAAAATGCTCGTTTACGTTTCCATCTCTAACTCTGCAAAGCATGTGACTGCTACTACAACCAACCCATCATTCAAAAGCCACAATCTTTATCTTTCAGAGGATATGCAGATCATTGTATTTGAGGAAGTCCTCTTTGAGATAATCGTTATCAAAGTTGACCGGATATTTCGTGAAATACCTTCGTATTTCTTGGAAATTTACATGATATGATGGTTTATTAATATGCATTCAAATTAGATAGTCATTGTGAATATTGCATAAAAAGCGTTATTCTAAAAAATTGTTAAGGAAAATGTAATTCGTCGAATGATAAAAATTTCATGATCTGGCAATATTATCAAGAAAACCGCTTGTTCGGAGGATGAATGACCAGACTTTGTGATGGTAGTGATGGTTCCGTTGGCTGACATGGGCTCTACACCAAATATGGTACAGTGATACTTATAGTTTGAATAGAACCGGAAATAGTATTCGCAAATGGAGACATTTTCTTCCTCCACCAGAGCATCCATGTTAAATCCAAAAGTGAGTGCTTGTAAACCAGGTGTTTCATATTTCCCCAGCAATGTTGCTTCATCTACCTGCTCAAATAGTAGGTGAACAAAACACTTTTCATCAAGTAAAATACGGGATTCGAATTTATTTGGGGTTAATTGAGATACAGTTGAGGTGGTAATCAAGGTTACCAATGTGTTGAAAACCATTTGGTTGTGAATATGATGGGATGTAGAATTTTGTTACAAGAAATTCAGTGTAGTTTTTCCTCTACAATCTGAAATTTTCACCCGGATTGATTTGCGGTGAAATACGTTTTAACTGTCTTCGAGTTGCTTTTGGTTGAGACTCAGAAATAAAAATGGACATAAACAACGTATGTATGTGTATATAAGGTATGGTTTTGATAATTTAATTTCACTAATTGACTTTTGTCACGGAATGGTTAGACATCGACATATGGTCAAAAGTCTAATTCCTTTGTGGTTTCATTACATTTTAATATGATGCAAAAATATTTATGAATACTTTATTACTATTACTCACATGTTAAAGCCAACTCACAAGCCAACCATCAGTCATCATCATCTTAATTAAATATGTGGCAGAAGCGTCGTAACACATTTCAACGTGTCAGGAAATAAGATCCCCAACATAAGGTCCCTATACAATAAGGTCGAAGTTAAAAAGGTCCCCAGGAAAAAAGGTCAACAGTTTTTTGGTTGACAAGTAAAAAGGTCGACAATTTTTTTGGTCGATAAGCAAAAAGGTCGACAAGAAATTTTAATTCCCAGGAAAATTGATCGACATATAAATTAGTCGCTAGATGAAAGGATAATACACACATTACTCAAAAGCATTGCCTTATTAACCAAGGCATGAACATACTGCAGCATTGGATAAGAATTGATGTTTTTGTTGTTTTGTTGGTACTGTTAGTAGCATGAATTGGATTATTAATGCTTAATGCATTTATCTACGAGAAATTAGTTTTTGTTAGTTTATATGAAGTACACAATCTAGAAAGAAATGGTTAGAAATGATGACGGAATTGCATCCGTTGTCGTAATTTTTTTCAGAACAACTCAAAGTGAATCCACACTATGGCATTGATAGTCAAGTGATGCCGTTGTTCGTTAGCACCTGGAGCAAATATTTGGGATCGAGATAATATTTTATGAATTTTTATAAATGAATAATGTCTAGTATCATAACAACAAATGTAATTAATCGAGTCTGGGTCAACAAGGATACTCAACTCCAAAGGACATATTTCCAGTGGGGTTTGGACAGGTGGTGGTGTTTCCCCAGCCATGCTGTGACTGTTATCCAGCTCCTGCGAATCAAAGACAGAAATAATGTTCAACTATCGACTCAATTTGTAGTCACATACAAAACAACAATACGCATGTCGGTCGGTATGTTTATTTCAAAACAGTTAATTATCATCAACATAAAATCAACACGAAACTTACAGCAAGAATAAACAAAACATTGTAGTACTTAGCGGATGTCAAGGTGCAGGGATATTAATCAACAACTTTTTTTCGAACCAACAATTTATTTCTAACTCTTCTCCCCAATTACTTGCACAAACTTGATAGTAGACTGCGTCTACAAACTATCTGAAATTTGGAATGCGTCAACTGCGCCAAGTCACCAACCAAAATATGTAAGGACTAAACCTCGGAACCCGTCAGCCCAGCCTTAGGAGAAAACTAAACATACAACGAGCAGCAAAAGCACTTCACGTAAAGACAAAGCCAGACAAGCGCATAATATACGTACAATCACAGAGTCCCTTGACAAGATTCAACAGGAAAAATAACAACATAACAGCAGCAAGTGTACTTTATGCTCACGTCAGTGAAGCCAAAAATTCAGGATGTGTAAATATGCGTACAGCGACCATAATAAGAAACGGAACACGTTCCATAAATGCCCAGTGAGTTAGTGTGGCCTTCAAAGAACTAAATAAAATTAATTGCCCTTTAAAGTTAAAAATAAATAAAGTTGATGTGAGTGGTGGCTCCTTCACACTCACTGAGGCACGCAGTTAATTAGTGTTGCATGAACGTGTTTTAGAGCATCCGTCTTGAGGTTTTAAAGATTTAAGATGAAAATTTCATTTGTAATTGTATTTTATGAATAAATATACGCGCCCCCAGTGAGTGTGAAGGAGCCACCGCTCACATCAACTTTATTTATTTTTAACTTTAAAGGGCAATTAATTTTATTTAGTTCTTTGAAGGATACACTAACTCACTGGGCATTTATGGAACGTGTTCCGTTTCTTATTTTAATCTTTCAAAAGTTACATTAGTATCATTTGGATTGGAGTGTTCCTATTTTACGAAAATTTCCATTTTCATGCGGCTGTGTATTTAACATCAAACGTATTAGTATTAAGATAATGAAATAGTATGAAGCACCAACTCTTTGTGATTCGAATGATGTCCAATGTGACCACCCGACTTAAACAACGAAGTCATTAGGGCCACCGACACCAATTCATGTTTTGTCGCTAAGGATTTTATTTATATAGATATATATATATATATATACATGTAGAGATATATATATATTAGTATTTATAAAATATATATATATAATATATAGAAGTTAAGTTCCCATGCATTCCTTATGCCCGATACTAAAATGGCTCTAGCACCGAAATTAGTGCTCCGATTTCGATTTTCAAATTAAAGCACACATCCTTGCGACCTCGGTCGCAGATTATTATAAGGACCCGAATGCGTAGGACGAAGTCTTCGACCAGTTATGCCTCATCAAAGCTTTTCAGGTGTGAGACGTTTCCATATCCTACGTTCGTAGGATGCATGTACATTTTGCATGTGTTGTTAAGTAACCCATACAAAATGTACATATGCATCTCTTAACTCACTGGGCAAAAAAGGAACGTATGCGCATATGTCATTTAGTTCTTTGTACATGATATTGGAAGTAAATACGGGGAATAGCTCCTCACAGTCTGCCCGACTAATGTACACATAGCAGCACTACATTCCTAATGAACCGTTTCCATATAAGCACTTACGTTGATGGTCAAATTCTTTATTCCTACCACTTAACAATTCAAGACTTGGAATAATGCAATGTCCTTGCTCATTTATGCTTCTTTAAAAAGTAATGCAGCGATGCTGGATACTGTATTCAATATATTTTGCTTTATCAAAGGTTGATGAGTGAAATGAAACGAAGAAGGTCTTTTACAAGAAGCGTGAAATGATTTTTACACCTGTGCGTACAAATGCATCATCATTGGCATTAAATGAGAGCGATACTCGGCTTACATTGTCGGATGTTCAAACAGACTCTGACTCTAAATCACATCACTACCTTTGGTCTCATGGAAAAACTAAGTACATGCATATGCATTTATTTGTATCTATCCATCTATCTATTCATCCGTATATCCAAAATATATATTGCACACATCCGTATAAGTGGGTCTCCCTATAAGTGGAGAGGTCATACTTATATGTTTACAATGCTCGAATATTTAATGTTTTAAGGTCTTCACGTCATTGAATTGAACCATCTCGGCCTGATGACCTAGCATTCAGTGGGGCTGGCAGTAGTTGTGTGACAAATGACAACCTCCTTCGAATAACTGCTTGTTGCAAATCCTCTTCCTGCTTACAACTTACTTGCAATTGACGAATGTTCCCGTTCCTCTGAAAAATGAACTTTATTGACAAACAATTTTACTGTTAGGAATACGAATGTGTGTTAAATACGTACATGCATTAACAGCGTAATTTTATTCTGCTTAAAATAGACTTTGAAGAAATATAAAAAAGTGAGAAATGTATTATTGTCCATTTTAGCTTATCAGGGTTTTTGTTAAGTACGTAATTGTTATTCTTACACCTTTCATAACGCATTCAGACAATTAATATTTTTGTCCAAGTGACAAGTTGATCATAGGCTGATGAATGATGTCTTCGTTCGACTCACTGATGTCCACAGAGCTAGCCTGTTGAATGACTGCGAGCTATCAAGAAATCTTCTCTTCGAATTCTTTGAACAAGACCACAATTGTAGGTTAATAATCTCTTTGAGAGTTGAGCATCGGAAACAAGTGGTTTGACATGAATCAACATTGATGACTCGTTATCTATGTCAAAATACTTTTAGGGTGAAGCGTTACAAGGCGCATACTTTATAGTATTTCTTCCAGTTTTTCGGTTGATATTTATAACCTGCTAATACATCCAAATGTTGTCAATGAGCACATTTTTTTCGCAAAAGTAAATATTGGATTAAATTCCGTCAATGCGCCAGACAATGTCCCTATTACGCCATGGAATGCATTTACACGCTCAACATACCTCACGTCAAGGGTTGCGGCTGGTTGACTAGCGAAAAACGAACGTTTATGTGATACGCAGAAAATCAATTTAACACCAAAAAATTAATTTCTCCATTCGTGCTCATTATTCAAACTTCAATTTATCACAGAAAATAACTCAATCGCCAATGAACTTAAAGTAACTAGAGAATCTGCAAAAATTTGTGACCTTTGCTTGTAGTTTTTGTTGGAGTTAAGCGTTTTATTACACAGAATTAACTTCCAAATTGGTACATAATTTTAGTATGTTTTGGGAATGGAACTTAAAATTTAGAACCGCTGGCTTTCCCAGTTAAAGTTACAATAGGATGGAACGCTCAAGTCGAAGCTTATAACTTTTTCTCTCTTTTGATGTCATAGAACACCCAATCTTCTAAAAAGCTTGGAACAAAAGCATGAGTTCGAGTGAACTTGACTGGAATCTCGAGCTGATCCAAAACACCCTCAAACATTTCTAACGCTTTTTGGTTAGAGATCCCGGTTCCATGCGTCATGTACTTTCCACTTGCATTCAGCACTGCGAATGACTTGCTCAATATTGTTTTGATGAAGTTCCAAATCTCACCCTTAATAAAGGAATTGAATAAAGAATCTTAAATCATGACAAATATGTTAACTAAAAGAGGCTATATAAAGTTGGTGGTGCGGTAACTCACCTGTGGAGTTGAGGAAATAGGAATGTCTGTTAGGTCAGCAAACACATAATCAAAAGTTTTCCCAGTTTGCACACATTTCTCCAAATAAGCCACACAATCACCAACAATAATCTTTAGATAAAAGAAACAACGAAGGTTGAGATAGATCAGAATATCTAAATTGCATTATTACCAGCGAAGACATAAATACAAGGCATGCAAAATAACTTACATTGTAGTTGTTTCCAAGGTAAGAATCCAAGGAACTCCCACAGGCAGAGCGTAAGTAACGTTTGCATATCTGCATGACAACCTCGTCAATCTGAAAGTATGAAATACAGTCCAAATTAGCCGTTTTAATTCTCACATTATTGCAAATTTTAGTGTAAAACATGAAAAAAGGGACGGTATTACCTCCACCATTGTCACTTCTGCTGGTTGCTCCTTTAGAAGCTCGTTGAGAAGGGCTCCATCGCCGCCACCAAGAATAAGAATTGTCTTTCCTTTGTAGCTCTCGAATCCACGGCGCATTAGGGATTCAGTGTAAACTAAATCCGATTCTGCCAGATCTAAAAAATCAGGATCAAACATTTTTTAAACTATCAGAGTTTTCTGCACAGAATATATTTACATAATTATGTGATATTTTGCTTACTTGGTAACCCATCCAACACCAGCATATTCCCAAAGGTTTTGGAGTGCAAAATTTGCACATGTTGATGAGCAGTTTTTTCGTCATGAACCACTCCATCAATGTCATACTCAGTGAGCCTTCCATCTATGCATAAAGAATTCATTTTTGTAATTAAAATGAAAATAATCATAATGTGAAGGACGAATGTTAATTAAAGCGTGTTTGCTTTAGAATGTAACCTGACGTGACGAAGTAGGTATCAAAAGGCGTGCCTCTCTTTATAGCAGGCAGAACTTCACACTTGGAAGTAGTTGCAAGAGCCCTCCAAAACGATTCTAATCCTTGGCATTGCTATAAAAATGTAAGAATGCTTAAGCCCAACTTCATTTAATAATAGACATCAAAGCTATAGAGTTATTAAAACATACAGGACGTTTATAATTATATATTCTATATTTTGTTAAACATACTTCACGAGTGAGAAGGGGCTTTGCATCTTGCTCCAAGAAGTAGTCAATGTTGATGGTCACAAGGCCAGATGGGAAAGTTCGCAAGTTGATGACACTTTGTTGTGGTCCAAGATAGACGGATAGGTTGTCACCATATGGAGACATCACCTTTTCCACAAGCTTCGCCAATGAATTGGCCCCAATGACAGATTCAAGGGCGTCAACGATCCCCTTCTCCAATTTTGGGAGACCTGAAACAACCAAAGTAAAGATAATTTCAATCAGATGATAAGATGTCAAGCATATCTGAATACCTGTCACTCATTTTCAAATCTCTATGTACCTTCATCAACCAGACAGGATGGATCAACGTTGAAGTTCAACAATATGGTGTTTGCACAGGAACCCATGATGATGACGATGTTTTTGATGGCTTGAACAGTTGGAGAATTTAGGATGTCTTTTTGTTAATATTTACAAAAAAAAAGAAATTTATAAAAATCGTCAGTAAGCAACTAAAATAAATAAAATAAAGTTTTCCTAGGTGGGATATTAGATAAGATATTATAGGAATGAAAATAGCAAACAGATTGTACGTCTTGTCTCCACAAAAGCTAGAGAAGTACATGCCATAATGCTTTTAGTCTTACAAATGAAAATGGCTGAATGCTAGCTGACGTGTAGCTTTTAAAGTGATACATTGACTCAGTACATGGTTTAACGACTTTGGAAGGATCAAAAAACTGAGTGATATGTATTAAACAGCGTGGTGGTTCGTACAAAAGTAGGTAGATAAAAAGTTATTTCATTCGTGGAACCCATTAAAAGGTTGTTGAGCTCGATCATTCTACAAATCGTAAGTAATAAAAAGCACTTTACGGCAAGATAATGTAACAATAAAGGAAATTGATGCTAGACGTAACTATCCGTTTACACCTTAATATTTTATATTGACACGAAGGATTTCAAATCATCATGAAGTAATTGATCAAATGTTCAGATGCAGTCCGCGCCAGACGGCTATCTGTGTCCCTAACCAGCCGAGTTCAATAGTGATGTTTTTCAAGCTAATAGGCGACCAGACGGGTTAGACCTGGTTTACGACTTATCTGTGCTTTGCTGCTTAGATTCTTAAAATTCAAGAAACATTGAATTTGGGAGCTACGCAGGCCATCAAAGATAACCGAGCTACCACCGTGAAAAGAATTTATAAAAACTAACGCTGCAATTTATCCTTTAATAACAAGCAATTTATAAACCTCCTGCCCGTCGGTCCATTTGGGTGCACGATAACTCGAAGAACAGCTTGACTTTTTTTAAATTCTGTCTTCACCAATCGATAACTTAGGTCAAACTAGTAATCAACTTCAATCATGGACCAAATAAAATTTACCCTGAGATCCAAAGGTCGGTAGCATATCATTCGACAGCTAACCAATAGAGAAGAATAACCATAATATATGCGCGCTTGTCTTATCATCGTCAGGGCAAATGGTCATTTCATTCAAATGACAGGCATACAGTGCAATATATCCATACTAGCCAGGATATTCGCATTTTTAAATTGCTTATACGGACACAAAAAATTACCAGATGCAATTATTGTAGCGAGCGAGTATTTTGGAAAGCAGTTAAATCATCATTTTTAGCAAAATTCACAAAGAATCCATTACTGCTACTCGATGGAAGAATAGTGGTTGTAACGGAGGCAGGGGGAGGACTTGGCAAAGTGTATGTATATCTTTTTTTGCAGATCGTGATGTCTCTGTTGTTGTCAACGACTTATGAGGAACATCTCAATGGGATGCAAGCAGTCAAAGAGCAGCTGATTCCGTTGTTGCTTAAACCTTCAAGAAAGGTAGAAGATAACCGTTAGGGATTGCATTGACATGATTCTTTTAAAAATATAAAACCTATTCTGTATTTTATTAATTGGTACACTGGAGGAAAGATGGTTCCAAACTATGACTCTGTTCCGGAAGTAATTGAAACAGCAGTTCAGAAATTCGGGCGTATTGACATGTCAGTGAATAAATGCTGGAATATTGAGAGATCTTGGCTTTGCAAAAATGACACAACAGGATTGGGACTTGGTATAATACTAATCATGCTTGTTATACTGGTTTCCTACCACAGAAGGAATGAACAAGGAATTTATCCATGTAATAGTTAGCAGCTCGGGCCTACCTTATCCTTTTATTAGAACTCAATGGGGCGGCATTTGTGATTGTAGCTGCTTCCGGATTCGCTGCAAAATGTTCGAAAGCAATGATGTGAAAACTTTAATCTCCAAGTTGTTCATTTTTGCATTAATTTTAATGTGCAATTGACAGATCAGTGGCAGAGGGCTGGTGATGCTGTTCTCCGCTCATCTCTAACTGATAACGTGACAGTGGAGTATGTTCGAGACAAGTGGTCACAAATCACTAACTTCACCACAAATGCCGACTGTCCTGAAGTAGTCATGGGTGTTGGACGCTTTGAGACTCAAAGAAAAAGGGCTCGGGCTTTTGGCGAACTAACTACCCCCAAACCCAATCCAAATCTTGTGCACACAAACTCTAACGCATAAAATGTTTTAAGTTCTTCGTTGGTTGGGCATGGAGGTAAATAAATGGTACGAAATATGTGCACATGCCATTTTGGTGTAATTATAATTTCCAGTTTGTTTATATGAGCTTCTTCATTTTCACAATAAAACTACCAAATGTTTCTCAAACAATCAATAGTTTTTCAAACATTCCTTTGAGCCTAGTGTACCAAAAATTAATGTGCATGTGCTGTGTCATTGTTACTAAACTGTAAAATGCAAAACACATGAAATATTATTGTATTAAGGAAAGAGCAGGGGCAATCTAAGAAAGCTTCTTTTTTATGTTAATTGCAAGGATAGGGTATACATGAGTGCTTTTAAATAGTCGAAGCAAAGAATTGAATGATCCAAGAAATTTGAATTATTTCTAATTTTTTGAATACCTTCATAATCACGTTCTCCAGAAACACTTTCAAAATTCGAGTTTCTTCGTAAATCAGACCGGAGACACGCTTGACTCCACAACGACGAACAGGACGCACTCCTTTCCTTTGACGCTTGGATTGATGAGTTTGAGAGAGTTTTGTATATAAGAGTGCGGACGTGCCTGAGAGGGGAGCCGAGCAAAGTTTTGTGACGAAGCCAAATTTCCGTATGCTTTACTGTCAGTTTGCCTTTGCTTGTGATGGTTTTGTACGTATATACATACGTACAATATACCACAGGAGAGCTGGTTTTTTGCACTAACCTATATATATATACAATGTTTATTCACAGTATTTGAGTGAGATGCCAAAATATGTACTATATCTTATTTTTGACGTCTCCAGCCAACACGATGAACATATGTTGAATGAATATGTACAAATAGCCAGAAAAATATGTACATATGCATATGCGGCAACTTTACGCTTTTCTACCATCCAAGTTTATATCTGTTTTTGTTGGTGTCTCATCCTGCTCAACACACACTTCATGCATACCAACCCTCTTTCCTTTTGCATTTGGCTTATGACTCCTTGCAATGTGTGATATGATGGATATATGATGAATGAAGCTTCAGTAGGGTTTGCAATCTGATTTTATACTGAGTGCGGACGTGCCTGATGCAGTGGTACGGCTCCGGGTGCATCAAAAGACAGGATGCTTTGGTTTCTATTTTTGTATACGCAATTCTGCTGAGCTTCAGTATATATGCGTGTTGTGTATGTTTGCTACTTTGCTTTTGCTGGGTTAACAACAACAATAATAGAAAAACCACGCTAATATAACCTGCTGGCTATTTCGAAGCTCATGGATTTTCTTAAGTAGCAAAATCTGTTTATGAAAGCGAATTAAAAGCCTATGTATCGTATTATTATTAAATATGTATGCTAGAAAGTTCACGCCTAATTCTGATTTTATAATCATCAAATACACTCAAACATTCATATTGCCAACATTCGGGTCAACAAATGTTACACAATTATTATTCATCAGATTAGATTTATATCATAAGCGAAACATTAACCCATTATTTTTGCAGCATTGAGAAACTGCGCCTGTAAATCAATTATTGAACCAAATTCGTATCATAAATTGGATATTTCAGCAACATGCTTGAACAGCTTTTTGAAATTATGACATGATGATATTAGGATTTGTGGTAGAGCTTGTATTACAAGTATATAGGATAGTTGACGACTTGGAGATGCAAATAAAAATGATAGCAATACTGTAGTGTGAGCTGGTTTTATACGCCTGTGTTGGGTTGAAAGTTGAGTTGGGTAACAAGATTGAGATTTTTCCTATATCCTGCACTATGGGTAGCTCTCAATTCGCAAGTTTTTCTTGTCTTCCGTATGTGTATGATATGCACTACGTTGTATTCTGTATGTCAAGCTTTATCTACATACTTTTTTTAACATTGTCAAACATTTTCTTTCTTTTACAACTCAACCCAGTAGTATATAAGCCAGAATTTTTTTTACATTGTATCATCATTCTGGTTTGGTGTTTTGAAGCGTTAACTACAAAACCCTCTCTATACCATCAAACTCAAATCTTCCAAATGGCTCGTACTAAATCGACCTCTCGTATGTCCACTGGTGGTAAAAGACCGAGGATGCAAGCTGGTGCCATACCAGATAGGAGCATTCCTTCGTTTATAATGAAGCCCCACCGTTACCGTCCCGGTACCGTCGCCTTGCGAGAAATACGACGTTTCCAAAAAAACGCGGAGCTCCTCATCCGTACACTTCCTTTCCAGCGTTTGGTTCGAGAAATCGCCCAGGATTTCAAAACTGAGTTTCGTTTCCAGAGCTCAGCCGTTATGGCCCTCCAAGAAGCCTCCGAGGCTTACTTGATCGGTCTATTTGGGGACACCAACTTGTGCGCTATCCATGCCAAGCGTGTCACCATCATGCCCAAGGACATGCAATTGGCCAGACGTATCCGAGGAGAACGTGGTTAAATTTGAAACCATGAAACTCAAGGCTCCAGCTAACCCAAGACCTCAGATCCTATGGCAGCAGTGAAAAGTGAAACTCTGTTGACATTACTTGATTAAAAACTTAAACCAACGGCCCTTTTAAGGGCCACCACATTTTCCAAAGAGCTTAAAAAATATTCAATTGATCAATTCCGACAATGCCATATCTAGCATGATGAGCATTTCATTCATATACTAATCATCTAATCACATGATGAGTTTTATAGCATTATGGATAATATGATGCTATAATATCCAACAGACTTGATAGACTTTGTGTTTGCTTGCACAATCAACTTCTTGTTCTGAATTCATTCATGAGCTTCGGTTTATCTAGAGTTTCTATGAGTCTTTACATACTTAGTCATTTCATTCCAAAGCACGGCCAGGAAATTGCTTATCATTATTATTGACAGTAAGACAACATTACATTGTCAAGTATTCCCATAAATGTTCATTCAGTTGTAGACTCAAAAGTCAAGATGTTGTGTACGCATCATGTAATCATCATATTATTATGTGTCTCATGTTTATTTTTCCAACGACCAGTTTATTTTGAGTTCATGTACATAAATGAGGCATGCATTGAGCGGGGAAAATACAGGCATCACTGTGTTTCTATATAAATGTCATTTCATTCCAAAGCACGGCCAAGAAATTGAAATTGGAGAGATACACTCAACTACACCACGACGAGCGAGACGGCGGATGGCGGGCTTGGTGATATCTTGGATGTTATCACCCAATACTTTCCTGTGACGCTTGGCACCCCCCTTTCCAAGTCCCTTTCCTCCTTTACCACGGCCAGTCATTTTGAAGAGATATACACAAAAGATTTTGGGATGCTTGTTGGGGCTTTTTATACTACATTAAGGACGTGCCTGATGAAAGCAAACAGCAGCAACCGCTTTTACGGCATATGGTTTCAGACACAATGCTGCTGTTAGGTATTTACATATATGCCATAATCCCATGCATACAATGCATATGTATTCCACGTTGAAGTTGAGTTGAGTACTAAATTGTATTTGCATGATATCATCGGGCGGGCAGAAGCAGATGTCCATTGTCTGAGGCTTTCTTCACATTTTTGCATGATGCTTATCGGCTGATGAATTCATAAATATGACTGGAATAGGAGCTGAAGAAATGCTTAAAAAATTCTTGTGCACATGCAGCTATCTATGCGGGTATTTATTAATCCGTACATGCATTTATAAAAATTTAAATTAAGGGAAAATTTAATGCTGGCGTTTTTGCTTCAGGGTACAAACATTGATACTGTAAACTGTAACCGAACTTGATAAAGCCGCCTTCGTCTAACGTGTAGATATTATATGCTTTGGTTTTGTTTGCATTCCAATTTTCATTTGAAGGTATGAACATGTATTATGTAGTAGTATTAAAGCTTACATCAGGAAGCAGCTTAAAGCAGGATGAACTGGATTTATATGCATTCCAAAGTGGCAAATTATATTTTAAGCTTATTCTTGGATCATGTTATCCAAACTTTTGTTTTATCCAAACCATTAAATCATTCAAAATGAAATGTACTCAATCTTGAACTACATTAACGAAGCTTTCGTAGTTTCAAATATTGAACATTTGCGCATTGTTTATTAGAAGCGAATGAATATATAAAATTGAAATGCGATGTTTTGCTCTTAGGAAACTGTGGTGGCCCTTAAAAGGGCCGTTGGTTATCAGCGAAAGCCGACAAATCTGTGTGAGCAGAGACCATTTCCAGTTTACTTGGAGGAGGTGTATTTGGTGACAGCCTTGGTTCCGTCTGAAACGGCGTGCTTGGCCAATTCTCCGGGTAGCAGAAGTCGCACTGCAGTTTGGATTTCCCGACAGGTGATGGTGGCCCTCTTGTTGTAGCGAGCGAGACGGGAAGCCTCAGAAGCAATACGCTCGAAAAGGTCATTCATGAAAGAGTTCATGATTGACATCGTTTTGGTGGAAACTCCAGTGTCAGGGTGGACCTGCTTCAACACCTTGTAAATGTAGGTATTGTAGGATTCCTTCCTCTTTCCCTTCCGCTTCTTCTTATCCCCTTTGGTGATGTTCTTTTGGGCCTTTCCTGCCTTCTTGCAAGCCTTTCCACTGGCTTTTGGTGGCATGTTGAGAACGTTGGTGGTTTTGGTTTATTTTTAAGAGAGTAAAATCAAACTTTCAGGTTGAGAGCGAGAGAGTGAATGATGAGGAGCAGTTGAGGATGGTTACTATATATAGGAGGTGGTTGAGTTGAGTTGCCTAAATGCAAGTTGCTTCTTTGGAGCTTTGATCTCCCAGTTTGCTTGGTACGAGTAATTGCAACGAGTAGGTTTGGGCTGGGGTTGTGGAAAGTATAGCTCTTGTCAGTTCAAAAAGATAAAACTCTCGTTTCATGCATCCTATTTATATGAACATCTTGAGTTGAGATGTTGCAGCTATTTGTGACCAACTACATCTAATATACATATAAAGCCCAAATGTATTCTTGCGAATTTATTACGCAGTGCATACGCTACAGCCAACTTGAAGTAATCCTGCAAGCATTCCACTCACACTACAAACTGAAAAACTTATATATGTAAACCCCACTAGTGATACTCTAGCATGAAATAATGTTGAGAGGGGGGTCCCAAGAATTCGCAACCCAGCCAACCCCCTAGTGCAGTAGCTTGTTCAAGCATCAACCACCACACTCGTTTGAAGTATTGAATACAGTGTAGTAACCAGTCCTCATACTTTTTTATCTTTGAGAGATGCGAAGAGACAAGTGCTAAAATATTTCAACTCAAATCCCAACCCAACCCAGACGTATAAAATAAAACTCTCTAAACTACTATAATATTATATTGCATATAGGGAACACTACTAGCGTCATTTCATTTTTGTTTTCGCAAAACATTAGCCCGCGTTCTTTTGGGCATATAAAGATATAAGCTACGCTACACACTATAAACATGAGTCATATATATATATATATTCAAGATTATTTGGGAATGTGCATGGAAATGCATTCAGCTACAGTTAAAGAACTTCGCATATATCTGGTACGCAATAGCGCCACTGCATTTTCTTCATTACAAGCCCTACGTTTGGAGTTACTCAATATGCAGTGATGTTGATGAATCATGTTGATTTACAAACATGATGTAATTTTAGTATTAATAAAGGCAAAAAGAATTATTATTTGATTTCCACCACATTATATTTTCATGCGCAGGTGATATCTATGCATAGGCTTTATTCATAAATTGTTTAGTTGTGATATAATGAAGATAAGTAACAAAGCAGAATACGAGAAAGCACACATAAATTCTTACTCTGCTCGCAAATTTCCTACTCTCTCCTGTGCTTCTTTCCCCGCCTTCCAAGCTGTGAGTTAAAGAATGAGAAAGCACAGCTTGGTTAGCGATGAAAATATAATGAGAGCTACGCTATGATGTACTCCAAGCTTATTTACAAGATTCAGCTGGATTGCATTTTGATCTGGGGCCATACCACGTAGGAGTAATCCTCAGCCCGTAAAGAAGCCCCGTACGAAGCCCTATCGTTACCGCCCTGCGAGAAATCCGCTCTTATCAAAAAGACACTGAGCTGCTCATCAGAAAGCTTCCATTCCAGCGTCTCGTTCGTGAAATTGCTCAAGATTTCAAGACCGATTTACGTTTCCAAAGCTCTGCCATCATGGCCCATTAAAGAAAACAAATATGAAAACTGGTTGCTGTGTTGGGTTGCGTTCAATATTTAGACTGGGACGGTATTGCTTGTGTGCACAGCCCTCTTACCCCCCTTTCCAGCTTCCAGTTACTTATGCATAGTAGGTTCATAGTCATGTCTGTTGATTCTCCTTACTGAAATTCTCTCACTACATGCAGTTCTACTCAACACGTTCATATAAATAGTGTGCATGAAACCAATGCTATTCATTTCGTTTTATCTCTTTGACCTGACAACAGATAAACTTTCCACAAAACCATCTCAAACCCACTCTTTTGCAATGGCTCGTACCAAGGAAACTGCTCGTAAATCTACAGGAGGTAAAGCTCCGAGAATGCAGCTCGCCACCAAGGCTGCCCGTAGGAGCGCTCCAGTCTCCGGAGGTGTAAAGAAGCCCCATCGTTACCGCCCCGGTACCGTCGCCCTGCGTGAAATCCGTCGTTACCAAAAGAACACTGAGCTCCTCATCCGCAAACTTCCTTTTCAACGTCTCGTTCGTGAAATTGCTCAAGATTTCAAGACCGATTTACGTTTCCAAAGCTTAGCAATCGGGGCCCTCCATGAGGGCTCCGAAGCTTACTTGGTTGGTCTATTTGAGGACACCAACTTGTGCGCTATCCACGCCAAGCGTGTCACCATCATGCCAAAGGACATCCAATTGGCCAGACGTATCCGAGGAGAACGTGCTTAAATTTATGACATGATAATGTTGAGTTCCAACTCCAACTGATCTAATACCCAACGGCCCTTTTAAGAGCCACCACATTTTCCAAAGAGCTTAAAAACTATTTAATTGATGAATTCCGACAATGTCATATCCAGCATGATGGGTATTTCATTCATATACTAATCATCTAATCACATGATGAGTTTTATAGCATTATAGATAATATAATGCTATAATATCCAACAGACTTCATAGACTTTGTGTTTGCTTGCACAATCAACTTCTTGTTCTGAATTCATTCATGAGCTTGAGTCTTTACATACTCAGTCATTTCATTCCAAAGCACTGCCAGGAAATTGAAATTGGAGAGATACACTCAACTCCACCACGACGAGCGAGACGGCGGATGGTGGGCTTGGTGATATCTTGGATGTTATCACGCAATACTTTCCTGTGACGCATGGCTCCCCCCTTTCCGAGTCCCTTTCCTCCTTTACCACGGCCAGTCATTTTGAAGAGATATACACAAAAGTGAGAAGTTTAAAAAATGTGATTTGAGTTGGAGCGAGTGAATGATTTTGGGATGCTTGTTGGGGCTTTTTATACTACATTAAGGACGTGCCTGATGAAAGCAAACAGCAGCAACCGCTTTTACGGCATATGGTTTCAGACACAATGCTGCTGTTAGGTATTTACATATATGCCATAATCCCATACATACAATGCATATGTATTCCACGTTGAAGTTGAGTTGAGTACTAAATTGTATTTGCATGATATCATCGGGCGGGCAGAAGCAGATGTCCATTGTCTGAGGCTTTCTTCACATTTTTGCATGATGCTTATCGGCTGATGAATTCATAAATATGACTGGAATAGGAGCTGAAGAAATGCTTAAAAAATTCTTGTGCACATGCAGCTATCTATGCGGGTATTTATTAATCCGTACATGCATTTATAAAAATTTAAATTAAGGGAAAATTTAATGCTGGCGTTTTTGCTTCAGGGTACAAACATTGATACTGTAAACTGTAACCGAACTTGATAAAGCCGCCTTCGTCTAACGTGTAGATATTATATGCTTTGGTTTTGTTTGCATTCCAATTTTCATTTGAAGGTATGAACATGTATTATGTAGTAGTATTAAAGCTTACATCAGGAAGCAGCTTAAAGCAGGATGAACTGGATTTATATGCATTCCAAAGTGGTAAGGTGACCAGACGTCCCCCATTGAGGGGGACAGTCCCCCATTCAAGTTCCCTGTCCCCCGACAAAAAATGTCCCCCAAAACGTCCCCCATTGAGAATTGTGTCCCCCGAAATAAAAAATTGGTACAAAATGGTTTTTTTAATACCAAAATATAAAAATTTATAGGAAATTTATAGTAATTTGCAATTTTATTTCCAAATTTTCTTTTTTCATACGAAATACAACCAAATTTATTGGTTTCTGTGGGCTCCAAAGTCGTTGATGGGCACATTTTCTAACAATCTGTCCAGAATTTATAAATATTTTGCTTCTGTGGAAGGAAATGTTCAGCTGGGCTGTCTAATTTCACAATCTGAATTTCTTTGAGATATTAAATATTTGTGAAAATCCTGTTTCAACGTAAGAAATCGCAAATTTTACTATGCAATGGGAAATAATAAACCCGAAAACAGGCGTAAAGAACTGAAATCCTTATGCAATTTAACTTAAATTTGAAAATTTTGAATAATGAAAAATTAAGACATTTCGACATTTTAACGTTCGTAGGTCACGCTGGGGTCATCGTAGAATTTTTAAAATAGCATGACTGAATTCATGTAAGAAAATAGAACCATTTGGATGTATCACACTTTATACTTTGCTATTTAGAAATTTTTAATCTTATCTTTGACCTGGTTATCAATACCTGATAAGACCCATCTCGCTTCCCAAGAAAGGTCTTAACCTAAGGTATCATTTACCAAAAAGAATTTTCGAAATTTCTCAACCGTGTCGCCGCTATCGTGCTCACGGACCGACAGACAGACACCATTTGTGAAACTAAGAACCTACCCCCTTTTGCAAAGGGTGCCGGTTAATAAATTGTAACCCTTTTGTAGACTATAAAAAATGTACGTAATTTCTCCTTCTCCACGAAATACTTTTAACGTATGAGTTAAAATTTCGCTCATACGTTAAAAGTATAAAATTGAATCTTAGTTTTCCTGATCTTAAACCCCATTTCTTATTAGAAGCTTTCGGTAAAAGATAAATTCAACAAAAATAGGCCCCAAAGCGACTGAAAATCAGGAACGCCACTGGTAAATAAACGTAATTTTAAAAATTTCGGAGTGTCCCCCATTGGGCTTTGGAAAATCTGGTCACCTTACAAAGTGGCAAATTATAATTTAAGCTTATTCTTGGATCATGTTATCCAAACTTTTGTTTTATCCAAACCATTAAATCATTCAAAATGAAATGTACTCAATCTTGAACTACATTAACGAAGCTTTCGTAGTTTCAAATATTGAACATTTGCGCATTGTTTATTAGAAGCGAATGAATATATAAAATTGAAATGCGATGTTTTGCTCTTAGGAAACTGTGGTGGCCCTTAAAAGGGCCGTTGGTTATCAGCGAAAGCCGACAAATCTGTGTGAGCAGAGACCATTTCCAGTTTACTTGGAGGAGGTGTATTTGGTGACAGCCTTGGTTCCGTCTGAAACGGCGTGCTTGGCCAATTCTCCGGGTAGCAGAAGTCGCACTGCAGTTTGGATTTCCCGACAGGTGATGGTGGCCCTCTTGTTGTAGCGAGCGAGACGGGAAGCCTCAGAAGCAATACGCTCGAAAAGGTCGTTCATGAAAGAGTTCATGATTGACATCGTTTTGGTGGAAACTCCAGTGTCAGGGTGGACCTGCTTCAACACCTTGTAAATGTAGGTATTGTAGGATTCCTTCCTCTTTCCCTTCCGCTTCTTCTTATCCCCTTTGGTGATGTTCTTTTGGGCCTTTCCTGCCTTCTTGCAAGCCTTTCCACTGGCTTTTGGTGGCATGTTGAGAACGTTGGTGGTTTTGGTTTATTTTTAAGAGAGTAAAATCAAACTTTCAGGTTGAGAGCGAGAGAGTGAATGATGAGGAGCAGTTGAGGATGGTTACTATATATAGGAGGTGGTTGAGTTGAGTTGCCTAAATGCAAGTTGCTTCTTTGGAGCTTTGATCTCCCAGTTTGCTTGGTACGAGTAATTGCAACGAGTAGGTTTGGGCTGGGTTTGTGGAAAGTATAGCTCTTGTCAGTTCAAAAAGATAAAACTCTCGTTTCATGCATCCTATTTATATGAACATCTTGAGTTGAGATATTGCAGCTATTTGTGACCAACTACATCTAATATACATATAAAGCCCAAACGTATTCTTGCAAATTTATTATGCAGTGCATACGCTACAGCCAACTTGAAATGATCATGCAAGCAAGCAGCATTCATGACGTGGATGCAAGCATTCCACTCACACTACAAACTGAAAAACATATATATGTAAACCCCACCAGTGATACTCTAGCATGAAATAATGTTGAGAGGGGGGTCCCAAGAATTCGCAACCCATCCAACCCCCTAGTGCAGTAGCTTGTTCAAGCATCAACCACCACACTCGTTTGAAGTATTGAATACAGCGTAGTAACCAGCCCTCATACTTTTTTATCTTTGAGAGATGCGAAGAGACAAGTGCTAAAATATTTCAACTCAACTCAAATCCCAATCCAACCCAGACGTATAAAATAAAACTCTTTAAACTACTATAATATTATATTGCATATAGGGAACACTACTAGTGTCAATTCATTTATGTTTTCGCAAAACATTGGCCCGCGTTCTTTTGGGCATATAAGGATGTAAGCTACGCTACACACTATGGATGAAGAGTAATATGAAACTGTCAAGAGGAGTTCGGAAGATGAATGATAAAATGTAGCTGGAGATCTGCTCCTTTTATATGCAGAAAATGAGTTGGGTTTTGAGTCGAGTTACCTAAAATTAATAAAAATTTAATTGAAGAGGAGCATAGTTGAGTTGAAAATGAGAGGCAAAGGAGTAAGCTTTTATGATTGGCCATGCGTCATGGACTTGCATTTATATAATAATATATTGCATATAGGGAACACTACTAGCGTCCTTTCATTTTTGTTTTCGCAAAACATTAGCCCGCGTTCTTTTGGGCATATAAAGATGTAAGCTACGCTACACACTATAAACGTGAGTCATATATATATATATATTCAAGATTATTTGGGAATGTGCATGGAAATGCATTCAGCTACAGTTAAAGAACTTCGCATACATCTGGTACGCAATAGCGCCACTGCATTTTCTTCATTACAAGCCCTACGTTTGGAGTTACTCAATATGCAGTGATGTTGATGAATCATGTTGATTTACAAACATGATGTAATTTTAGTATTAATAAAGGCAAAAAGAATTATTATTTGATTTCCACCACATTATATTTTCATGCGCAGGTGATATCTATGCATAGGCTTTATTCATAAATTGTTTAGTTGTGATATAATGAAGATAAGTAACAAAGCAGAATACGAGAAAGCACACATAAATTCTTACTCTGCTCGCAAATTTCCTACTCTCTCCTGTGCTTCTTTCCCCGCCTTCCAAGCTGTGAGTTAAAGAATGAGAAAGCACAGCTTGGTTAGCGATGAAAATATAATGAGAGCTACGCTATGATGTACTCCAAGCTTATTTACAAGATTCAGCTGGATTGCATTTTGATCTGGGGCCATACCACGTAGGAGTAATCCTCAGCCCGTAAAGAAGCCCCGTACGAAGCCCTATCGTTACCGCCCTGCGAGAAATCCGCTCTTATCAAAAAGACACTGAGCTGCTCATCAGAAAGCTTCCATTCCAGCGTCTCGTTCGTGAAATTGCTCAAGATTTCAAGACCGATTTACGTTTCCAAAGCTCTGCCATCATGGCCCATTAAAGAAAACAAATATGAAAACTGGTTGCTGTGTTGGGTTGCGTTCAATATTTAGACTGGGACGGTATTGCTTGTGTGCACAGCCCTCTTACCCCCCTTTCCAGCTTCCAGTTACTTATGCATAGTAGGTTCATAGTCATGTCTGTTGATTCTCCTTACTGAAATTCTCTCACTACATGCAGTTCTACTCAACACGTTCATATAAATAGGGTGCATCAAACCAATGCTCTTCATTCCGTTTTATCTTTGTGACCTGACAATAGATAAACTTTCCACAAAACCAACTCAAACCCACTCTTTTGCAATGGCTCGTACCAAGCAAACTGCTCGTAAATCTACAGGAGGTAAAGCTCCGAGAATGCAGCTCGCCACCAAGGCTGCCCGTAGGAGCGCTCCAGTCTCCGGAGGTGTAAAGAAGCCCCATCGTTACCGCCCCGGTACCGTCGCCCTGCGTGAAATCCGTCGTTACCAAAAGAACACTGAGCTCCTCATCCGCAAACTTCCTTTTCAACGTCTCGTTCGTGAAATTGCTCAAGATTTCAAGACCGATTTACGTTTCCAAAGCTTAGCAATCGGGGCCCTCCATGAGGGCTCCGAAGCTTACTTGGTTGGTCTATTTGAGGACACCAACTTGTGCGCTATCCACGCCAAGCGTGTCACCATCATGCCAAAGGACATCCAATTGGCCAGACGTATCCGAGGAGAACGTGCTTAAATTTATGACATGATAATGTTGAGTTCCAACTCCAACTGATCTCATACCCAACGGCCCTTTTAAGGGCCACCACATTTTCCAAAGAGCTTAAAAACCATTTAATTGATGAATTCCGACAATGTCATATCCAGCATGATGGGTATTTCATTCATATACTAATCATCTAATCACATGATGAGTTTTATAGCATTATGGATAATATAATGCTATAATATCCAACAGACTTTATAGACTTTGTGTTTGCTTGCACAATCAACTTCTTGTTCTGAAGTCATTCATGAGCTTCGGTTTATCTAGAGTTTCTATGAGTCTTTACATACTCAGTCATTTCATTCCAAAGCACGGCCAGGAAATTGCTTATCATTATTATTGACAGTAAGACAACATTACATTGTCAAGTATTCCCATAAATGTTCATTCAGTTGTAGACTCAAAAGTCAAGATGTTGTGTACGCATCATGTAATCATCATATTATAATGTATCTCATGTTTATTTTTCCAACGACCAGTTTATTTTGAGTTCATGTACATAAATGAGGCATGCATTGAGCGGGGAAAATACAGGCATCACTGTGTTTCTATGTAAATGTCTGAAAATTCTCAGTGGTGAATTCTCTCGGCATATTTGTATGCAAATATATCGATTTACCATAATGCCGATTCAAAATTGAAGATCTTTACCAAAATTCGACTGCCTGTGGTGACCTTGGATCGCTGTCTAAGCAGCTGGAATGTGTCCAGTCTTGTTATTCACATGTTTTTACATAGTTTCATATAAATTTTGTTGCGTTTCGCGTGTGACAGTTCGATAGTATTGCTTGTGAGACCTACTGAAAAGAAACTGAATAGTAGTAGCTATGTCCTGTGCCAAGTTGAAAAACTAGGCAATTGATGTATATGACGTACAAAACATTAAATCCCTCCAAAAACATTTCTACTCTGAGCGTCAGCTCATTCCTTTTCCACTGTGATAATGATGCATATTCATATCCGTTGATGTACACATTTACGTCTAATGCGGAGTTGTGTTGCATGTTTAGAAAAGACACGGATTCTTATGCTTGAAAAGACACAGCCAGTCCCAATAGAGCAATCCCATTTATACTTCCAACGGCCAATTTCTCTTTTTTTGCATTTGTATTGCTAATAAATTTGCAAACATTCTCATACACTCATGACACACATATGTATTGCGTCATCAAATGTCATTCAAGGTGATGCGGGCAACAAACTTGCATTCCAGTTAAACCTTTCCTTATGCATGGATGGATACACAAAAGACATACATATTCCCTCCAAACTTTTTTTTATCATCAGCTTCAACTCACCCTCTGGCTAAAAGCTTCTCATCTCAACTCAAAACTCGACCCTCTCTCGCCATATAAATAGCAAGCACAACCAACTACACATCATTTACAATTTTTCTCTCAAACTGAAAGTTATACTTCTCTCTCAAGCTCCCAACCTTATACCATACTTTGGAATGCATATAAATTCAGTTCATCCTGCTTTAAGCTGCTTCCTGATGTAATACATGCTGCTACATTATACATGTTCATACCTTCAAATGAAAATTGGAATGCAAACAAAACCAAAGCATATAATATCTACGCGTTAGACGAAGGCGGCTTTATCAAGTTCATTACAGTTTACAGTATCAATGTTTGTACCCTGAAGCAAAAACGCCAGCATTAAATTTTCCCTTAATTTAAATTTTTATAAATGCATGTACGGATTAATAAATACCCGCATAGATAGCTGCATGTGCACAAGAATTTTTTAAGCATTTCTTCAGCTAGTATTCCAGTCATATTTATGAATTCATCAGCCGATAAGCATCATGCAAAAATGTGAAGAAAGCCTCAGACAATGGACATCTGCTTCTGCCCGCCCGATGATATCATGCAAATACAATTTAGTACTCAACTCAACTTCAACGTGGAATACATATGCATTGTATGCATGGGATTATGGCATATATGTAAATACCTAACAGCAGCATTGTGTCTGAAACCATATGCCGTAAAAGCGGTTGCTGCTGTTTGCTTTCATCAGGCACGTCCTTAATGTAGTATAAAAAGCCCCAACAAGCATCCCAAAATCTTTTGTGTATATCTCTTCAAAATGACTGGCCGTGGTAAAGGAGGAAAGGGACTTGGAAAGGGGGGTGCCAAGCGTCACAGGAAAGTATTGGGTGATAACATCCAAGATATCACCAAGCCCGCCATCCGCCGTCTCGCTCGTCGTGGTGTAGTTGAGTGTATCTCTCCAATTTCAATTTCTTGGCCGTGCTTTGGAATGAAATGACATTTATATAGAAACACAGTGATGCCTGTATTTTCCCCGCTCAATGCATGCCTCATTTATGTACATGAACTCAAAATAAACTGGTCGTTGGAAAAATAAACATGAGACACATAATAATATGATGATTACATGATGCGTACACAACATCTTGACTTTTGAGTCTACAACTGAATGAACATTTATGGGAATACTTGACAATGTAATGTTGTCTTACTGTCAATAATAATGATAAGCAATTTCCTGGCCGTGCTTTGGAATGAAATGACTAAGTATGTAAAGACTCATAGAAACTCTAGATAAACCGAAGCTCATGAATGAATTCAGAACAAGAAGTTGATTGTGCAAGCAAACACAAAGTCTATGAAGTCTGTTGGATATTATAGCATTATGTTATGATTAGATGATTAGTATATGAATGAAATACTCATCATGCTAGATATGAGATGACATTGTCAGAATTCATCAATTAAATAGTTTTTAAGCTCTTTGGAAAATGTGGTGGCCCTTAAAAGGGCCGTTGGGTATGAGATCAGTTGGAGTTGGAACTCAACATTATCATGTCATAAATTTAAGCACGTTCTCCTCGGATACGTCTGGCCAATTGGATGTCCTTGGGCATGATGGTGACACGCTTGGCGTGAATTGCGCACAAGTTGGTGTCCTCAAATAGACCAACCAAGTAAGCCTCGCAGGCCTCGTGTAAGTCCCCGATTGCTAAGCTTTGGAAACGTAAATCGGTCTTGAAATCTTGAGCAATTTCACGAACGAGACGTTGAAAGGGAAGTTTGCGGATGAGGAGCTCAGTGCTCTTTTGGTAACGACGGATTTCACGGAGGGCGACGGTACCGGGGCGGTAACGATGGGGCTTCTTTACACCTCCGGTGACTGGAGCGCTCCTACGGGCAGCCTTGGTTGCGAGCTGCATTCTCGGAGCTTTACCTCCTGTAGATTTACGAGCAGTTTGCTTGGTACGAGCCATTGCAAAAGAGTGGGTTTGAGTTGGTTTTGTGGAAAGTTTATCTGTTGTCAGGTCAAAGAGATAAAACGGAATGAATAGCATTGGTTTGATGCACCCTATTTATATGAACGTGTTGAGTAGAACTGCATCAACTGCATGTAGCAAGAGAATTTCAGTAGAGGAGAATCCATAGACATGATTACATATGGTTTAAGCATTGCAACAGACATGACTATTTATGAACCTACTATGCATAAGTTACTATTGATGCTGGAAAGGGGGGTAAGAGGGCTGTGCACACAAGCAATACCATCCCGGTCTTAATCTAAATACTGAACGCAACCCAACACAGTAACCAGTTCTCATATTTGTTCTCTTTAAGTGGGGACCCGAGGGTTTGCAGTATTGAATACAGTATAGTAACCAGTCGTCATACTTTTTCATCTTTGAGAGATGCGAAGAGACAAGTGCTAAAATATTTCAACTCAAAACTCAACCCACCGCAGACGTATAAAATCAAGCTCAACTAGCTACTCAGGCATCATTTGAGCTCACTATACCAAAGCAATAACACTCTCTTCATTTCAACTTTCAACCAAAAACTCATACCAAAATGTCTGGCCGTGGCAAAGGAGGAAACGTCAAGGGAAAGGAAAAGTCCCGTTCAAGCCGTGCAGGACTTCAGGTCCCAGTTGGTCGTATCCATCGTCTCTTGAGAAAGGGAAATTACGCTGAGCGAGTTCCGCAACGACGAAGAATTGAACAAGCGGTTGTCTGGTGTGACCATCGCTCAAGGTGGTGTATTACAATTTATGGATAAAGCTTATGCATGGATATCACCTGCGCATGAAAATATAATGTGGTGGAAATCAAATAATATTTTTTTTGCTTTTATTAATACTAAAATTACACATGCTTGTAAGTCAACATGATTCATCAACATCACTGCATATTGAGTAGCTCAAAACGTAGGGCTTGTAATGAAGAAAATGCAGTGGCGCTATAGCGTACCAGATGTATGCGAAGTTCTTTAACTGTAGCTGAATGCATTTCCATGCACATTCCCAAATAATCTTGAATATATATATATATATATGACTCACGTTTATAGTGTGTAGCGTAGCTTACATCTTTATATGCCCAAAACAACGCGGGCCAATGTTTTGCGAAAACAAAAATGAAATGACGCTAGTAGTGTTCTCTATATGCAATATGTTATTATATAAATGCAAGTCCATGCCGCATAGCCAAACATAAAAGCTTACTCCTTTGCCTCTCATTTTCAACTCAACTATGCTCCTCTTCAATTCAATTTTTATTACTTTTAGGCAACTCAACTCAAAACCCAACTCATTTTCTGCATATAAAAGGAGCAGTTCACCAACTACATTTTATCATTCATCTCCCGAACTCCTCTTGACAGTTTCATATTACTCTTCATCCATAGTGTGTAGCGTAGCTTACATCCTTATATGCCAAAAAGAACGCGGGCTAATGTTTTGCGAAAACATAAATGAAATGACGCTAGTAGTGTTCCCTATATGCAATATAATATTATAGTAGCTTAGAGAGTTTTATTTTATACGTCTGGGTTGGGTTGGGATTTGAGTTGAAATATTTTAGCACTTGTTACTTCGCATCTCTCAAAGATAAAAAAGTATGAGAACTGGTTACTACACTGTATTCAATACTTCAAACAAGTGTGGTGGTTGATGCTTGAACAAGCTACTGCACTAGGGGGTTGGCTGGGTTGCGAATTCTTGGGACCCCTCTCAACATTATTTCATGCTAGAGTATCACTATATATGTTGTTCAGTTTGTAGTGTGAGTGGAATGCTTGCATCCACATCATGAATGCTGCTTGCTTGCATGATCACTTCAGGTTAGCCGTAGCGTATTTACTGCGTAATAAATTCACAAGAATACGCTTGGGCTTTATATGTATATTAGATGTAGTTGGTCACAAATAGCCGCAACATCTCAACTCAACATGTTCACATAAATAGGGTGCATGAAACGAGAGTTTTATCTTTTTGAGCTGACAAGAAGTATACTTTCCACAAAACCAGCCCATATCTACTAGTTGCAATGACTCGGGCCAAGCAAACTGGGAGATCAAAGCTCCAAGGAAGCAACTTGCCACCAAGGTTATACCCAACGGCCTTTACTTGTTTACCTTTCATTATTTCATAAATGGTCGTAGCAAGCTTTTGAAATTACTACCAGCTTCATCAAGAATAAAAGAGTTAATTCAATAATAATGATCCATGCAATTCGCAAACCCTCCTGCTAAGAATAAGAGAGTTAATTCAAGTCAAACCATACACATAAAGGTGTATGGTTTATTATAAAATACATCACGCATATCTTTCTTTATTCAGGTGAAAGTAGCTGATCAACAAGCATAAATTGATGCGATAAATAATATTTTTTCTGCATTATTGTTGCTGCTTCCATATTTTGTAACCTTAATACGTAACATTCATTTGAAACTCTAGGCACGTTGTCAGCACCGCTTTATCTTTTCGATCATAAAATTCCCATTTAAAGTGTACAACAACCCAACAAATCTTTTTATTAATCTCTATTACTAAATACTGTATTGTATTATACTTTGAATGGCATCCTATTGTATAAGATCCGAATTATTTCGTGCAGCATAAATAAAACAACGACAAAAAAACAATTGGAGCATCTGAAAGTAATAATTGCAGAGAGGTGCGAGCGGGTAAATAAAACCGTGCATACCAACAAAAAAGGATGAATCATCAACTCTTCCGCGATATACACTATCGTCATAAGGTCATGACTCATGAGTTAAGAAAAGAGAGCTCCCAATTTCCTTTCCCTCCTTTTTCAACCCAACTTAAGCTGCAAAACGAGGGTTTCAACTCAACCATTCTCCGCCTCAACTCACCATTTAGGCAACTCAACTCAACCACCTCCTATATATAGCAACCATCCTCAACTGCTCTTCATCATTCACTCTCTCGCTCTCAACCTGAAAGTTTTATTTGACGCTGTTTGCCGTTTACACCAACAATTTTCTCATCATGCCACCAACGGTCAGTGGAAAGGCCGCCAAGAAGACAGGAAAGGCCCCAAAAAACATCACCAAAGGAGATAAGAAGAAGCGCCAGGGAAAGAGCAAGGAATCCTACAATGTTCACATTTACAAAGTGTTGATTCAGTATCACCCTGACACTGCAGTTTCCTCCAAAGCCATGTCCATCATGAATTCTTTTGTGAATGATCTTTTCGAGCGTATTGCGTCCGAGGCTTCCCGTCTCGTTCGCGACAACAAGAAAACCACCATGACCTCTCGGGAAATCCAAACTGCAGTGCGACTTGTCCTTCCCGGAGAATTGGCAAGGCATGCCGTATCAGAAGGAATCAAGGCTGTCACAAAATACACTTCCTCCAAGTAAATTCAAAAAACTCAGATTGATTATACGAACCCAACGGCCCTTTTAAGGGCCACCAAAATTTCCTAAGAGCAAACATAATATTAAGTTCATTAACTCACTGATTTTGAATATCATCTCAATCATTTTTTAAATATTTTTACAAGCACGATATTTGTGTTAAGGTTTGAATGTGCTTGCCATGCATCACATCCTAGTCACAGCAGGTTTTATCCAACCAATGCTTATGAATCTTACATAAAAATCAAAGTGACTAACATTGTGACCGTTGAAATAAAGCATAATGCTATTCTGCAAGTAACACTTGCTTGCAAAAAAACTTGTGAAGCCTAAACGATCTCGTCCAATTTACGAAAAAAGTAATGATAAATATTTCAATTTAATGTGCTTGTATTTTTGTGTGCTCATGTATATATGCTCTACACTACGTTTATAATAAGCTGGTAATATTAAAATGCTGGTAATATTTAGTTAAGTCATATTTTGGAAACCATTAAAGGTCAACCTCATCTGCATATGATGGTATTTAGGAAAGAATGCATAAAATGTGGTGCCCTGGTCACATTAAAACCATTTTCTACTAGTTTTCTTAAGCATCAAACATTCAGGTTTGATATTTCATGAATTCATTGCATAATACTACAAAGCAAACCCTCCGTATAAAGCTGGTTGCTCTACATGCAAATGTTGCTCAGCATCAGGCACGTCCGCACTATAGCACTGACAGCATAGCATAGGGAAATTTTGTTTCTTCACAAAACCTTGCTCCGTTTCGCTTCCGTCAGGCACGTCCGCACTCTTGTGTAAAATCAGAGTGGAAAATCAACCAAAGCTTCATTCTGCCAAACTTCTTCTTCAAGTACACTCAAAGCAAAGTCTAAATATGACTGGTCGGGGTAAAGGAGCAAATGCTATTGGAAAGGAGGGACACAGTATCACATCAAAGTTTTGCTTGATAAGATCTAAGGTATCACCAAGCCTGCCATCCGTTGTCTCGCTCGTCGTGGTGGAGTTGAGTGTACATATGGTCTTATTTCCGAAGAGAATTGCGAAGTTATAAAAATATTTCTTGAGAACGTGATCAGGGACGCTGTAACCTACCCTGAGCACGCCAAGAGAAATACCGTCACTGCTATGGACGTTGTTTACGCTGTCAAGCGACAACTCCCCTACGGATTCGGAGATTAAAATCTCAACTTTTGAAAAGCAAAATAAAACTTCAACGGCCCTTTTAAGGGCCACCACATTTTACCGAGAGCAAATAAATATTAAATGATATATTTAATGGGAATGCAAATAAATAATATGAAATGTCTTTCCCACAAAATCCTCTTAATCCATCCAACTTCACTTATTAAACAGACTTTCTTACATATTTTCACTTTTACTGTGGGTAAATGGTTTCAACTCATCTTCAGTTGCACATTTTGTATCTACTCTGTCAGTACTCTTTCAGTATTCATGAGATCTTCCATATCTAACATCTTCATTTGGATGCCAAAAATGAATTTCCAGCTATAATTATTTAACAGTACTTACGGTATCCAAAATGTAAAGAAATGCAAACATTTTCCTTTGTACTATTATATGTATTGAAATGTAATATATTTTCGCTCAGAATCTTGCCAATCTTCAAGATCTAATCTTAACTACGAATCTACTTAATAATACACCGATATCAAGCATTGGATTTTTATTTTGCATTTGCACCAATTTTCATAGCATATTTCAGGTACATCTTGGAAACAATATTATCGGTGATTCTGGAAATCTAAATTGTTGTTTAAATTTGGCTTGATCCCAATAAATGAGGATGTTTTGGTTTCTATTTTATTGAATCACGTATATGCTAGAAAAGTCATGGCCACTGGTTCATTTCATTCTCTCAGTAATCAATTATTTTTTGCCAAACTAAGGATATATCAGGGTGGACCTGCTTCAGCACTTTGTAAATGTAGATAGCATAGGATCTCCTTCGGTGATGTTTTTTTGTGGGCCTTTCCACTAGCTTTTAGTGGCATGGTGGGAACGTTGGTGTTTTAGTTGGTGAGCATGTAAAGTCAAACTTTCAGCTTGAATGTGAGAGAGTGAGTGATGACGAGCAGTTGAGGATGTTTGCTATTTATGTGAGGTGTTGAGTTGAGTTTTGAGTTGAGGCGGAGCATAGTTGAGTTGAAATCCTCCTTTTTCAGCTTATATGTTTGCATATGTATTCGCAACTTTCAACTGCCATTCTTTGTTCGCTGTTTCCCTTCTCTCTCATCGAATGCGTCAGCAACAAAAATAGACATAAAATTGGCCGCTGGAAAAGCAGATATTGGGTCTTGATGGGTAGAGTTAAAAAATTGGAGGGAACATGCAATCCCTATTTTAACATGTTGCGCAAATAAAATATATGAAATTTGCATCACTGTCAACTGTAATGTACCTGAAAATGGTCAATTTTCAAATGTGAGCAATCAGTTCAACATTTTGATTCCACCAAACGATTTATTGCTACAAAATTAAATGTAAATTCCTTCCGCGAATGTAGATGATTACATCGAGTGTTCTGTGCAAACGCTCTACTTTTAAGAAACTTTAGAGGGTGCAATATAAAATATTCTAATGTACCTTCTTGCAAGTAATTGATAATCTTAAATTTGAAAAAATGCTTGCAATTGTTAATTATGCAGATGAATGAAATTCTGTAATTAAATATTCGTAGCAAAATATTCGTATGATGGAAGAAAAGGTAAAATATTAAACATTATAAATGAAAAGTATTCGTCCGAATTAATCAATAGTATTTAAGCTCTTTGGAAAAAGTGGTGGCCCTTAAAAGGACCGTTGGTTTAAGTTTTTAATCAAATAATGTCAACAGAGTTTCACTTACTGCTGCCATAGGATCTGAGGTATTGGGATAGCTGGAGCCTTGAGTTTCGTGGTTTTAAATTTAACCACGTTCTCCTCGGATGCGTCTCGCCAATTGGATGTCCTTGGGCATGATGGTGACACGCTTGGCGTGAATTGCGCACAAGTTGGTGTCCTCAAATAGACCAACCAAGTAAGCCTCGGAGGCCTCGTGTAAGGCCCCGATTGCTAAGCTTTGGAAACGTAAATCGGTCTTGAAATCTTGAGCAATTTCACGAACGAGACGTTGAAAGGGAAGTTTGCGGATGAGGAGCTCAGTGCTCTTTTGGTAACGACGGATTTCACGGAGGGCGACGGTACCGGGGCGGTAACGATGGGGCTTCTTTACACCTCCGGTGGCTGGAGCGCTCCTACGGGCAGCCTTGGTTGCGAGCTGCATTCTCGGAGCTTTACCTCCTGTAGATTTACGAGCAGTTTCCTTGGTACGAGCCATTGCAAAAGAGTGGGTTTGAGATGGTTTTGTGGAAAGTTTATCTGTTGTCAGGTCAAAGAGATAAAACGAAATGAATAGCATTGGTTTCATGCACACTATTTATATGAACGTGTTGAGTAGAACTGCATCAACTGCATGTAGCAAGAGAATTTCAGTAGAGGAGAATCCATAGACATGATTACATATGGTTTAAGCATTGCAACAGACATGACTATTTATGAACCTACAATGCATAAGTTACTATTGATGCTGGAAAGGGGGGTAAGAGGGCTGTGCACACAAGCAATACCATCCCGGTCTAAATATTGAACGCAACCCAACACAGCAACCAGTTTTCATATTTGTTTTCTTTAATGGGCCATGATGGCAGAGCTTTGGAAACGTAAATCGGTCTTGAAATCTTGAGCAATTTCACGAACGAGACGCTGGAATGGAAGCTTTCTGATGAGCAGCTCAGTGTCTTTTTGATAAGAGCGGATTTCTCGCAGGCCGGTAACGATAGGGCTTCGTACGGGGCTTCTTTACGGGCTGAGGATTACTCCTACGTGGTATGACCCCAGATCAAAATGCAATCCAGCTGAATCTTGTAAATAAGCTTGGAGTACATCATAGCGTAGCTCTCATTATATTTTCATCGCTAACCAAGCTGTGCTTTCTCATTCTTTAACTCACAGCTTGGAAGGCGGGGAAAGAAGCACAGGAGAGAGTAGGAAATTTGCGAGCAGAGTAAGAATTTATGTGTGCTTTCTCGTATTCTGCTTTGTTACTTATCTTCATTATATCACAACTAAACAATTTATGAATAAAGCCTATGCATAGATATCACCTGCGCATGAAAATATAATGTGGTGGAAATCAAATAATAATTCTTTTTGCCTTTATTAATACTAAAATTACATCATGTTTGTAAATCAACATGATTCATCAACATCACTGCATATTGAGTAACTCCAAACGTAGGGCTTGTAATGAAGAAAATGCAGTGGCGCTATTGCGTACCAGATATATGCGAAGTTCTTTAACTGTAGCTGAATGCATTTCCATGCACATTCCCAAATAATCTTGAATATATATATATATATGACTCATGTTTATAGTGTGTAGCGTAGCTTATATCTTTATATGCCCAAAAGAACGCGGGCTAATGTTTTGCGAAAACAAAAATGAAATGACGCTAGTAGTGTTCCCTATATGCAATATAATATTATAGTAGTTTAGAGAGTTTTATTTTATACGTCTGGGTTGGGTTGGGATTTGAGTTGAAATATTTTAGCACTTGTCTCTTCGCATCTCTCAAAGATAAAAAAGTATGAGGGCTGGTTACTACACTGTATTCAATACTTCAAGCGAGTGTGGTGGTTGATGCTTGAACAAGCTACTGCACTAGGGGGTTGGATGGGTTGCGAATTCTTGGGACCCCCCTCTCAACATTATTTCATGCTAGAGTATCACTGGTGGGGTTTACATATATATGTTTTTCAGTTTGTAGTGTGAGTGGAATGCTTGCATCCACGTCATGAATGCTGCTTGCTTGCATGATCATTTCAAGTTGGCTGTAGCGTATGCACTGCATAATAAATTTGCAAGAATACGTTTGGGCTTTATATGTATATTAGATGTAGTTGGTCACAAATAGCTGCAATATCTCAACTCAAGATGTTCATATAAATAGGATGCATGAAACGAGAGTTTTATCTTTTTGAACTGACAAGAGCTATACTTTCCACAAACCCAGCCCAAACCTACTCGTTGCAATTACTCGTACCAAGCAAACTGGGAGATCAAAGCTCCAAAGAAGCAACTTGCATTTAGGCAACTCAACTCAACCACCTCCTATATATAGTAACCATCCTCAACTGCTCCTCATCATTCACTCTCTCGCTCTCAACCTGAAAGTTTGATTTTACTCTCTTAAAAATAAACCAAAACCACCAACGTTCTCAACATGCCACCAAAAGCCAGTGGAAAGGCTTGCAAGAAGGCAGGAAAGGCCCAAAAGAACATCACCAAAGGGGATAAGAAGAAGCGGAAGGGAAAGAGGAAGGAATCCTACAATACCTACATTTACAAGGTGTTGAAGCAGGTCCACCCTGACACTGGAGTTTCCACCAAAACGATGTCAATCATGAACTCTTTCATGAATGACCTTTTCGAGCGTATTGCTTCTGAGGCTTCCCGTCTCGCTCGCTACAACAAGAGGGCCACCATCACCTGTCGGGAAATCCAAACTGCAGTGCGACTTCTGCTACCCGGAGAATTGGCCAAGCACGCCGTTTCAGACGGAACCAAGGCTGTCACCAAATACACCTCCTCCAAGTAAACTGGAAATGGTCTCTGCTCACACAGATTTGTCGGCTTTCGCTGATAACCAACGGCCCTTTTAAGGGCCACCACAGTTTCCTAAGAGCAAAACATCGCATTTCAATTTTATATATTCATTCGCTTCTAATAAACAATGCGCAAATGTTCAATATTTGAAACTACGAAAGCTTCGTTAATGTAGTTCAAGATTGAGTACATTTCATTTTGAATGATTTAATGGTTTGGATAAAACAAAAGTTTGGATAACATGATCCAAGAATAAGCTTAAATTATAATTTGCCACTTTGTAAGGTGACCAGATTTTCCAAAGCCCAATGGGGGACACTCCGAAATTTTTAAAATTACGTTTATTTACCAGTGGCGTTCCTGATTTTCAGTCGCTTTGGGGCCTATTTTTGTTGAATTTATCTTTTACCGAAAGCTTCTAATAAGAAATTGGGTTTAAGATCAGGAAAACTAAGATTCAATTTTATACTTTTAACGTATGAGCGAAATTTTAACTCATACGTTAAAAGTATTTCGTGGAGAAGGAGAAATTACGTACATTTTTTATAGTCTACAAAAGGGTTACAATTTATTAACCGGCACCCTTTGCAAAAGGGGGTAGGTTCTTAGTTTCACAAATGGTGTCTGTCTGTCGGTCCGTGAGCACGATAGCGGCGACACGGTTGAGAAATTTCGAAAATTCTTTTTGGTAAATGATACCTTAGGTTAAGACCTTTCTTGGGAAGCGAGATGGGTCTTATCAGGTATTGATAACCAGGTCAAAGATAAGATTAAAAATTTCTAAATAGCAAAGTATAAAGTGTGATACATCCAAATGGTTCTATTTTCTTACATGAATTCAGTCATGCTATTTTAAAAATTCTACGATGACCCCAGCGTGACCTACGAACGTTAAAATGTCGAAATGTCTTAATTTTTCATTATTCAAAATTTTCAAATTTAAGTTAAATTGCATAAGGATTTCGGTTCTTTACGCCTGTTTTCGGGTTTATTATTTCCCATTGCATAGTAAAATTTGCGATTTCTTACGTTGAAACAGGATTTTCACAAATATTTAATATCTCAAAGAAATTCAGATTGTGAAATTAGACAGCCCAGCTGAACATTTCCTTCCACAGAAGCAAAATATTTATAAATTCTGGACAGATTGTTAGAAAATGTGCCCATCAACGACTTTGGAGCCCACAGAAACCAATAAATTTGGTTGTATTTCGTATGAAAAAAGAAAATTTGGAAATAAAATTGCAAATTACTATAAATTTCCTATAAATTTTTATATTTTGGTATTAAAAAAACCCCTTTGTACCAATTTTTTATTTCGGGGGACACAATTCTCAATGGGGGACGTTTTGGGGGACATTTTTTGTCGGGGGACAGGGAACTTGAATGGGGGACTGTCCCCCTCAATGGGGGACGTCTGGTCACCTTACCACTTTGGAATGCATATAAATCCAGTTCATCCTGCTTTAAGCTGCTTCCTGATGTAAGCTTTAATACTACTACATAATACATGTTCATACCTTCAAATGAAAATTGGAATGCAAACAAAACCAAAGCTTATAATATCTACACGTTAGACGAAGGCGGCTTTATCAAGTTCATTTTAGTTTACAGTATCAATGTTTGTACCCTGAAGCAAAAACGCCAGCATTAAATTTTCCCTTAATTTAAATTTTTATAAATGCATGTACGGATTAATAAATACCCGCATAGATAGATGCATGTGCACAAGAATTTTTTAAGCATTTCTGCAGCTCCCATTCCAGTCATATTTATGAATTCATAAGCCAATAAGCATCATGCAAAAATGTGAAGAAAACCTCAGACAATGGACATCTGCTTCTGCCCGCCCGATGATATCATGCAAATACAATTTAGTACTCAACTCAACTTCAACGTGGAATACATATGCATTGTATGTATGGGATTATGGCATATATGTAAATACCTAACAGCAGCATTGTGTCTGAAACCATATGCCGTAAAAGCGGTTGCTGCTGTTCGCTCCAACTCAAATCACATTTTTTAAACTTCTCACTTTTGTGTATATCTCTTTAAAATGACTGGCCGTGGTAAAGGAGGAAAGGGACTCGGAAAGGGGGGAGCCATGCGTCACAGGAAAGTATTGCGTGATAACATCCAAGATATCACCAAGCCCACCATCCGCCGTCTCGCTCGTCGTGGTGGAGTTGAGTGTATCTCTCCAATTTCAATTTCCTGGCAGTGCTTTGGAATGAAATGACTGAGTATGTAAAGACTCAAGCTCATGAATGAATTCAGAACAAGAAGTTGATTGTGCAAGCAAACACAAAGTCTATGAAGTCTGTTGGATATTATAGCATTATATTATCTATAATGCTATAAAACTCATCATGTGATTAGATGATTAGTATATGAATGAAATACCCATCATGCTGGATATGACATTGTCGGAATTCATCAATTAAATAGTTTTTAAGCTCTTTGGAAAATGTGGTGGCCCTTAAAAGGGCCGTAGGGTATTAGATCAGTTGGAGTTGGAACTCAACATTATCATGTCATAAATTTAAGCACGTTCTCCTCGGATACGTCTGGCCAATTGGATGTCCTTTGGCATGATGGTGACACGCTTGGCGTGGATAGCGCACAAGTTGGTGTCCTCAAATAGACCAACCAAGTAAGCTTCGGAGGCCTCATGGAGGGCCCCGATTGCAAAGCTTTGGAAACGTAAATCGGTCTTGAAATCTTGAGCAATTTCACGAACGAGACGTTGAAAAGGAAGTTTGCGGATGAGGAGCTCAGTGCTCTTTTGGTAACGACGGATTTCACGGAGGGCGACGGTACCGGGGCGGTAACGATGCGGCTTCTTTACACCTCCGGTGGCTGGAGCGCTCCTACGGGCAGCCTTGGTTGCGAGCTGCATTCTCGGAGCTTTACCTCCTGTAGATTTACGAGCAGTTTCCTTGGTACGAGCCATTGCAAAAGAGTGGGTTTGAGATGGTTTTGTGGAAAGTTTATCTGTTGTCAGGTCAAAGAGATAAAACGAAATGAATAGCATTGGTTTCATGCACACTATTTATATGAACGTGTTGAGTAGAACTGCATCAACTGCATGTAGCAAGAGAATTTCAGTAGAGGAGAATCCATAGACATGATTACATATGGTTTAAGCATTGCAACAGACATGACTATTTATGAACCTACAATGCATAAGTTACTATTGATGCTGGAAAGGGGGGTAAGAGGGCTGTGCACACAAGCAATACCGTCCCAGTCTAAATATTGAACGCAACCCAACACAGCAACCAGTTTTCATATTTGTTTTCTTTAATGGGCCATGATGGCAGAGCTTTGGAAACGTAAATCGGTCTTGAAATCTTGAGCAATTTCACGAACGAGACGCTGGAATGGAAGCTTTCTGATGAGCAGCTCAGTGTCTTTTTGATAAGAGCGGATTTCTCGCAGGGCGGTAACGATAGGGCTTCGTACGGGGCTTCTTTACGGGCTGAGGATTACTCCTACGTGGTATGGCCCCAGATCAAAATGCAATCCAGCTGAATCTTGTAAATAAGCTTGGAGTACATCATAGCGTAGCTCTCATTATATTTTCATCGCTAACCAAGCTGTGCTTTCTCATTCTTTAACTCACAGCTTGGAAGGCGGGGAAAGAAGCACAGGAGAGAGTAGGAAATTTGCGAGCAGAGTAAGAATTTATGTGTGCTTTCTCGTATTCTGCTTTGTTACTTATCTTCATTATATCACAACTAAACAATTTATGAATAAAGCCTATGCATAGATATCACCTGCGCATGAAAATATAATGTGGTGGAAATCAAATAATAATTCTTTTTGCCTTTATTAATACTAAAATTACATCATGTTTGTAAATCAACATGATTCATCAACATCACTGCATATTGAGTAACTCCAAACGTAGGGCTTGTAATGAAGAAAATGCAGTGGCGCTATTGCGTACCAGATATATGCGAAGTTCTTTAACTGTAGCTGAATGCATTTCCATGCACATTCCCAAATAATCTTGAATATATATATATATATGACTCATGTTTATAGTGTGTAGCGTAGCTTATATCTTTATATGCCCAAAAGAACGCGGGCTAATGTTTTGCGAAAACAAAAATGAAATGACGCTAGTAGTGTTCCCTATATGCAATATAATATTATAGTAGTTTAGAGAGTTTTATTTTATACGTCTGGGTTGGGTTGGGATTTGAGTTGAAATATTTTAGCACTTGTCTCTTCGCATCTCTCAAAGATAAAAAAGTATGAGGGCTGGTTACTACACTGTATTCAATACTTCAAGCGAGTGTGGTGGTTGATGCTTGAACAAGCTACTGCACTAGGGGGTTGGATGGGTTGCGAATTCTTGGGACCCCCCTCTCAACATTATTTCATGCTAGAGTATCACTGGTGGGGTTTACATATATATGTTTTTCAGTTTGTAGTGTGAGTGGAATGCTTGCATCCACGTCATGAATGCTGCTTGCTTGCATGATCATTTCAAGTTGGCTGTAGCGTATGCACTGCATAATAAATTTGCAAGAATACGTTTGGGCTTTATATGTATATTAGATGTAGTTGGTCACAAATAGCTGCAATATCTCAACTCAAGATGTTCATATAAATAGGATGCATGAAACGAGAGTTTTATCTTTTTGAACTGACAAGAGCTATACTTTCCACAAACCCAGCCCAAACCTACTCGTTGCAATTACTCGTACCAAGCAAACTGGGAGATCAAAGCTCCAAAGAAGCAACTTGCATTTAGGCAACTCAACTCAACCACCTCCTATATATAGTAACCATCCTCAACTGCTCCTCATCATTCACTCTCTCGCTCTCAACCTGAAAGTTTGATTTTACTCTCTTAAAAATAAACCAAAACCACCAACGTTCTCAACATGCCACCAAAAGCCAGTGGAAAGGCTTGCAAGAAGGCAGGAAAGGCCCAAAAGAACATCACCAAAGGGGATAAGAAGAAGCGGAAGGGAAAGAGGAAGGAATCCTACAATACCTACATTTACAAGGTGTTGAAGCAGGTCCACCCTGACACTGGAGTTTCCACCAAAACGATGTCAATCATGAACTCTTTCATGAATGACCTTTTCGAGCGTATTGCTTCTGAGGCTTCCCGTCTCGCTCGCTACAACAAGAGGGCCACCATCACCTGTCGGGAAATCCAAACTGCAGTGCGACTTCTGCTACCCGGAGAATTGGCCAAGCACGCCGTTTCAGACGGAACCAAGGCTGTCACCAAATACACCTCCTCCAAGTAAACTGGAAATGGTCTCTGCTCACACAGATTTGTCGGCTTTCGCTGATAACCAACGGCCCTTTTAAGGGCCACCACAGTTTCCTAAGAGCAAAACATCGCATTTCAATTTTATATATTCATTCGCTTCTAATAAACAATGCGCAAATGTTCAATATTTGAAACTACGAAAGCTTCGTTAATGTAGTTCAAGATTGAGTACATTTCATTTTGAATGATTTAATGGTTTGGATAAAACAAAAGTTTGGATAACATGATCCAAGAATAAGCTTAAATTATAATTTGCCACTTTGTAAGGTGACCAGATTTTCCAAAGCCCAATGGGGGACACTCCGAAATTTTTAAAATTACGTTTATTTACCAGTGGCGTTCCTGATTTTCAGTCGCTTTGGGGCCTATTTTTGTTGAATTTATCTTTTACCGAAAGCTTCTAATAAGAAATTGGGTTTAAGATCAGGAAAACTAAGATTCAATTTTATACTTTTAACGTATGAGCGAAATTTTAACTCATACGTTAAAAGTATTTCGTGGAGAAGGAGAAATTACGTACATTTTTTATAGTCTACAAAAGGGTTACAATTTATTAACCGGCACCCTTTGCAAAAGGGGGTAGGTTCTTAGTTTCACAAATGGTGTCTGTCTGTCGGTCCGTGAGCACGATAGCGGCGACACGGTTGAGAAATTTCGAAAATTCTTTTTGGTAAATGATACCTTAGGTTAAGACCTTTCTTGGGAAGCGAGATGGGTCTTATCAGGTATTGATAACCAGGTCAAAGATAAGATTAAAAATTTCTAAATAGCAAAGTATAAAGTGTGATACATCCAAATGGTTCTATTTTCTTACATGAATTCAGTCATGCTATTTTAAAAATTCTACGATGACCCCAGCGTGACCTACGAACGTTAAAATGTCGAAATGTCTTAATTTTTCATTATTCAAAATTTTCAAATTTAAGTTAAATTGCATAAGGATTTCGGTTCTTTACGCCTGTTTTCGGGTTTATTATTTCCCATTGCATAGTAAAATTTGCGATTTCTTACGTTGAAACAGGATTTTCACAAATATTTAATATCTCAAAGAAATTCAGATTGTGAAATTAGACAGCCCAGCTGAACATTTCCTTCCACAGAAGCAAAATATTTATAAATTCTGGACAGATTGTTAGAAAATGTGCCCATCAACGACTTTGGAGCCCACAGAAACCAATAAATTTGGTTGTATTTCGTATGAAAAAAGAAAATTTGGAAATAAAATTGCAAATTACTATAAATTTCCTATAAATTTTTATATTTTGGTATTAAAAAAACCCCTTTGTACCAATTTTTTATTTCGGGGGACACAATTCTCAATGGGGGACGTTTTGGGGGACATTTTTTGTCGGGGGACAGGGAACTTGAATGGGGGACTGTCCCCCTCAATGGGGGACGTCTGGTCACCTTACCACTTTGGAATGCATATAAATCCAGTTCATCCTGCTTTAAGCTGCTTCCTGATGTAAGCTTTAATACTACTACATAATACATGTTCATACCTTCAAATGAAAATTGGAATGCAAACAAAACCAAAGCTTATAATATCTACACGTTAGACGAAGGCGGCTTTATCAAGTTCATTTTAGTTTACAGTATCAATGTTTGTACCCTGAAGCAAAAACGCCAGCATTAAATTTTCCCTTAATTTAAATTTTTATAAATGCATGTACGGATTAATAAATACCCGCATAGATAGATGCATGTGCACAAGAATTTTTTAAGCATTTCTGCAGCTCCCATTCCAGTCATATTTATGAATTCATAAGCCAATAAGCATCATGCAAAAATGTGAAGAAAACCTCAGACAATGGACATCTGCTTCTGCCCGCCCGATGATATCATGCAAATACAATTTAGTACTCAACTCAACTTCAACGTGGAATACATATGCATTGTATGTATGGGATTATGGCATATATGTAAATACCTAACAGCAGCATTGTGTCTGAAACCATATGCCGTAAAAGCGGTTGCTGCTGTTCGCTCCAACTCAAATCACATTTTTTAAACTTCTCACTTTTGTGTATATCTCTTTAAAATGACTGGCCGTGGTAAAGGAGGAAAGGGACTCGGAAAGGGGGGAGCCATGCGTCACAGGAAAGTATTGCGTGATAACATCCAAGATATCACCAAGCCCACCATCCGCCGTCTCGCTCGTCGTGGTGGAGTTGAGTGTATCTCTCCAATTTCAATTTCCTGGCAGTGCTTTGGAATGAAATGACTGAGTATGTAAAGACTCAAGCTCATGAATGAATTCAGAACAAGAAGTTGATTGTGCAAGCAAACACAAAGTCTATGAAGTCTGTTGGATATTATAGCATTATATTATCTATAATGCTATAAAACTCATCATGTGATTAGATGATTAGTATATGAATGAAATACCCATCATGCTGGATATGACATTGTCGGAATTCATCAATTAAATAGTTTTTAAGCTCTTTGGAAAATGTGGTGGCCCTTAAAAGGGCCGTAGGGTATTAGATCAGTTGGAGTTGGAACTCAACATTATCATGTCATAAATTTAAGCACGTTCTCCTCGGATACGTCTGGCCAATTGGATGTCCTTTGGCATGATGGTGACACGCTTGGCGTGGATAGCGCACAAGTTGGTGTCCTCAAATAGACCAACCAAGTAAGCTTCGGAGGCCTCATGGAGGGCCCCGATTGCAAAGCTTTGGAAACGTAAATCGGTCTTGAAATCTTGAGCAATTTCACGAACGAGACGTTGAAAAGGAAGTTTGCGGATGAGGAGCTCAGTGCTCTTTTGGTAACGACGGATTTCACGGAGGGCGACGGTACCGGGGCGGTAACGATGCGGCTTCTTTACACCTCCGGTGGCTGGAGCGCTCCTACGGGCAGCCTTGGTTGCGAGCTGCATTCTCGGAGCTTTACCTCCTGTAGATTTACGAGCAGTTTCCTTGGTACGAGCCATTGCAAAAGAGTGGGTTTGAGATGGTTTTGTGGAAAGTTTATCTGTTGTCAGGTCAAAGAGATAAAACGAAATGAATAGCATTGGTTTCATGCACACTATTTATATGAACGTGTTGAGTAGAACTGCATCAACTGCATGTAGCAAGAGAATTTCAGTAGAGGAGAATCCATAGACATGATTACATATGGTTTAAGCATTGCAACAGACATGACTATTTATGAACCTACAATGCATAAGTTACTATTGATGCTGGAAAGGGGGGTAAGAGGGCTGTGCACACAAGCAATACCGTCCCAGTCTAAATATTGAACGCAACCCAACACAGCAACCAGTTTTCATATTTGTTTTCTTTAATGGGCCATGATGGCAGAGCTTTGGAAACGTAAATCGGTCTTGAAATCTTGAGCAATTTCACGAACGAGACGCTGGAATGGAAGCTTTCTGATGAGCAGCTCAGTGTCTTTTTGATAAGAGCGGATTTCTCGCAGGGCGGTAACGATAGGGCTTCGTACGGGGCTTCTTTACGGGCTGAGGATTACTCCTACGTGGTATGGCCCCAGATCAAAATGCAATCCAGCTGAATCTTGTAAATAAGCTTGGAGTACATCATAGCGTAGCTCTCATTATATTTTCATCGCTAACCAAGCTGTGCTTTCTCATTCTTTAACTCACAGCTTGGAAGGCGGGGAAAGAAGCACAGGAGAGAGTAGGAAATTTGCGAGCAGAGTAAGAATTTATGTGTGCTTTCTCGTATTCTGCTTTGTTACTTATCTTCATTATATCACAACTAAACAATTTATGAATAAAGCCTATGCATAGATATCACCTGCGCATGAAAATATAATGTGGTGGAAATCAAATAATAATTCTTTTTGCCTTTATTAATACTAAAATTACATCATGTTTGTAAATCAACATGATTCATCAACATCACTGCATATTGAGTAACTCCAAACGTAGGGCTTGTAATGAAGAAAATGCAGTGGCGCTATTGCGTACCAGATATATGCGAAGTTCTTTAACTGTAGCTGAATGCATTTCCATGCACATTCCCAAATAATCTTGAATATATATATATATATGACTCATGTTTATAGTGTGTAGCGTAGCTTATATCTTTATATGCCCAAAAGAACGCGGGCTAATGTTTTGCGAAAACAAAAATGAAATGACGCTAGTAGTGTTCCCTATATGCAATATAATATTATAGTAGTTTAGAGAGTTTTATTTTATACGTCTGGGTTGGGTTGGGATTTGAGTTGAAATATTTTAGCACTTGTCTCTTCGCATCTCTCAAAGATAAAAAAGTATGAGGGCTGGTTACTACACTGTATTCAATACTTCAAACGAGTGTGGTGGTTGATGCTTGAACAAGCTACTGCACTAGGGGGTTGGATGGGTTGCGAATTCTTGGGACCCCCCTCTCAACATTATTTCATGCTAGAGTATCACTAGTGGGGTTTACATATATAAGTTTTTCAGTTTGTAGTGTGAGTGGAATGCTTGCAGGATTACTTCAAGTTGGCTGTAGCGTATGCACTGCGTAATAAATTCGCAAGAATACATTTGGGCTTTATATGTATATTAGATGTAGTTGGTCACAAATAGCTGCAACATCTCAACTCAAGATGTTCATATAAATAGGATGCATGAAACGAGAGTTTTATCTTTTTGAACTGACAAGAGCTATACTTTCCACAACCCCAGCCCAAACCTACTCGTTGCAATTACTCGTACCAAGCAAACTGGGAGATCAAAGCTCCAAAGAAGCAACTTGCATTTAGGCAACTCAACTCAACCACCTCCTATATATAGTAACCATCCTCAACTGCTCCTCATCATTCACTCTCTCGCTCTCAACCTGAAAGTTTGATTTTACTCTCTTAAAAATAAACCAAAACCACCAACGTTCTCAACATGCCACCAAAAGCCAGTGGAAAGGCTTGCAAGAAGGCAGGAAAGGCCCAAAAGAACATCACCAAAGGGGATAAGAAGAAGCGGAAGGGAAAGAGGAAGGAATCCTACAATACCTACATTTACAAGGTGTTGAAGCAGGTCCACCCTGACACTGGAGTTTCCACCAAAACGATGTCAATCATGAACTCTTTCATGAATGACCTTTTCGAGCGTATTGCTTCTGAGGCTTCCCGTCTCGCTCGCTACAACAAGAGGGCCACCATCACCTGTCGGGAAATCCAAACTGCAGTGCGACTTCTGCTACCCGGAGAATTGGCCAAGCACGCCGTTTCAGACGGAACCAAGGCTGTCACCAAATACACCTCCTCCAAGTAAACTGGAAATGGTCTCTGCTCACACAGATTTGTCGGCTTTCGCTGATAACCAACGGCCCTTTTAAGGGCCACCACAGTTTCCTAAGAGCAAACATCGCATTTCAATTTTATATATTCATTTGCTTCTAATCAACAATGCGCAAATGTTCAATATTTGAAACTACGAAAGCTTCGTTAATGTAGTTCAAGATTGACTACATTTCATTTCGAATGATTTAATAGTTTGTATAAAACAAAAGTGTAGATAACATGATCCAAGAATAAGCCTAAATTATAATTTGGCAATTTGGAATGCATATACATCCAGTTCATCCTGCTTTAAGCTGCTTCCTGATGTAAGCCTTAATACTGCTACATAATACATGTTCATACCTTCAAATGAAAATTGGAATGCAAACAAAACCAAAGCATATAATATCTACACGTTAGACGAAGGCCGCTTTATCAAGTTCGGTTACAGTTTACAGTATCAATGTTTGTACCCTGAAACAAAAAAGCCAACATTAAATTTTACCCTGAATTTAAATTTTTATAAATGCATGTACGGATTAATAAACACCCGCATAGATAGATGCATTCGCACAAGCATTTCTGCTTCTCCCATTCCAGTCATATTTATGAATTCATAAGCCGATAAGCATCATGCAAAAATGTGAAGAAAGCCTCAGACAATGGACATCTACTTCTGCCCGCCCGATGATATCATGCAAATACAATTTAGTACTCAACTCAACTTCAACGTGGAATACATATGCATTGTATGTATGGGATTATGGCATATATGTAAATACCTAACAGCAGCATTGTGTCTGAAACCATATGCCGTAAAAGCGGTTGCTGCTGTTAGCTTTCATCAGGCACGTCCTTACAGTAGTATAAAAGCAAGCATCCCATAATCATTCACTCGCTCCAACTCAAATCACATTTTTTAAACTTCTCACTTTTGTGTATATCTCTTCAAAATGGCTGGCCGTGGTAAAGGAGGAAAGGGACTCGGAAAGGGGGGAGCCATGCGTCACAGGAAAGTATTGCGTGATAACATCCAAGATATCACCAAGCCCGCCATCCGCCGTCTCGCTCGTCGTGGTGGAGTTGAGTGTATCTCTCCAATTTCAATTTCCTGGCAGTGCTTTGGAATGAAATGACTGAGTATGTAAAGACTCAAGCTCATGAATGAATTCAGAACATGAAGTTGATTGTGCAAGCAAACACAAAGTCTATGAAGTCTGTTGGATATTATAGCATTATATTATCCATAATGCTATAAAACTCATCATGTGATTAGATGATTAGTATATGAATGAAATACCCATCATAGTGGATATGACATTGTCGGAATTCATCAATTAAATAGTTTTTAAGCTCTTTGGAAAATATGGTGGCCCTTAAAAGGGCCGTTGGGTATTAGATCAGTTGGAGTTGGAACTCAAAATTATCATGTCATAAATTTAAGCACGTTCTCCTCTTATACGTCTGGCCAATTGGATGTCCTTTGGCATGATGGTGACACGCTTGGCGTGTATAGCGCACAAGTTGGTGTCCTCAAATAGACCAACCAAGTAAGCCTCGGAGGCTTCCTGTAGGGCCCCGATCGCTAAGCTTTGGAAACGTAAATCGGTCTTGAAATCTTGAGCAATTTCACGAACGAGACGTTGAAAGGGAAGTTTGCGGATGAGGAGCTCGGTGCTCTTTTGGTAGCGACGGATTTCACGGAGGGCGACGGTACCGGGGCGGTAACGATGGGGCTTCTTTACACCTCCGGTGGCTGGAGCGCTCCTACGGGCAGCCTTGGTGGCGAGCTGCATTCTTGGACCTTTAAATCCTGTAGATTTACGAGCAGTTTCCTTGGTACGAGCCATTGCAAAAGAGTGGGTTTGAGTTGGTTTTGTGGAAAGTTTATCTGTTGTCAGGTCACAAAGATAAAACGGAATGAAGAGCATTGGTTTGATGCACCCTATTTATATGAACGTGTTGAGTTGAACTGCATCAACTGCATGTAGCGAGAGAATTTCAGTAGGGGAGAATCCATAGACATGATTACATATGGTTTAAGCATTGCAACAGACATGACTATTTATGAACCTACTATGCATAAGTTACTATTGATGCTGGAAAGGGGGGTAAGAGGGCTGTGCACACAAGCAATACCATCCCGGTCTTAATCTAAATATTGAACGCAACCCAACACAGCAACCCGTTCTCAGATTTGTTCTCTTTAAGAGGGGACCCGAGGGTTTGAAGTATTGAATGCAGTGTAGTAACCAGTCGTCATACGTTTTTATCTTTGAGAGATGCGAAGAGACAAGTGCTAAAATATTTCAACTCAAAACTCAACCCACCGCAGACGCATAAAATCAAGCTCAACTAGCTACTCAGGCATCATTTGAGCTCACTATACCAAAGCAATAACACTCTCTTCATTTCAACTTTCAACCAAAAACTCATAACAAAATGTCTTGCCGTGGCAAAGGAGGAAAAGTCAAGGGCAAGACAAAGTCCCGTTCAAGCCGTGCAGGACTTCAATTCCCAATTAGTCGTATCCTGAGAAAGGGAAATTAGGCTGAGCGAGTTCCGCAACGACGAAGAATTTAACAAGCTGTTGTCTGGTGTGACCATCGCTCAAGGTGGTGTATTACAATTTATGAATAAAGCTTATGCATGGGTATCCCCTGCGCATGAAAATGTAATGTGGTGGAAATGAAGTAATATTTTTTTTTGGTTTTAATAATACTAAAATTATCATGTTTATGTTATGTATGTTTATCAAATTATGTTTGTAAGTCAACATGATTCATCAACATCACTGCATATTGAGTAACTCCAAACGTAGGGCTTGTAATGAAGAAAATGCAGTGGCGCTATTGCGTATCAGATGTATGCGAAGTTCTTTAACCGTAGCTGAATGCATTTCCATGCATATTCCCAAATAATCTTGAATATATATGTATATGACTCACGTTTATAGTGTGTAGCGTAGCTTACATCTTTATATGCCCAAAAGAACGCGGGCTAATGCTTTGCGAAAACAAAAATGAAATGACGCTAGTAGTGTTCCCTATATGCAATATAATATTATAGGAATTTTAGAGAGTTTTATTTTATACGTCTGGGTTGGGTTGGGATTTGAGTTTAAATAATTTAGCACTTGTCTCTTCGCATCTCTCAAAGATAAAAAAGTATGAGGATTGGTTACACCACTGTATTCAATACTTCAAACGAGTGTGGTGGTTGATGCTTGAACAAGCTACTGCACTAGGGGGTTGGATGGGTTGCGAATTCTTGGGACCCCTCTCAACATTATTTCATGCTGGAGTATTACTAGTGGGGTTTACATATATATGTTTTTCAGTTTGTAGTGTGAGTGGAATGCTTGCATCCACATCATGAATGCTGCTTGCTTGCATGATCACTTCAAGTTGGCTGTAGCGTATGCACTGCATAATAAATTCGCAAGAATACGTTTGGGCTTTATATGCCGCAATATTATTTACGCAATACGTTTATTTATGGTCACAAATAGCCGCAACATCTCAACTCAACATGTTCATATAAATATGGTGCAAGCTATTGAAATTACTACCAGCTTCATAAAGAATCAAAGAGTTAATTCAATAATAATAATCCATGCATTTCGCAAAACCTCCTGCTAAGAATAAGAGAGTTAATTCAAATCAAACCATACACATAAAGGTGTATAATTATCGATGCATTGCTTATTAAAAAATATATCACGCATATCTTTCTTTATTCAGGTGGAAAAAAGCTGATCAACAAGCATAAATTGATGCGATAACGTAGAAATTATTATACAGAATTTTATAATGCGTTTTTTCAAGTTGTTGCCAGTCCTTCTTTTTACATTTTGCATGGTTGGCAAGCCTGTAAATTCCGAAATGTTAAATATATTCCCACATTTGACTCCGTTTTTAAAATGTTTCATACATTTGACTACTTTTGACAGTTTAAGTCATCCAATACAATATACGTAGGCGTAGAGCAGGTGGGCTTGAAATTCATCACCTGTGATGTTTTAAGGAGATGGTCATTATCAATTATTATGTACCTTCAGGTAATATTGAAAACACTCAGGCTGTCGTCTGTCTGTCTGGGGGCAAGATAACTCAAAAAACGGTCCGCATAAAAGTAACAATAGAATTCTAGAGGAGGGGATCACTCACGGAGGTTTGTTGGTGAGAATCACTCTGAGGTTTTGAAAGCAATCTCAGGGGGTAGGGAGGGATCACTCGGGAGGTGTATCAAATGCGTATCAAATGTTTAAATGCGTATCAATGTATTTTAAAGGTACATCATTACATCTCGAACTGTCGGGCTTATTGGTTACGTTTCTGCTTTCGATATGCTAATTTGGTTGAATTTGATATTGCTAATTTTGGCTTCAATAACAGTTCTCAAAATCTTTCAAAAACAGTATGTTTTCTTTGCTTTTACCTTTTAATCATAATCATTCGCTCTGTCCAGGTAAGAAAATTCTTTTTTTGACACGTGTGTGAGATTTTCCCGGATTCCAAAATGAAACTAAAAACCCATGATTTCCAAATTAGCATTAAACGCCCAAGATTTTTTGTGTACCCGTGTACCTAAACAATTTCCATGTCCAACTCTCTCTCTCAGACTATTTTTTACATGATATATTTATTTTCAGTTTGTGAAAGTACAACGAAATTCATCAATTCTCGGCAAGGTCAAACAAGTAAGGCCGTTTTTTGCTTGCTGCATTTTTTCAGTAGCGGGGAACTGATTTCCGTCGGAGGTATGGTAAGAAATTTAAAAAAAATAGTGGTTAATTATTACATCTTTCACAACCCTACGTAAAATAAATAAGATCCTTTCTTATTTTCCAACTTGGGTTGCAATTAACCGTTGACAAAGCAACAAGAACCAGAACGGCAAGTTGCAACATCATCATCGTCTCAACTACTTCAAGACAATTTTGTTAAACTGATGAAAACTTTCCAGCCTATTTTCCTTAGAATTACATAGTATTGGCCTAGCACCGGCAGCTCCGTTTAAACCTTAGTTGATTTTGCTTGGGTTTGTTTGAACGGAGCTTTCCCTATCACAATACTCTTTGACGTGCCCTGCAACTATTTTACTTATTGGTTATAATCAGATTTTTTTAGAACAATGAACAAATGGAATATAAATAAACATACCATTATGGTCGTGAATCCAATCCTCAAGAATGAGAATGTAGAATTAAAACTGCTCATCAGGATATGTTACTCATGATTATGATTTTGCATATAATCGTAAGTCCAAATTCCAATGCTATGAAATGGTGTTATGCTTTTCAAGCAATAAATGAGAGAGAACAAAGACGAAAGAGTTGGAAAGAGGAGTCATAGAGAGATGAGTAGGCTGCGATAAACCACGCCAAACTCAAACTCGCCTAAAAAAAGTTTCTTCTGCTCAAGTCAAAGCAAAAAATATAAACAAGCAGCCCATTTAGCATGTGCTGAAAGCTGATGATGTGCTGTGCTGATCCAACAAAACTTCGGTTCGTCAGGTCGTTGGTGGTTATCATCAGTCAATCATCGTTATCAATGTTCTTTGAAATTTGAAATGGCTAGTAAACTGTAATCACCAATTAATAATTTGATAACCCATTCATTCAGTATTTATTCGCAATATCAATATCATTAAATTTGGTACATTATAGGTAATTTATAAACTAATTTTGATTGACAGGTGACCTGATACTCTATCCAGATGAACAGCCAAAACCAAACAATGGCAAAAGCTGCTGTGAATTCGATGATTCTCAAAAGAAGGGAATAGTTGCAAATAATCAGCAGACAGATGAGAATCACAAAGGCCAAGGCGTTGCTGATGACAATGATGATGATACTCAAGAAGCTGAAAATGAAAATGGAATACAAAAGTTCACTGCCGCTAAGCGTGGGTGGTGGTCTCATCCCGATCTCCTTACCTCCACCGAGTGTGAAGTTTGTCATCAAAAATTTGTGAGTGAAGCCGTAGAAAAGCATCGAGCCCTTGTCCACAATCTGCGCCAGTTCATCCGGTGCCAAGGATGCGGACAAACATTTGCCTGTTTCAAATACCTGAGTATGCACCCAAACAGACCATCCCGACCCAACTGTTTCATCCCACATATAAAGGTTTTGGAGCCTGCCTCCATTTCCGAGTTTCCCCAGTATTGCTGGGGAACCGAGAGGAACTACTGTCCTCATGAAGGATGCTATGTAATCTTTGCATTTGAACAAGTCATAAGGGAACTGGAGCTGGTGGTTAACTGGAAAGTTTGCATGTCACCTTTGCAACGAGAAATTTGGATTGTCTCAACAACTAGCTTGTCACATTGAATGGCATGAGAGGAATGGACAAGAGCAAAAGTTCCCGTGCAAGGAATGCGATATAATAATCACGAGCAAGGATCTCTCCGAAAGTGAATGTCAAGGAGAAACATGCTTCAGGTGGAATGACAGCCTTTTGTTGTGGTCATTGTGGGAAATTTTTCGGGAGGAAGGACCGGCTCATTCAACATTAACGTACGCATTCTAATTCCCAGTCCTTCCATTGTGCACTTTGTAAATGTCTTTCAAGTGAGCTTTGAAACCATATATTTTTATACATCTTATAATGATCGATTGATTGAATTTATGATGATCATGTTCATTTCTTTTTGTTTTATTTAAGGAGTAACTCCAGCTTAATGTCGCACGAAGAGACAACCGTTGAAGTTGAAATGGTCGTCGTTGATTATAACTTGCTTCCTGATCCCAAATAAAAAGTAAATTAAAATTAAGTACTGTTAAAAACCAAATTTTTATTTTCAATAAAATATTAAAAAATACAAATAACCTCAACGTTTATAAGATACTTGCAGCTGTACTAGTTTTAGGATGATTGTACTAGTTGGATGCACTAGTTATCATGCATTCAAATTTGTAATTTCGGTTTTCTAATTTTTCTCAGGGGCTGCTTTGCTTTTTGGATCTCCAACGAATGACGCACTGGAGTAGCAACCTTATCCATCTTTGACTTACTGACTAGCTGGTGCCTGGGGATGTCAATCAATATCTGATATCATCGCTGACGTGATCTGAATCTGATTGAGTTGAATCTTTTGAAAGGCAGCTTTTTCCATCCAACGATCCAACATCAACATCAGCAAGTGCAGTGAGTTAAAGACATTCAGCATTCAAGTTAGTGTGCTTGTCCTGTAGAAAAAATAATATTTCAAACATAAATGACAGTTTTGATAGTGATAAAAATATATTATACTTCTTGACCTCCTTAGGATGTAGAAGCCCAGTCAGTGGCCTTTGATCAGTGGTTTGCTCTGTCATCTGTGGTCACCTTGAATGGAAAGAAATTCAGCAGCTGTCACTAGAATGAGCAATAAAGATGAGGAGGAGAATAAAGGATTCCAGTATGGGGACTGTGAGGATATTCCAACTCCAAGTCCTTTGGACTTGGCCGAATTGATGAACTTAATTTTACAGTAAAATCCATGCTGGATTTCAGTTCACCAGGATTCTCCCCTGTTCTGTCCCAACGCCACATGATGCAAAATAATTTAAATCTTCATCAGTGCTCAAAGGCAGTTCATTCACCGAGTAAATCCCCTCGAGCGGACGTCATGAAGGAATTAGCGAGCTAAACCAAAGAATTTACTTCGAAAGGAGCAATCAAAGAACCAGCACCACCAATGACAACAACCTCAAATCCACAATTTCCTATTCCAGGACGTTGCTTTTTTCCTCATCAGCTGCCGGTCTTCAGACCGAACAAAGAACATTCTAACACTTTAACGTTAGTGGACACTATTGATGGATCGATATCCGTATTGCGACGAGTTATGAGTGACAACGTGCGAATATAACTTTGGACCAGGACGGATCAAGGTTTTGGAGGTTTTCTTACAGGCTTTTCGAAGCTTTCAACAAACATTGGAACATTGCACTCCGTGATGTGGATGAAAAATTTGTAAGGAAGAAAGTTATCAAATTTCGAATCTTCGGTGACAGGGACCACCTCAAAAATCCTGAACGGATTGATGACAACGAAAAACAAAGAAAAATGTCCTCTGCTTTCACTAGGCTTCAAAATTACGCAAGGCAAAATGATGGAACTAAACACACCGTCTAGCTAAAAGCTAAAAGATCGAAGGTTATCAATATCAACCAGAAAAGCAGACCAGTGAGCCATTCATTCAAAGGGGTTGCAAAAAGCTAAAATGTTTTTATTGGAGACATGACCCCACTAGCAATATGTCACACTGGGCTCGCTAAACTTGGTCTGCTGGATCCTTTTCCTCACCAGAATTTGAGCTGACGACGACTATACTCGCTGCTGTTCCATCTCTCAACGCTAGTCCCGATCCCGATATAGTTTATTGTCATTGAATAAGTGGATCTGCTCATCGTCATCATCATACTGATAATTCTTTCAACGTCAACTGCTCAAAAACGTTAATGAAAAGAAAAGTCTGACAGTATTCAAAGCACCTTATGAAGACAATCTTGGTGTTTTTGTGGTGGCACAGACAAAAATGTTTGAGCTTGTTGAGCGTCATGTTGGCCAGCTGCTACTGATGGGAAATGATATTGTTTTCATTGAGACAAGTGGCTGCTGATAAAAACAATCAAAATTCTTATGTTGATGACAACCTGTCGCGGCTCGCTACTGTGTTATCTAGTGTTTAATGGAAAGGACGGACAGGCAGAGGCAGACTCTGACTAAACGATGAAGACACAATATTGCTAGGGATTCAGATTCAGACACTGATATTCCTACTCCAAATGGGATGACCTGTTGTGATTTGCTTTCAGTCAAAAGTTATCAGAATCGCGTGAAGAAAGAACTCGTAGCAAGAAATATGAGGAATTTGTAAGTGTCTCCTTAAATTGCATACTTTACTTTTCTTTCACTTAATAAATAAATCGAAATGTTATCATCAATAATTTTTACAGGCTGGGGTTGGACGAGAAGGCAAGCGCTGGAAGTAGCAACGTATGCATCTGAAGCAGTGTCCAGAAGAGTCCAGATAAATGTTGCGAAGAAGTTGGACTGGACTCGATAAAGCATCACCTGCATTTGATTAAATACTCATTGTAATACGGTCATGGTTCGCTCGAAAGCCATGCCTTGTAAATCACTGTGGGGATGAGGAAGTGCAAGATGAGGGGAGCACATTCATATTGTCTGTGCATACTCCTGATGTCTTCTATGTTCGCAAATTCTGGTGAAAGTTTTTGTTTATTTTCCTTTTAATTTGAAAAACAAAATAAAGCAGGAGCTGAAAAAGAACAATGCCACGACAAAAGAATTATCCAGCGTAACGTAGCTAGGCGTTAATAAGTAAGCTACAAAAAGAGATTTCACTGAATGCTCAACAAGTTGGAGAAAGCTGTGTTCATAAGCCTGATATGAAACAATTGATTACTACACAAGAGAGAATATTTTAATAAGACTTTGTTACATTTTTAATATACATATAATAAAATTATTGATTCTAAAAATATTCCGAGTAGGTTTACTTTACACTTATATTTTACTGATTCGAGAATGAGTTCAGAAAGTCTAAATCATCACCATTGTCATTGAAATCATGTTGTTTCACGATCTTGTCAAAAGTGGTGATGTACCTGACGTTTCAAGTTAAAAATTAATTCAGTTTTGTGTGGCAATCTCATTCGTCTCCATTCAACGGGATATAATACATTTGTGATGTTATTTTATTTATGTTATCATCACCAGTCCGTATGTTTATGTGCGCTAGCGTCACATCACGCTTTGCGTATCTTGGTACATGTTAATTAGCTCACAATCAATATTCATATGAGATTTATTGAGTCAGGTTTTGAAAATGTATCTGAGTGTGAGTGCGACTAAGGTCTGTCCCGTAATAGAAAGATAAATTTTCATTTTCGCATATTTCGCGTTTACATGAAGGAAAATTTCTGAAACTTGTGTATATTGTAGACATACTTTCTAGTAAGGTGCATGCAAACTTACGACGAAATCCGTTCAAGCATGTTCATCTAACACCTTAATTAGTAAAATATGACAAAATTAACTGTCCCATAATAGAAAGATAATTTTAATTTTCGCGTATTCCCAAGGTTTAAAAATTAGTTATGCAGTGAAAATGAGTATATTTAGCCTCTCTGGGCACCCTTGACTGTGTATTACCTTGGAAAGGTTGAATACAACCAACCGAGCCTGCGCAGGATGGGCATTTTTCGAAATGTTAAAGAAATTGCTAGACATGCCAATACCGAGTTTTTTTTCTAGTGAACCTGGACTTCAATTTTAGTAAGCATGATACTAATGTACTATCCATGACATATCAAACAGTTCAGACCAGGTCCACCTTCCTTTTTGGTAAAATTTAGCCCAAAACTGTACCCCTATTCTGTTAAATTGGAATAAATTCAAGTGGTGACTTGAATATATCCTGACCAAGTCACCGTATAATGTCAAGCAGGTGGCTCAAATGGACAGGTCAGCATCATAGCACCCACCCGCTGCGGTTATGGGTAGAATGGTTGCCACCCCCACCTTCCACACGTACGCAAAGGTTGAATGAATTGGTATTCACCATAACGAAATACCCCTCTACGACTCACACAATAAATGAAACCTTTAATGTCCAAAATTTCGATCGAAATGATATTCAAATGGAAACATTTATGTGTCTCGTCACTCTCAAAAATAAAATTGCTATTGAATTGTCGAAAATTGTGGACATATAAGGTTTCATTTATTGTGTGAGTCGTAGAGGGGTATTTCGTTATGGTGAATACCAATTCATTCAACCTTTGCGTACGTGTGGAAGGCGGGGATGGAAAAAATTCCACCCAGAACCGCAGCGGGTGGGTGCTAGGATGATGACCTGTCCCTTCCAGCCACTTGGCTGACATTGTACGGTGGCTAGGTCAGGATATTCAAGTCACCAATTGAATTTTCTTCAGTTTATCAGAATAGGGGTACAGATTCGGGCGAAATGTTACCAAAGAATAAAGTGGACCTGGTCTGAACTGCTTTGATATGTAATGAATACTACATTAGTATCATGCTTACTCAAAATGAGGGTCAGACGTACTAGAAAAAACCTTAATATTAGCATGCCAAGTAATTTTTTTAACCGTTTCGAAAAATACCCATCCTACTCAGGTTGGGTTGGTCGTATTCAACCTTTTTTAAGGTAATAAATAATCAATGGTGCCCAGAGAGGCTAAACATACTGACTTTCACAACACAACAAATTTTTAACCCTTGGGAATACGCCTGCATTAAAATTATCTTTTTATTATGGGACAGTTAATTTTTGCATATTTTACTAATTAAGGTGTTAGATGAACATGCTTGAACGGATTTCGTCGTAAGTTTGCATGCACCTTACTAGAAAGTATGTCTACAATATACACAAGTTTCAGAAATTTTCCTTCATGTAAACGCGAAATATGCGAAAATGAAAATTTATCTTTCTATTACGGGACAGACCTTATGTTACCGTCTCCAGACTGTCAGTATTGTCTCATCTTATGTTTGGAATGAATGGAATAAGGCTGGCCACATTGACCTTTCCGTTGGATATATGAAACCCTCGAATCCCCATATTATGCCTATTAGTTTTTGCTTTCATTCATTTCATAGTAAAGCAATAAAAACAAGCTCAGTTACGTAATTCGAACGAGTAACATCCAAAATAGCTCCAACATTTAACAAGGTCAGCAACAATTTTGTTTGTATTTTATGGTACAACTATGTCCAGACAGAGACTCCAGTTATGCGTGCTCAAAGCAGACCATATAAAAGTACATGTAACATTTGGAGTAATGAGTTATATAATTTTTATCTCCCTTCTGATGAAGAGCAGCTTGATTTTCTGTGCGACAAATAAATAAATCAATTTTATTTCGTTTAACCGAAATGAAACCCAAATCTCATCATGTACCAATACATTTCCTTCTGTTGGTTGCCGCACTTTCCCAAAAATCAGATGCATCAAGTAAGTAAAATTAATTTAATTGAATGACTTCCAATGAAATGATATAAATTTGGTCTGTGATTTGTTTAGATTTTTTCTTTAAATATTTTTGGTTATTTTTTATTAGGACGGAAGCCTTCATCGACCTCTGCTCGTAATTGTCACAGAGTGTGCACACACTCTTCAACATTTTCAATAGAAGGAATCTCAGACTCTGGTTCGCATGAGCAAATCATAAAGAAAGGAATGGCTCAGCTTCAGATGGAATTAGAACAAGAAGAGAAGACAGTTATTTTCCTGTTGGGAAATGCAAATTCAGGAAAGGAAGCTCTGGTGTAAATGTTAACAAGAAATTTGAGTGAATTGCATGCCGTCCGAATGAACAACGGGCAGTCAGTTATCGTCGATGAAAATAACGTGTTAATTGGCATTCCAAAATATGTTTTAAATGCAGAAAACAACGTGTCCTTTTATGACCTTCCATCTCTTCACGATGGAAATTGGGACGTGGAATCTGATATAGCGGCTGCCTACTTTGTCCAATTCATCACGGAACATGTGGGCAACGCAAAGTTTTTGTTGGTTATCCCCCACTCCTCCACTCTCAATGAAAATGAGAGATTGGGGTCGGATTTTGATAAGTTTATCACTCACGCTTCAGATTTCCTCTGGAATATGAGTCAATTCACGCAGTCCGTGGGTTTAGTTATCTCTCAAGTTAATCCATTCGTGTTTGAATATCAAATGGAAGATGATGAAATAATGGATGGAATCTTCACATTTCTCGAACAATTCCACTCGGCTTTTAATGAAAGTTTGGAGGAACCAGGAATTCGATGGAGCGAGCTATCTTTACGACAAAGAAAACTTGACCTTGTTGAAGCCCCTTTGCAGCAGAATGATGATGATGATGCCAACTCCAAAATCACATTTCTCAAAATTCCTTCGGGCTGCGGTCAGCTAAGCCAAATCCCATATTTTACCGGGATTCGCCAGGAAATAATAGAACAGTATGAGAACAACTTGATCTATTCACCTGTAAGTTCAGCAGACTTTGGGTAAAAGCTGAGGGACGAAATAGATTTAAAAATTGGGGAATTCTACGTTCCACAAATTTCGGATGAGATGCAAAACAAAACGGAAAAAGTTTTTGAGAAGCTCATTCAAAACTATAAAAACGAGTTTGAAATGGAATTCAACAGTGGTGACGGGATGGAAGATGCGTTGCTTAAACTAAATGAGATTTACTCCAATCTAGCTAATTACTCGCTAGCTCAAGATTTGTTGGTTGACGTGCAAAACATGTTTGGTGTGTTTAAGCGCCCAGTTCCACAATCCTTCTTGAATGGAATCAAAGAACAGGAAGAAATTTTGAACTTTTATGAAAAACTGAGATTGGCCCCAATATTTAGACCTACTGTAGACTCAACCCTCTCCAAACTCCAACACAAAATTGGGGGTATGCGAGAAACCACAATAGAATATTTGAAAAATGTATCAATCCCCCAAATACTTTCCCAAATGGAGAGAATAGCTTCCAATCTTGTTGAAACGCTGAAGGAAACCTACTTTAACAAGTTTTACGAGGGTCTGATCCGAGTTAAAATCCAGGAAAAGGTAGCAATAATTGAAAACACGCGAAGACCAACTACATGAAATTGGGGGGAGATGGCATCGCATGCCAAAGCCATTCTATATTTCTTCCACTTTTTATCTAGCAATTGGATCTCAAGTCAAAGACCTTTACCAAAAGCTGGAACTTTCCATTCCCACCGAACAAACTTGGCTTTTGGAAAAGTTTGAAAGGGCTCGTGACATTTTTGGGAAAATGGCAGAGATGACAGTAGAGATGCAACTTGCAGATTGGCTAGTGGCTGGAGGTGCCAACAGATTACTAACAAATGTCTACTTTCTATGGAGATGGTACAACTTTTTAATTCAAGTGGAAGTGGAGCTGCAACGCTACCAAACTCAAATGGAAATTGACGCGGTCAGGGACTCAATTCAAATCTCAAACGCTTCTGATGCACTTGCACATTTAAAATCTTTCAGACCATCCCTTTTCTCCTGGGGCATTGAGATGATATTCGAAAAGTACACAAATGAAAAGGACAAGCAGCTACTGTTAGAAATTATTCAGAGTGCATTTTCTCCAGTGAGCATAGAATGTCGTAACCATGGGAGCAAGACTTTGGTAACAGGAAATTTTGTGAAGGTGTCAGATTTCATGCCAAAAGGGAGGCTTCCTTGTTATCACCAAGTGCTACTTGAAATTGAAGTGTTTGCAAGCCAAGTTATATATTTTGATAAGGTTCTTGTTGCCAAAAGGAAGAATTGCTCGAGAATACCCATCACCATCAAAATAAAGGGAAATAGATGGGATGAGAATGATGGTATATGAAAAAATATTCAAAAACCTAATAACAAATTGTAGATGATGTACAATGGAAAAGTGTACGACAAGTGAAAGCGATAAATAAAAAGTGGGATATTTTTTCAAATTAGTGAAGAAAGGTCAAGTGGGATAATAGTATTTTCGGAAGTGGGTAAAAGGATTTATTCGGTGGGTGCCTTATAATATTGCCGATGGGAGGTCATTGCAAAAAACAGGACGATTGACATCAGTGGCTATTATGGACGGTCATATTCCACAAGATCGGAAGCAGGAAATGCAGGCTCCCCAGGAAATCCTGGAACAAATGAGGGAAATTTTTATGGGATTTATCAATCAATTGTAAATGGTTCACAGCTTATAATTAACTTGAATGAAGGGAGAAGAGGAGACGGACAGCCCTCATCAAAATGGCTGCCCCCATAAGCAAGTAAAAAGAGACATATTGTCCATCATTACAGGTTTATTACTGTCGTCGTTTAGCCTGTGTGTAGAATGAAAAGCCACGTTTGCGTCCTTTAAGTAAGGTTTGCTCTTTTACATTCATGCTGGTGGACGGTAATAATGACTGGTGATAGTTCAAAGTGCTTTGGAAGTGACGACTCTTGTGGCGATGCGGAAGTTACGTCGTTGTTTCTCATATCTCTTTCTAAACTAAATACTCCCATCATCAAGAAAACCCCCATGAATAATATTTTCAGAAGATGTACCTGGGTGGTTTTAGTAATGCCTAACTTTTTTCGTCTCTTTTCCTGGATGTAATAAAAAGGATTAGAGCATCAAATAAGATGGAAAGACAACTTCAACACTTGTATTTTGTTTTCTCATATTAAAATATGTATTTGAAATGATGGCGTTGAGTCATTGCAATTTAATCCACAATATCATGCATGAAAATTGATTTACACATCTGTAATTGTACCGTGTGGCTTGTATGCATTAAAGCTGAAGTTCAACGAGATATTATACACATGATTATTTTAAGAAGAATATATCGTTTTGGTATTTTGTCCTTTGTGAATGTAAGCGGTTTTGTACTTATTTGCAGCCAAAAAAATACTTTCCATGTACGAATGATACATTCATGGTTTTCTTTCGTTTATCATTTTTGTCGTGTGGTTATATGTTCATGTAAAAGAGCTGAATGCTCTTCAAAATTTAATTGTGCAACTGAACATAACTATGCTCTTTTTGTAAATATAAAGTAGAACGGACTGATTCCAACCTTTTTGTCCGTGGTGTCCTTATTACTCATGAAATTATATAAAAAAAATTATACATGGAACTTTTCCTAGCGTAACGCAATGTGTGTGGATAACAGGAGCAGGAAATATGTCGTGTGTACGATAATGCCAGCTTTCTCAATGATTTTATCAATCTGTAAAGTGTCCACTTGAAGCGCTCCCAAACATTTTCTGAACAACATAACCTTTTCGTTGAATTCTTCCCTACTTAACTTTTTGGTTGGATGGTGTGCAATGTCATTTCTCAATTTTTTCAGTTGTCCAACTGCCTCATTCTCAACCTTGTATGAAGGCTGATACTCCACATCTCCAAAATGTCTTAGGACTAATGACAACGTGGTCATATCCCAATCATCCAAGCCACCTTCCACAATTTTGTGTTTTTGTTTTTTGTCGTTAATCATTTTGAACAATTTTGCACCTTCACTAAAAGCTTTTCCTTTTCTTCTGTATGTTCCCAGCTTCGTTTTTTCAACGCCTTTCAAAAAGCTTCCGGAGACAAGCTGTGTGAAAAATATATATTGAGTGTAAAATATAAAGGAAATGTGTCCCATTGGCAGCTCCAAGTTTTCGTAAGGGTTTATAACATTGGTTTTACTATACCAAATCCCAACTCCAAACCAAATACATAGGCAACAATGTCTGTCTTTAAAGAAAGAGAACAAGAAGGAGAAAGTAATAAGCAATAACTTGAAATATTTGTCACCCAGATTCTATACCAATATATAGTATTATATAGGCTACTTACATTTGCATACAGCATACGGAATATTTTGTGTAATCTCTTTCTTTGTAAGAGGGAGAGAACTTTGACTTGGATAGTTGGATACGTAAAACGTGAATGGTACAGTACAGTAGAGACAAGCATATCAGGTCTGTTCATACTCGATTGAATCGAAGGGGAAGCGGATGTGCATTTACTCTGCCTCTCCTCATTCAAACGGGAAACGAAAGCAAAGAAGTGAATCTAGTCTTCTCAGCACTAGAAAAGAATAAGAAAGAATAAAGAAATAGAATCATGAGAAAATCATTTCATGATGAAAATATGTCACTATGATTTTGCTGTTTTACCACCATGCAAAAGTAAGCCTTCCAGGCTTTTTTGATCGCGTGCCACTGTTGATTTTTAAATTCACAGTGGTAAAATCACAGTTTCAAACTGCCCCTTGTTTTACCATTGACTAGCAGTATTAAAGTCAACATGCACTACAATTCCTTCTATAATAACTTTGTTGAATCGCTCAAGGGTCGTTTATGGAGTGGAAATCAGCCTTGTCCAACTTGAATTGAAGATGAGAAGCCACTCCAGTGGTGCAGTATCAGGGAGTGCTTTGTCCTATTACGCCCCAGTAGGCGCAATGAGTCCCTCATCAGCTAGTTTCACTCGTTTTGCAGCTGCCCCGGAGTGGACGAGGGTGGGAGGTGACTTGGTCCTCCAGTGGCTCCAGTCAAAAGTCAACAGGTACGGTTGACAGAGAAGCGACCCAGTTCGAGCTTCCAGAAGGTGCCGTCCGCCAAGACCGACACTGAATGGAATACCACTTTCTTATAAATGTAGTACTTTCTTCCTCTTCCAATGTCGCCTTCTTCATAAATGGCAAATCTTTTACTTTGATCAGCTAGAAACGTCCTTTCAAACTCTTCTGGTTCTGGACGAGGAGTTGTATCAACTTTGGAGTTTTTTCCATTTCTACATAAACCTGAAATAAATATTATCACCACCATCACATATATCATTATTTGGTAAAAAAGGAAATGAAATAAGTATATATCGTCAATGTCCATCGTTTACTTACCAGCTAAATCAACAAGAATGAGCATCTCGTTTGTGGTTACGTTTCTGATCACTTCGTAAGTACCAACTTCTGAAGGGAGCCACAGTCAACTTTGGAAAGTCTTCTTGAATTTTTGTTAATGCCAAACTTAAGACGATCCAAATTCAGCAAGGTATTGTTTGGAATCTTAACGAAATCACAAAGGGTGACATATTTCTTCCATAATTTTGAGATTCTGTGTTTACAGCAGTTGCAGTGAGAGTTAGCATTTTGGGTTGCAGTAGCAAAAGCAAAAGCAGCCATTCGCTTTCTTTACCTTTACCCTTCAGAGGTGGATGTCGTCTTATCATCATCATCCTCATTATCAGATGCTAGGGCTGGTGTTTTTGTTTTTATTATGGACCTTTATGTCCATATTAAGACCATTCTCTCTGAATATGGTATGCTTTTCCCAACGGAATTACGGAGCAGTGGCTTTTTATGCTAAAATCTTACATCGCTTTCAGATTTGATTAGTAGTCTTTTTCCAGAGCATCCACCCAAACCCCTTACACTGGTGAATAAATTGAAGTATAATAATAATAATAATAATAATAATGATTTATTCTCACGTCCTTTTACGGTTTAAAACCCATAGGACGACATAACATTCAAAATTTTACATTCCAATAACGGTGGAGTTCCATGTTAGGATTTATATAACATTTACATTAATAATATATGAGGATTTTGGAAGTAATATTTAAACAGGATTATATTCATAAGTTGCAAAAAAAACATTTTCACAAGAATCCAATGTAACAAAATTGTTTTCCACAAGTGCTTCTACATTAACATTTTTGTTCGTATCATAATACCAATAACATTTCTAAATCATATCACAATATCAATAAAATTTAAATCATATCATAGCTAACAAAATGCTTTTCCATATTTTATGCGAATTTCAATACAATATATAATTTCATTATCTTTTTGTTACATCTCTATCCATTATAAACTGGTTGGATGTGAAGTATAATAAGTATAATATAAGATTATAAAATTGAAGTATATGAGTCTTGATTGGTAGGCAAACTTAACGTTAAAATTTGCCTGCAAAATTTTATTATTGCAAAAAAAATGTGAGAACACATCTGCAAATCTTTGGATGTGGATAGGATACGTAATAACACGGACATATCAATCTGTAACTTCACATTACTTAGCAAAGCAAGGTAGCTGTAGCGATATGATGATTACAATGCCATAATGATACTATTGATATTTAATGATTTGTCGTAAAATTGAAGGCTACATCAATCATGAATCGTTGTTGAGAACCTACGTCACTTGCTATTGCAATAATTTTTTTGCTGATTCACCTTCTTCTGACTAGTTTTAAAAACTATTTTTGTCTATAAATTTTTATTTCAATCTAATTTACCATTACATTATCTCAGAATTCAAGAAAATGGGTACTTGGTTTAACAGGAAGCCAAATAAAGGGCGTCTCTCAGTATCAAACAATAATCGAGCCTATCCTCCCAATTTTGGTGGGCCATCATCATCCTAGCCCTCATATTTAAGCCTCGCAGCCATTCGCTCATTTGACTCCATCTCTTGAAACTCCTCGAAAGTCCTACCCATTATTCTATCATTATCCTTCACCTCCTCAATTTTGTCTGCTTTGACTTTGACTATAAAATGAACAAAAAAGCGATAATATCATGGAATACAAGAAAATACACCAGACAAAGCGAAAAATAACTCAAAAAAGTACAACTTCACAAAGTAATATTAGCTAACGAAACTATTCTTACCATCTGCCTGTTTTGGTTCCTGGTCCAAAGTTGAAGTTTTTGGAGAAGCAGCAGCCATTTTCATAATGTTTTGTTCCATTGTTTGTGCTACAAAAAGTGACATTGTAAATCATGGCCAACATTAATTTCGACAAATATATTTGATAGATGAAAACGTCACTCAATTGTAAAAAAAATAGATTTACCAACTGCAAAGGATGAGCCAATTAGGAAGCATATGAGCAACGCTGCTCTTTTAACTAGATTCATTTCAACTCGGGTGGTTTCTTACTTCTCGACACTGATTTTTAGAAGGAGAACCTTATCCAAATATTAGATGGTTAAGTAAGTAAGTTCTATTCTCAAGGCGAGTGATCCGTTCTGTGGGGCTCAGAGATAATTTGTGCCATATTCCGATTCGTAATTAATTTATGATCCTGCTAAACGCATGGTTTGCGTCATTAAAACAATTATCGCTCTTAATAGCTGTGATGTGTGCTTTTTATTGTTATTGCGCTTTGCTTGAAAAGGTGGTTGGATATTGGATTGCAGCAATCAGGACGTAATTTTTTTTCTTTTTAACCATCATGAAAGGAATTCATTACATTTCTGTACTTACGCGTTTGGTGAGGTTAAAGTTAGGCTATTAAAAATGTGCTACCACAGTGCTTCAAATCTTAAATCAAGGAAATTTTTTTAGGAAAGTTTTTTTTTAAACTTAATATACATTATAATTCATCCAGAAATTCAATGAAAAAAATTGAAGGGTCTACAAAACAGAAGATATTCTTGCATCCTGGTTGCTGCAATTCAGCCAGAAAAGTTTGCTAACAAACTTAACAGAGATAAATAAGCAAAAAACTTTTGATTATCTTTGCAAGCAAAAAATGATAGCATACATAAGCAGGGAATGGAGTTCACAGTGAACTGAGCTTACAAAGTATCAGCTTTTGGTTACTCACGTCATCAAGTTGCACGGGAGACGAGGCTGAGTGCATGATAAATGCAGAAGAAAGAATTGGTAGGTGTGTGCATACTTTGGACTACTGTTATTATTAGAAAAGATTGCACCGCGAGCTGAAAAGCAGTATATACACATGATGATACCCGTGAAATGAAACGCACGGTCACACACAATCAAGATCAAGTACAAGGAATTTTAATCATGAGAAGTTTGATGTAACTTACTATGAAATTTGTGTTTTGATTTTGCAACTATATTGTTATATGTGTAAAAGTCTGGTTTTTCAACACACCGGAGTTGAAATGGGTTATCATTAGTTTTCAAAGTACTTAGCTAAACCTCGTAACACAGGAGTGTAACGAACTAGCAATTTAGGGTTTATAAAAAACTGATGACATTTTACCCTTAAGATAACATCCAAGATAAGCGCCCATATCATGAATGATCTTCTCTCATGATTATCTGTCGAATGATATGCTACACGACATACCTTACGCTTTAAAAAATGAAGGAATATGACCTTTCCCTCCACGAGTAACTCCGATTTGGTCCAAAATTGAACGTGATTCCTCATTTTACCTAACCTATCAATTTGGGAAAACAGAATTAAAAAGAGTAAAATCGTAACGGAACGGAACGACGAACAGAAATGGCAAAGCCACAAAATAGAGAGTACAAGTAAAGATATTTTACGCATCAAGTTGACTAAATTGATGTGTAAAAGGGTAAGTTTCTCGAACAAGCATCAAAGTGCAACATAACGATCAAGTCACCACCCATATGCAAGAGAAATACAAGCCAACTTTAGAGTGATATATGAATTTTTTTACACATGTAGCATTGACAGAGAAACCAGCTAAAATCATCCTCAAAAGCTGTAAGGAGCTAAAAGCAAGACCAAAAGGCATACACATTTCATATTGTTTACAACTGACAGTCAGTGCTCAGACCCCAAAATTGGGGTCCAAAAATAAATTTTTTTCTTTAAAAATCCATAACATTTTTTCCACACGGTAGAAAAAAAAGGACACACGGTGGAAAGTTATTAGATTTCGCAAAGTTGCTAAATCCGATTTTTAATTATTGTTACTCCTCAACACTTTTTGTTACAAAATTATTTACTAAAAATTTCAAAAATTAGGACCCCTAATTTGGGGTCTGAGCACTGACTGACTGAACAGTTAATTCCACACTGTTCACTACAGCCAGCAAGGCAAGCTGTGTGTGTAAGCATGTGCTAAATATTCTTCCAAAGAACGTAAAAACGAACACAACCAGCAAGCAGGGGAAACCCTATACCCTTGTAAGGCTGACTGTAAACCAAGAGGAGTCGTATTCTATGCCCCAACACCAGTTGCTGCTATCATCACTTACTCCATTATAGCAATTGTCAGTGTATAAAGTAGAAAAGCATATTATACGCAGAGTTACGGATAAGATAATATGCGTACAATTTTTTCGTGATGAGATTAGTAGCTGGCTGGCCCACATTTCGTCGTTGCTGAAAAAATGAATGTGTTACAAACCAAGAATGAAGTGAGGACGGAGACCAAGTTCATCATAAGCACATGTGCGATGCAGCACAAAAAATGCATAATGTGGCAAAATAGCGGTGTGGTGGATGGATGGCTGGATACCCAATCCACATAATCATTTAATGAGTAACAATTGTACATAAATTCATGTGTAGATTCCATCCATCCCAACCTATAACTAGCCTACAATTTAAAGTATTATGCAAGCAATACTCTTTCCGTTGGACACAGTGCTACTCAAAGTCCCACAATAATTTTTGTTCATCAAATACTTGACTCTTTGAATTGAGATTTTATTCATTTATCTAAACATGTTGCATCAGGCATTATATGTGTTATAATAAAAGTCTGCAATGAACGAGGGAAGTTCATTAAAAAATTAGCTCCACTATCCATAATTTAAAAGAGACTGAATCTGCTTGAGCTCAAACGAGAAACGACGATGGCTGCTACCGAACCAAACCATTATTGGGCTACTGAAAAAGAGATGGGCAGCGTGAGTGTTTAATAAGAAACATTCAATCATTTATAAAAAATTGAAATGTCATCATAACTTTTCAGCTGGGCCATCCAATTTTCCAATCCAGTTATACTTTCGCGAAGTAGACCTGGCAAACCATTTACCCTCTGCTTTTTTAAGAGGTATGATACAAGAAATACACAAGCAAAATCAAAGGCAGTTGTACAAGGTTTTACACTATGAAAATTGAAGCTTCGGTTCTGTTGGTAGATGGGATGAACAAAGGCATGAAATCATAGAGTCTTTGATTTCATAGCGGGAAAACATTTTTCATGCATTTTACTGCTCTACCTGCTTTTGCTATTTATCACAACACAACCACACACGTGCTGTCAACATCAACATCACATTTTTGTCATTTATTCAAGTGTCAATGTAAAGCGGAATGTGAATTGTAAGAGAATTTACGAACTTTTGACCTTAAAAATTCGAATCTTCACTCTCTATCTTGGTCATACTTGGGTTTGATTCTAACCAAGTTGATTTGGAGTGGAGAATGTCAGTGCGCGTGTTACACTGTTCTGTGTGTCATCAAAATTTTGACACGAGGAGAGAATGGTTGAGTCACCTTCTGCAGACTTATCATCAAACCTAAGCTCGGAAGGAGATTTGCCATTGGAATCAACCGGAAAGGGAATGTGTACTCGTCGCTTTCTCAACAACAGGTTTGGGGTCGGTGGTTGGTAATCAGCGTTTTGTAAATATTTGGTGCACATCTCTGCTCGCTCAGTGGCATGGTTCGCAGAATTTCCTCAATAACCTGGTGGCCTTAATTGACTTGGTGCCTAGTTCCTGAAAAATTAAATTGCTCGGTGCCAGTTGCCTTACCCAAGTCTGATAATAATATACCAAATACATTGTACTGTATGTTAGAGGTAGCATCTTTTTGGTTTAGCTATGAATACATATTATTTAGCGATTTTTCATATCATACTGTCATATATCATTCACAGTTTCTTACGCAATACATAAATTATATCACATCGGAGGAAGAATACCAAGCGCCATTAGAAAATTATTTAAATGATTTTCTGCATAGTCGTGTAAAGCCGTGATTGGTGGGCGATCATTATCCCATCTCACAAGCCTTCAAACTCTGCAAAATTACTAGAAGTTTGAGAAATGGACTATTGAGTCATAAAGCTGGCATGTTTCCGTTGCATATTTTGAAAAATGGTACCTTTGATACGGTTTACATCAGATCAGAATGGATGGCATGGTTATATTTGATTTATTTGGTCATATTAAAAACAAAATATGTGTAAAGCTAATATGTCAAAGTAGATAAAATTATGTAACGATTTTCATAATAAATGTGTATGGATGCATTTCAAAGGAATGTTGCCCTTTATGCAAAAGCTTTACATGAACTTTATGCAAAAATGGGTAGTAATTCGTTTATTAAAGTGACAGTTCATAATGAATTGTAATTGTACATAACAATGACAGAAACGAGCTTGCTTGTCAAGTGAAGTGGCTATGCATAATATGCAAAACTCCCTTTTCGATATCAAGTATGTAAACGCGTATACCAATGCAATGCTTGACCTGACCTACACCAAACTAAATGTAAAGCGTAAAACGACATATTTATATTGAATAGCTCATCACATCGCTCATACTCAAGCCAGCTCGCTGTGGCTGCTATAGCTTCTCTATGTGAAGTATATTCTGCCAGAGAAAGAACCAACTAACAAAAAAAACACGAAATGGTAAAGCTCAATGTAAACCAAGAGGACCCGAACACTATGACTATGACCAACTCAACATCTCATCCCAATTCCTGCTCTGCTGCTACTATCAGATATCAAGTAATCACCAACTTTTGCATATATGTGTTGCTGTAGAGGAAAACCATCCACTTCTACATTGATGAAATTGTATGTTTAGAAACTGTTTCGAGAGTATGCTTTTTCTGCAGCAGTAGAACCTTGAGAGTAGCAATACTTGCATAATAGTCAACTCTTTTTCCTACTACTTTTTATCCGGACCCCAGACCTCATCACATATCGCGAATAACATCTGTTCTGCTGTAAGTACATAAATAATCCAAGTGTTGATCTCTATTAAACCTTCAATCATCAAAAGCATTATACATATAAATTAGTCTTCCAAGTGACACTTTGCTACTATACTATACTACACTACACACTATCATCATCATCATCATCATCATCCCACAATCTCATTTTTGATCTTTTGAAGTGAGAATGTATTCATTTGCCTGACCATGAAATATGTGAAACAAAAACAAAACTTTGCAAATAATAACGAGGCGTGTTAATTAGTAATTTCTCTCTTCTATCCACAATTCCACAGAGACCTAACCTGCGTGACCTCAAATCAAACTAGGAACGAGGATGGCTGCTACCAAACCATTATTGGGATACTGGAAAATAAGAGGCGTAAGTGTATAATTCATAATAAAAAACATTTTACCAAAAAAGCAATAATATTATGAAACATATGAAATGACATTAAGTAATTTGTAACTTCCGCAGCTTGGCCACCCAATTCGATTTTTATTTTCGTACCTTGGGGTTGACTTTGATGAAAAGATTTATGAGCTGACTCCAGAACTCACCTACGACAACTGGTATGCAGATAAGGAGAAATTGGGACTCGACTTTCCCAACGTACTAAAAAAATCAACCATTTTTTCATTTGTCAAAAGGTACTATGTAGAATAGCATGTGAATGAGAATTGAGATGAGCGCTACTTAATTTTTTAGCTGCCGTACTTGATTGATGGCTCAACGAAAATAACCGAGGGTCGTGCGATTCTCAAGTATTTGTGTCGCACAAGAAAACCAGAGCTTTTGGGGACAACGGATGAAATTCAGATGAAATTGGATATGGTAGACAACTTCGTTTATGACCTGTGGTACATTGAGTTCAGTGAGATGCTTTATGGCTACACGGTAAGCTAATCATTCAATGAATAATGAATAAGAGAATTAGAAATATTATTTGATTGACTTTGACCGAGTTTTATTTCTTCTGTTTTTAGGAGGAATGGCACAAGAAATACAAAGCAATTGAAAAAGTGCGACTGGGACGCCTCTCAAACTTTATGAAAGACAACGACTGGATTACAGGAAATGAGATTACCTACATGGACTTTTTCCTGTATGAAGTTTTTTACCAATTTAAAAAATTTGATCCCAACTGTTTCGCAAACTTTCAAAATTTAGAAGGTTTTCTGACAAGATTTGAAAATCTGCCAAAGATCAAAGAGTACATGGAGTCACCAAATTTCCTTGAAGGTCCAGCCATTAACATTATTGCTAAGTATCAAATATAAAATTTGATTTTATTCACGAAAGATTTTTGTTGTAATATAACTTTGTGATTTATGATGAATAATGTTTCACTAAAAGTTTTGGTGTCAATGGTTCGTCCTAAAACGTTATGTTATCATTAATGAAATTAAATGTAATGCTTGAATTATAGATCTGATCTGATTAGATATTGCGTATTTCCTACTTACTTTTTGTTTATCCATTCGTAACAGCGTCATTAGTCGACAAAGGGTCCGAAAAAACGGCACTCCGAATATTGCAGTAATCATCCAAAACATTCGGTCTACAAGGCTCAGAACCACTAAAAATAAGTCAACTAACGTAGTAACTATGTAAGATTCAATTTAAATTTCAAACTTTAGGGAGTTTTTGCTTGCAATTCTCCTCTCTCCCTGCAATTTTCCTTCGATTGATGTCCAAGTAATCATCGTCGTGGTTATTGAACATGATAGAAAAATACTAAAAACTATCCCTAATTTAATACACGTTCCAATCTGTTGCAAAGTTAGAGTTAACAACATCAAAAATTAATTCATTTATGAATTCTAAAGATAGTTATTATATTTATTATGCCTTATCAAAATACCCAACATTTTTTACTCGTGCAAAATTTAGAATTTAGCTGGCTTATGGAAACTTGATCCATACTTATGCCTTTTTAGTACTCGACTCTAGCGTCTAGCCACAACTTTCACTTCAACGAAACTTGAAATATGACGTTTGACTGACGTTTGACTTGACAAGAGGACAAAAATGAAACGAAGAAAGCTATTGCTACTGACGTGAGTACAAGCATAACATGCAATGCAAATTCCGTACGATAACAAATTGGAGCGCTAATTAACGGTAATTAAAACGAGTTTTAATCCCGGTGGGTTTCTCTTTGCCTTTGTTCTATTTTTCCTAATACCATTATAAATGAGTAGGACTCTCACTTTTTCCATACGAGGTATGCAAACTATCGATTTTCGTACAAACATGTAGCGCAACAGGCGAGCGAGGCGAGGCAACTGAATTTTAGGAGGAAATGACAATGATGCGTGATGTGATGAACAGACTGGTTTGGTTCGATTTATGCAGCACATAACTAGCGTGCTAACTTATAATTTTTTTTAGAGAACAACATAATTTGTTTGATAGTTTTCGTTTCGGGAGATCGATTCGTGTGCTACAATTTTATACTTTATCATGCACATACAGAATTTAGTTTTAAAAATTGTGATTACATGTTTTACCTGCAGATTATAAGCCATGAAAATGAAAAGTATTTTTAAATTAAAAATTTGGAATAAGACAAGTAGACTTACAAAAGAAAGCTGCAGGGCTGCATTGCAGAAGAATAATTTAAATCATAATCATTCGCATCATCATCCTCACTTTTGTATAAATCACCAGTAATCGCATCAGTATACTTTTCAAAGACTGGACCTGAATGACAATACAAGGGATGAGTACATAAATGAAAATAAATGTAGGTCTAATGGTCTTCTCTCCTGACTTTCATTTCGCTTCTCCTCCTCATTCGATAAGAAAAAAGTGAAAGCTTGATCAAAATGTGTTACATTACATGATTGATGTGTCTTCCAAAAACTTTCTCTGTGTAGACGACAGAGAACATACCCAGCAAAAGGGCCATCGTGTCCTTCTCATCTCGCCCCTTTTATAATGTAGCCGCAGGAAAATATTTTCCATGCATTTTGCTGCTGTGTGTTGTTTTGTATAAATATGCTATGCAGCTTTCTCCGTACACCAGCTAAACATCAACATCATCACATACATATTTCCTGGTTGGTTTGAAATGGATTTTAATTATTAGACACTTGCAACTTTTTATTAGTGAATTTTGTGATTCGACAAAAAAATGTCCGTACGCATGTTGGAGTGCTCAGTGTGCCATGCCAATTTTGAGACAAGGAGAGCTTGGATAAGTCACCTGCTCCAGCCATATCATCAGAATCAAGCTCGAAAAAAGATTTGCCGTTGGGGTCAAGCAGAAAGGGAATGTGTGCTCATTGCTTTCACCACCTTTCCTATCGCCTCATCAGACCAACTCCTCCAATTTTTCTCCAGAGGAACCATGAATCTAGTCACGGACTTTGTTTGGTTTAAAACCCGACCCCACATTGGATTCATTCAGTTCGAGAGCAAGTAAGTTCTACTAATGATGAATGACTAACTTTACGTATGATTTATATTGCGTAAATTAAATGAGGGTATGAATTTTTATTTTAGGCATAAGGTGGAGAAGATCCTCTCAAATTTCCCAGGTCCAGAAATTCATCTCAACAATCAGCTAGTTCAAATCAAAAAGGCAGGCGAATGTCTCCGACTTGAATGTAAGCATAAACCATGAATAATGAACCATTTAGGCAGATTTTCTTATCGTCAAATTGTTGTGATTGCTTCTTTTATTTCAGGGCAACAACTGATCCCATTTCAAAATGTTGATGAGCTGTTGGAAGAGCCCGAAGAGGTAGAAAAAGTCTCCCCTCCTCCTGGCATCATGTCCACTCCCTTCACAAATATAGACATTCCAAAACACATCAAGCAAGAGGAAGAGGATGTTCCTCAAGTAATGCAAAAAGAAGTTGGACCTCCACAAAGACAAAGTCAACCTAACCAATTGTTAGCCAACCACTACCATTCAATTTGCGAAGCGATTGAAATCCCTGATGACGAGTACAACGTGGCTCTCAGCTTTATAGAGACTCTGCGAAGCAAGTTTGGAGAAGAATGCCAAATCATTTGGTTTCAAAATTGGTATTTGAAACTCAAAAATACTTCGGATATGAACGAACTTATCCTTTTCGTGGATAGGAAAGGTAAAACTGAATGTTTAAATGTATATTGGCAATATTGAGGCACGAATAGACACATAGCTAACAAATATTTATGATTATTTTCTTCCCTCTTTTAGGAACCTTTCCGAACGAAGGATTGCATAGATTGCGCGCACTCAGTTTAAGGGAAATCGGTAATGTAGTTTTCCAATTTTCTAAAGAAAACAAGTTAGGGATCAAAACGGCGAGAAACAAGGATAATCCTGGACTACTGGCTGATCAGTTCCGGCAAAGCTTTCGTTGCGAAAAGAACGGTCTACTTTTTAGCGTAGTAAAAGATTCAAAATATATGATGCCGGAGATCCAGATTTGTCGTCTCCTGTTGCTAACGCTAACGGAATTGCGCTGTCCAAACCCGATATAGCTCCCAGGGGCTTTCCCCCCGATCCCGCCCCAATGGACTGGCTCGTACTTTTCTTCCTCGGTTGCAAATTGAAGCTGTTACCTTCTCCAAGACAACTCTCAAATCTTTCACATCCGAAACTCACATGCGACCGTATTGACATTGGGTTTTGTGAAGATGTCACATCTTGTCAACAATTTTTCACTAATTATGATGAGCAACATGATGCAGAACTCCATGCCGTCAACGTTTTTGATTTGGCCAAACAGTTTTTCAACTTTTACTCCCAGGAGCTCCTCGGCCAAAAATTGGTTTTAAATATGAGCGCTTGGAAAATCATCTCAATTGATGATAAAATATCTCGTGCCAAGCTGGATTTGGATTTGGATACGTCAGAGAAAGCCAGGGCTAGGCTTAGTAAAGTGATGGAACAACCGGATATGGTACTTCGTCACCCACTTCATCCCCAGTACGGATTTTCATATTGTGACGAGACTTTTGTGAATTCCGTCGGCCCTGCCATGCGTAAAACTGCAATTAAATTGCAGCAAGCCCTTGACAAATACGAAAATGGGAAAAAGGTTGGAGATGAAATCAGTGTTTAAAGTTAATTAAGTTGCGAACCTAAAATTTTAGCGTTTCAAATAAGCTAAACAAGATGTAATTTATTTTTGTAAAAAAAAGTATTAAATACAATCATAAACATATAGGACAATATATAATATAATAAATATTTAACAATATAATAAGTCGTCAAAGCTACATTTGAGGCGTTTGCCTGCTCGCCAATCCTGTCTTTTCAGCACCACATGAATCATCATGATGAACGTGAATGGTCTCCAGTTTCAGGAAAAGTTTCCAGAAGCCAATAAGTTTACCAAAGTTGTAGGCTACAGCCAACCTCCCATCTGGACTTTCAGTAAGGAAGCCATACCCAAAGCCGAGTAGCTGTAGAGTTTTTAAATTTTGAAATCTTGGGACGAAATAGGTGCGAAGAGGTCCTTTAAATTGGACTTGAAACTAGTACCTCTATAACACGCTGGAATGTGATACAATGTAAGCGTAATCTCCTCTAATTTGTGTAAAACAGGAAACTTTGTCTCTTCCTCTTCACTTTTGGAGGAAAGGGTCGATTGAGTTTATTAAAATATTCAAAGTGGAGGATAAGTAAGTTACTCGCAAATTTATCAATGTATTTCTTCACCCCCTCAAAAACTACAGCCGTCCTTGTTTCAAATTCCTACTGATAATAGAGAGATGTTGGAGTGCGAATGTGCGAGGACTCTCTGGACTAAACTGGTTGCATGTGGGCTCAGTGATTTCAATTTTGATAAAGATTGAAACGGTCCAGCAGCAGCAGTTTCATCACCTTCGCCTTGTTTTTCATCCCAGCTTTCATCAAAAGGATGGAAAGCAACGTTGTTTAAATCTAAAAATTTAGGTTGGAGCACAAACAACTTGATCAACCATCCCAAAATGTGAGGTTGTTTATCTCCTCCATCCTCATTCCCAATTCGCAATTGATATAGTTTGGGATAAGGTGACTGTAGCCCAGATCCTGGCTCAACATCAAACTTTCCATTGATTCCATCACAAAATTGCTCAAGAATGAGAGCCTTCAAGTTAGGAATCAGATTGAGAGGGTTGTACAGCTCGGCTGGGGTCATGGCCCAAACCAATTTCCAGGGAAGTTAGACATCCTCCAATTGATTGCAACAAAGCATGCAGATCCCACAGGTAATGCTAAGAATCAATGTGGATGAAGTGTAGGAAGAAGGAGCCATTGGGAAAGGGATTCACCTCCGGCTCCTCATTGATAAGTTATAGCCGCTCTTTGTACTTTCTGCAACTCCACCAACTATACCACCTGGAAACTGGGACTGAAAAAAAATCAAATAAGGGCAATATTAACCAAGGGAATGAGGAGGAAGATGAACAAGTGCTCAAGTTCACACATTATTGTCTCCTCATTATCATCATCTCTCAGGGTTTGTGTGATTTCTTCATGCACAAATTAATTCCTAGATATATCGTATCAGGAAATAAAACCCTCAAAATAAGGTTAGGTTAAACTGCCGCTCATTGATGAAAACAATATTATTGTATGAATCATGAAAAAAATGAAAGAAGGTGAAAAAGTTAAAAAAGAAAAACATAATGCTGAGGTTTCAGGCCATAAAAAGTGTGTTCATACCAAGGATCGATCGAACTTGGGGCCTTCTGCGTGTTAGGCAGACGTGATAACCGCTACACCATATGAACGCCTTATGTGCAAAGGAACAGCCAAAACGCGTAATGAAGCAAGGAAAACTAGAGCATGAGCTCTGCCAATATAGCTGCTTACTTTACAGCCACACTTCTGCTTGCACAGCGGAGCATATACATACTTTTGCATTTTGCATATGGACCATACGTCCTTTGTACTAAATATCATGAGCATAGGAATATTTATACCTAATTTACTCACAGATAACCATGTCCATAGCTTTTAAAAACACCTTAACTTTGGCTTTATTTTTGTCTGGCATGAGTTATAATGTTGGATGAAAAACGGTTTCATCAACAACAACAACAACAAGCAGCAGCACCAAACCAAAGAATTGCATATTCGTAATAGAAGTCCTGCAGAATGATGCTGCGTAGGTAACACTTTATAAAGAAGAAGCCTTTGGGCAAAACAAATTGGTACATTTACTTTGTACCTCGTCATTACATATATACTTACACTTGTTAACTGATGCCAGTATGGATGATGATAGTTCAGCCATAAATTTAATGCATGTCATACCATCTTAGGATTCGTTAACTTCACATCCGTTCTTCACATTGGTAGCTAGTACCTCATATGAATTTACTTGGTGCATGGGTTTCCTCCTGTTTTCCATCGCAAGCTCAAGGAACGGAGCTCGATGTTAACCACGCAAATCTATTGGTATTTAAAATTGATAAACTCACTCGTTGAGCACATTTGTTACCTTTTCCTCCTCACCAAAAACTTTTTCAAACTCCAGGAGTACCTAGTCATGTCCAACATTTTTTTCATCTTCTAGCATCATCTCCTCATCTCAACTCAATGTATATAATTTTCAGGGATGAACAATTACTTGACTTTCAATTACAAATTACAATTATCCAAATACTTCAAATGCTGCAATTACATTTAAATTCAATTACATGTTTCTGGGTAATGCTACAATTACTAATTACAAAATACAGTATTTAATTACATTTGTAAATACAAAATACAGTTGCTTATTAAAATCCCAGGTACCGAATAATCAAAAATTGAAAATCGATTGTTATAACAGTGAAAAAGATGCTTATAAAAGAGGGTATAGGTCGCTCACTACAACCAATGTAACAATTTTAAAATTCTCAATTCCTATGTCCAGTGTTCAATGTAGATTTTTCATTTTTAGTCCTATTGTGAGTATAATGTTGCCCAGAAATGTCAAAAATGTAATTGAATTACTTTAATGTATTTAAATACATTTCCAAGAATTTCCTTCAAATAAATACTGTATTTAATTACTTTTGGGTTTTTTGCTCAATTATCAATTACAAATTACAAAAAATGTAATTAAATACGTAATTGAATTACATGTAATTGAAATACATGTAATTGTGTTCATCCCTGATAATTTTATGCTCATAATATTGTTCAACCGATTCCCAGTCACCTTTTCGATAGGCAAAAATTTCGATTTTTTAGTATCGAAATGTTTGCATAAAAATGAACAACACTACAAACATTCCGATTTTTTGACAAACATTTCGAGATAAAAATAATCTTTATTAAACCAACTTTGAGATGATGATGATTCACAGGAATACATCTTACCTAACTCAAAATTATGAATTACTTTAATATAAAAAATATCAAATAAAATTTACATACGTTAAACGGTAGGATACATGTAAGCTAAATTGTTAAGCCATTGTATGAAGCCCTTAGCGTCTGAAGTTTCTTCTTTCTTGCGTATACACAATGATAATGCTTTTCTATTAACCCTTCCTGTATTTTTTCTTTTGCAAGGGCAGGCTACAAGTTTTTCGTATGGATGCTAATGTGTTTTCAGTTCTACTTTGTTCCATTCTATTGTAGTAACGCCTTAAAATATTTTTAACAACATTACGAAGGCTGTAGGTGTAGCCACCGTGTGAAATTTTATGTGATTTATTTTTTCAAAATAACTGGAATACCCAACGAATGCAGAAGCCATGTTCTTCACTACGAAGTTGAAATTGAACAACTGAAGTTCAGTTTGGGATACCTGAAGTCTGAAAGATTTTGGTGAAGGAAGATGTGAGAAGATTTTACGTGTAATTTGCATCTAAAGATATGCATTTACATGTAAAGATCTTCAATTTTTAATGAGGAAAAAATCGAAATGTTTGCATATCGAAAAGGTGACTGGACACCGTTCAACCACGTCCATTAAACCGAGACATTGGGATTCAAACATGAGAGGTTTTTTCACCTACAGTTTGGTTTCTACAGTACCTTCTTGATTGCTATGCAACTGATGATGAAAATTATATTGATTACTATCCTGCTTGAGACAGATAGAATTTCTTGCATTCCCCCAATAGGAAGTTTGATGAAAGCAAGAATATTTTGCAGTATTTCTATTAAAAGCCCAGAAGCTATGATAGTAATTGTTTGATAGTTTATTCGCTTTGAAAATTTCACAAATACAAGTCGTATGATCAGATCTTATATGCATGCATAAGTATGATATAGAAACCATCCTGTGTTTTACTCCTATATATTGCTAAAAAAAGATTCTAATCCGTTTGAAGAAAAGAAACATAACTTGCATCATAGAAAAATAGATGTTCATACTGCGTAAACGTCAATCTCAATCAACAAATTGATTGCAATCAACTTTTTTAGTAGAGCTTTTTTATCTTTCACCTATACTTCGTATGAATACATTACCCTCACTGTTGATGATGATGATGTAGTGTGCGACAAGGTGTCCTTTGCAGTTGGTGCGGCATCTAAAGAATCATTTCTATTCTATACTAAGTATTCAGGGATGCGTTGTGGGACCCACGAGATTCCCAAAGTTCATGCCAGTTTATGAATCGTATTCTGTGATTGTTAACACGGGGTGTAGGGACAGTCCCTTTTGAGTAGCAAAACTAGAGCGTGATACTTAGCTTACAATGAAATTAAACGATTATTAATGACATTTTAGAATCAAGGTTGGAAAAAGAAATTTCAGAAAATAGGAGAAAACCCCATTATTTTTTGTTGTAGATCACGTCAAAATTACCACTCTCACAAATTATTTAATAGCCGAGTCCAAGTTACATTTAACCTCCGTTTGTGACAAAAGCACAGTTTTTAAAATATGGAGCTTGAGTAACTTGGGATTATGATATTGTTGACGTAAGCTACAACGTAGGGTTTTCCTTGTTACTGAGATTTCACTTTCATTTTCTTGATTCTAAAATTTCATAAATAAATTGTTACTACATTTTAGATTGTTTATTACGGAATAAACATTTTATAAGAAATGGTATTAATTTGGCATCTCCCGTTTTGTTTGTCTGCCATTGGTACGGGATTTAATTAATTGGCGCATCCTCCTATTATAATCGGGAGGATAAAAAAAAGTTGCCCACTCGGACGTATCTCGCTTCGGCTCCCATCGTGTTCTCTTGTTTAAATCTTCTTGCTCAACATAGTAGGCACAAAATGGATCTGAAAAAAAGGAAGAAGAATATTGTAACTGTTTAGGTTTTGGTAAGCTGAATTAAACAAAGAAGATTTTGAATTGCTGTAAGCCAAACTTACCTACGGCCCAGTTGGTAGGTAACCACCACCAACCGGTCCTTTTTATCTCCCTGCAAATTCTCACAAGGCCTTGGTATACGATGTGCGAGTCTCTAGGGAGCTCCTCTTCGATGACCGGACGACAGGTTCCTGCTGAAACCAGTAGAAACAAAATTACAACCGTGGATATGTTCATTTTGATTGCTCAATTGGTGAGAACGTAATAGAGAGTTGTTAGAAAGAACGTCTAAACACTTCAGCGTCGTAGAATAAAATGAAGCGAGATTGGAAAATTCTCCCAATTCTGCTGTTCACCATATTTTAAGACAATAGGGAAAGTTAAAAAAAATGGCCCACTAATTAACACTTGCATTGTTTTTTAATCAATTTGGCATTGGGCAAGGCAAATGTGAAAGCTTCTTGATGACGTAGGTAATGTCGGTTTCACCCCCAAAAAAATGACTACTTTCGTTTTATACCTACTCAAAAGCTGAATAATTTGACGATATTACCTCTGACCCAGGTTCTAACAAGCCCGGACATGCTTTAAACCATGCAAGAAACGAGCGAGTACCTGCTTTTAAAATGCTTTTCCGCCTACAGGCATTCCTTACCACTTAATTACTATAAGAACTCTGATGAACCTTTGAACTGTAGATTCATTACTGAAATTAATGCAGCATAACCGAATGGACTAAGGGTTAAAAGGGATTTCCTAAATGAGAAAACCCAACTGTTTATAAATACAGCACACCCATCACCTCGTCAATCAGATTTTTCCATGGTCCTTTTCGGAGTGTAAGTAAAACCATGTAATATTTGTCTGTAAATTCAATGAGAAGGCAAAAAACTACTGCTTGTAGTAAGTCGATGATGGATTCGCACTGCTCCATGTGTAAAGAAAGCTCATAAGCCATTTAATGTCAGATGTAAATACGGCAATATAAGGGAAATATCTGGGGGATTCAGTCCCCAGTCACAAAGGGAACGTTCTCAACTGTTTCATGTATTTACTGCACCCTGTCGGCAAGCGTGGATCACAGAGCACAGCATGAGATGGAAGTAGTCGTTGTGCCAATCTCCCTAGTTTCTCATCAGATTCAAACCGAATCAAAGTTTGGATGGGACAACAACCTCGTTATTGCCCTTTACGGTGAAAGTATGTGAAGCCATTCAAAATAATAGATCTTTACTCTCCGATACGCTGCATAATATGAATGTCACTGGAAACATCAACTTCTATCGGGAGAATATCTTGTATTTCCCAAACTTGGAATGGTTTCATTTTCTTCCCGTATTTACATCTCATACTAAATGGCTTATGAGCTTTCGTCACACATGGAACGATGTAAATGAAATACGTGTTAGAGCACATCAACTCCTTTTATATTACTTCCTATCACGCTTCCTTTGTCTTTTGACTTTTCTCTCTGAATTTACCGAAACACAATGAATGGTATTACATGCATGCAGTACAAAATGTACCATGGAAGAATCTGAATGACGAGATAATGATGAGTGACTTTTTATAAAATACTGTGACTTCCTCATTTAGGAAATCCCCTTTCATTCTTACTCCACTCGGTTATGCTGCATTTTATTTAAATAAAGAACCTACAGTACAAATGTACATCAGAGTTCTTATAGTAATTAAGTGGTAAGGAATACCTATATGCGAAAAAACATGTTAAAAGCAGATACTCACTTATTTTATGCATGGTTTGAAGCATGTCCAGGCTTGGTAGACCTTGGGTCAGAGGTTGTATCATCAAATTATTAAGTTTTTGAGTAGGTATAAAACGAAAGTACACATACTTTTTGGTAAAAAGCTGGCACTACCTACGTCATCAAGAAGCTTTCACATTTGCCTTGCCCAATGCCAAATTGATTAAAAAACAATGCAAGTGTTAATTAGTAGGCCATGTTTTTAACTTTCCCTATTGTCTTAAAATATCATGAACCACATCAGCAAGGTATGTTGTACAAGAAATAAATTCCACGAGGACGAACCTCAAACTGATTAAAATGTCAAAACGTACACGCGTACCCTTGACTCCAGCAATGGTTGTTGCAAATCTCTAAAATGGTGTCAATTTAGCAACCGAGAAAAAACACCTTCACGAAACAGATGAAATGAGGCTTACGCTCATTTCCTCCACATGATCCATTAAGGTGGACATCAATCAATATCATGATTTTCAGCAATGTCAAACACGTCATGCAATCAATATCAAACCAAAGATAACAATGTATTTTATAAAACAATTCCTTACAACTAATGGGGAGTACCTTCAAGAATGGCTTAGGTCTTCAAGATTCGCCGCCTTGCTTGACATTCCTTAAGATCACTAATGTAGTACAAAGTGACATCATCTCCTGATTTTTTTGGTTTGGGACAGCTACAAAAATATAAATAGGACAAATTTAAACTTTCTGAGCTCACCTATTAGCAAAAAAGTAAGGCAAAGGTACCAATAAAAATATTAATGACTTATAAATGAACACTGCTTACTGCTAAAATCAAATACGTAGCAATTTTTAACAGCTTCGTAAGTACTTAATATGAAATTACTTTCTGCATGAGCTTCCTCCTGTTTTCCTTATCAAGCTCAAGGAACGGAGGTCGATGTTTCAATGATAAATGATATCTAAATTGAGCCCAATAAAGAGGTGAATACTTACCAGACCAGCACATTTCGAATCCATCATAAAACACGTGGAATCCAGGTATTCAAGTGTACTTGGTAGTGCTAATTTACATACCAACAATTAAAAATACAATTCCACAACAGTAACCAAAACCGCCTGTGTTTTATTTACCTGTTGATGCTATTGATAAACAGGATTCTCAATGGGATTTTCTGTATTTCTAATGTATAATATTATGCTACTGTAAAACTGATTCTCGCTCGCGGAGTCAAGTCGCCCCACCATTTTCATATGACTATAACATACATGTTACTAGATGAAGGCGTCGTAACCTGATCAAAAAGTTGAACAAAGAAAATGAATGGGTTGTCAGTATAATAACGATGACTGATTTTGCATAGCAAATCAAAGGATATGGATATTTCCCTTTGTGGGAAACTTCTACGTCATCACTAGAGTGACCATAACGCATCTTTTACCATAGATATGTGGTCACTAGGTGTTTTGAAATCGTCAAGTAATGACGATTTCAAATATGTAATTTATTTTTTTCGAAATCGCATAATTCGCATCTTAACGCATCCAAAAATCAAAACGCATCTTAAGCGCATCTTTCTGTCAATTCGCATCTTAAGCGAATCTTTCTGATAAATTTGCATCATAAACTCATATTTTCCTAACAATGATTGAAGCACTATCAAGTATTTTCCCGTGAGCATGCAATTATCGACGTTTTTATAACACGTTTTCACTTTTTGTTCAGAATTTCTTCAATATTTGAAACTCCCAATTTAGCTTGCATTTCAGTTTTATCATTGGAGAATTATAATATCCAAGTAGATCTTTGAGGAAATTTTGAAAATTAGAATTTTAATATTTTAGACTACCTATTTTTAGATTTTTCAAAACGCATCTTAACGCATCCAAAAAAAATCATAGACGCATCCTGAACCCTTTCAAAACGCATCCACGCGGTCACTCTATCATCACATTTTCCATCGTAGCATATCATATTCTCTTTTCATTTCAATTTTACACAACAAGGTTTGGCAACTGGATGACGACGATTTCAGTACGTGGATAGGTAACTTACGTATCAAAAAGTTGTGTTGAGTTAATTTTATCTCAGCCTTTCCTACAAAAATGATGTGTTGTGTATGATGATGATGATGAAAGCAATTGTAAATTATGAGCTTTTAAATGAGCAGTCATAAAAATATCAAGTTGATCACATCACGTTGGAGTCGGATTTTATAAATTTTATTAAAAATATTGATTTCATGTCTAAATGGCTACCACCAAACGAAAATAATGAGTTTCATTATTAACTTAATGGAATATATTTGACAATAGTACGACTTCTCCACCCCCATCTTAAAATTCTAATAAACACTCTCGTTAAATCAATAAATTCTTTATATACTCAATATTTATCCTTTCGTAGTTTTTTCTCTGCTCCTCTTCCTTTCCTTTTGTTGTATACTGTTCGGGAAAAGAAATGTTTAGCTGGCACAGCCTCCTCTCGATGAGTGAGGGAGTTGGTGACCGTCTTGATCCTAATCTTCTGAAGTTGCTTGAACATCTCCCAAATATTGGAAGTGTACATGAATGCCACACACTTGGCAAACCAGATGCTTCGTGGTGGAGGGTTTGCAGAAGGGTATAGAGGTAGCCACATGTCTATCTCCAGTTCCCTCAGTGCCAAACATGGAGCAAGAAAGTCAATTTGGCTCAGGTAACTTTGTACGCAAGTGACCTTGAAAGTTTCCAGGCGGGGAAGGTTTAGGTTTTCTTCAACAGTATCAAATTCATGGGCTCTTACCCCTCGAAATTCCATCATTAAATGCTCAAGAGTCTTAGAGAATCCAGAAACTGCTCGAAACACCATGTCCAAGTCTGTCACCTGAATCCACCGAAGATTCACGTGAGTTAGGGGCCATTCTGAGAACTTCCTTTGAATCATGATTATATCAGCGACACAGTAGTTGAATGTTCTCAAATGCTGAAGACTAGTAAAGTTCAAGTTTAGCAAACAACCTGGAGGAAATGAAGGGCGGACGCCAGTGTTGTTCTGGAAGGAGAGCCTTTTCACCGAGTTGTAGGTGAATAGTAGGCCACTCTCCAGTGGTTCCAGGACGTTCCTTATCCCCAACATCACTAGATGTTCCAGAGATGGAAGTGGTTGAGTCTCTACCACCCTGATCCAAAGGGAGCGCAAATTCGGCATTAATTGAAGAAAAGAATGAACCAGTTCATAGAAATACTTCGGGGTTGTATCCTTCATAGTGAAGAGGAATGCGGCATGCCAAATCCTGGTCCCGAACCGAGCCAAAATATTCCGAAAAAGTTGACGCTGTTCGGGAATAGCCAAAACTGGAGGAGAGGGAGAGGGCCGCCTCCTATGATGATGATGATAATAATGACACTCTGATGGGATTGGCAATGCGTCCTGTGTTTCACAAGTAAGCTTATGGTAACGAAAAGCACGGCTGAAGAAGGGGTCAGCATTCGGAAATTGGTCTGTCCGTCGAAGAAATCGCTGGAACTTTGTGTTTCTCTCCGTTTTGAAGTTTTGAATGGGAAGAAATGGATCCGGGAAAGTGCGTGCCTTGCTAAAATCCAAGTTGAAAAAGTGCGGATGATTTTGGAGGAATAAATCAATAGCTTCCTTCCAGGACAAAGAAATCTGGCGGAAGCTCAGAATCTCTCGGTCAGAAAAATGAACCCGGTTGTCAATCATTAGGAAGACCTGCGTAATTAACGTAACAAAATCACAATTTAGACTAAATGAAAAAATGGATGACTGTCATTTAATTACAGAAAGAAAATAAAAATTGCAATTTTAACTTCACCTTTCCCATTTGTACAGGCATAAAAGTCATTCTGCCTCGCGAAAGCAGGGCTTTCCTGGGTGCTGTTGCATTATAGCAACTAGCCAGATCAGTTGGGCGTCTTAAATAACTGATAATTTTCTCCCATACCTACAATCAAATGTAAGTGTTCAATTTGACGTATAAAAAACTGATTCCCCTTTACTCTTTAAGTGAATGGTGGATATCAAGCGTTTGTTTACCTCCAAAGGAAAAAGATCCAATACAAACATTTCTTCTTCAGGTGGAGGTGATTCGGGTTCAGCCTCTAAATCCATATCCATTTTGATAATGCTTTTTGATTGAAACTTTGTTTGTGGTTGTAAGTCCTCTCTTAAAAGTCTTCCACTCACAAAAATAAAAAAGATTGATTTAACAATATCCAAGGAAAGTACTACTAGCCAGAACTCCCACACACACTCCGTCTCCGTTCGCTTCTGGGAAGCCTCTGCTTGTGTTGATTTGAAGGAAAGCGAAAGAACTTTCTCCAAAACATATCCTCATATGCTTTGGTACACTTTCTTCTCTGGAAGAATTTGTACCCGAAACCGATCTACATTTGACCATGGATTGTTCTGGTGGTACCAAGAGCAAGGATGACGTCTGTGAGTTCTTCTCTCTCATCACACGCTTCGTGCATATGAAATGGTTCGGCTGCGCTCAAGTGTACTTTGTGTCTTGACGGATGTGACTTGATTTTGTGCTCTAGCCTTGAGTTCAGCCTTCAAGGATTACACGCGCTGGCATATATGCCCATATAAAAGTATCTTCAACACTCCATAAGACTTGCTCCCCTCTAAACTGCATTTTATAATCTGTTGCTAACTTGCTATATGAATTGAAACCACAAAATCATCCTAATATTGAGGCTGGGGAAACCTGAGATTCAGGAATAAAACAGTTGGTCAACAATACATTATCTACTGTAGTAAGGATGAGGGGCGTTTAAAAATGGTGAATGTGGTCAAGCTGGACTCTCCCGTGCAATTAAACAGGTTCTTGTTGCATCTTTTTAGTCTTTTTCAACCAAGGAATGTTTTGGTCACGAAGCTCATACTGGTGCTCACCTGTTGGAAAGGTAATCATCATTCATGATTATTCAACACCCCTGATGAGTTCTCCTTTATGTAGCAAGCAAAGCATGTAAGGAAGTTAATGCTGGCTGCTTTTATTAGAAACACGCTACACTGCTACATTGTATTTTTATCCTATCAAATTATGATGTAGTGGTGGTGTGGTGGAGTGTCATTATGTTTGTAAGAACCATCCAATCATATGGCTAAGGTAGATTTTACATCTCTTACAAATTGCATTCGTTATTGTGAAGACTGATTTTTACAGTTGCTTTGGCTTACACAATCGACGGGCAACAGGTGAGGTTATCAAATGATAAAAGACGGACATACCAATATGTAATACATAATATAAAACACACAATTCTTGTGCGTTGACGCAACATTGGCCTTGAAAAGAAAAACATGTCATTAGTCATTGCCAATCTGCCTGCTCACTCTCTCAGAAAGCGTTCGAAATCTACGTCAAGTAATGGGAAACAATGTTGTATTTACTCCCATGCATTTTTTAACTCTGAAGAGTTTCGAGTCAGCATCAAAATACCATCACAGTAAACGGGCAAGCGGCTTGTGTTCAACACCGGCTTTACTCCGCTGCGGTGTGCCGTATTGATGAAAAGAACTACAATTTGGTTTTCTCTTGCGATTGATGTGTGATATGATGTGAATGTGAAGGCATAGCATTGTAAAAAAGGTTTAACTGGGAACGAAAATTGTAAGTGGGATCAGCTCAGCTCATGGCAAGTCAAATTTCTTTATTTACAGATTTCATTTCACAATTTTTTGTTTTGTAAATTACATTCAACATTTTTTAAATATATTAATGAATAGTTAACACAGTATTTACTTAAGCGGGTAGAAAATGAGTAGTTGCCTTTTTTGTGCCACTTTTTTCCCGCTGAAGTTCCCTGTTATTAGTGGACAAGTTAAGAAATTATCAGCAGGAATTTCTCACAAGAGGAGTTGACAAACTGCGTTCAATTTTGAAGGAGAGGCTGGGGAAACGTGAGATTCACGAATAAAACAGTTGGTCAAAACTTAGGATGTTGCTGCTGCTTTGCTAGTGTTATTGCGGTGCACTGATGCTGAATAGCGTGCACAAGCTATAGCTAGTAGAATTAAATATTTCTTGCTCCGCTTGCTTTTTTCTTTGCTACTTAAACTGACTGGGCACAGAGAAATCCCTTTACAACGCTCCTACAATTTGTTTTCATTGTAAAACAACGTTGATAATTTCATAATTTGTTTGAAATATGCTTGTTTAGTAAATCTTTACACAAAATCTAACAAGGAACAAGGTTGGTTGTCCCACGTGCTTAAATAAACTACATGTGCGAATAATTCTGCATAAATTTATTTTTATTTAAAAAAACTTCTGGCACGTTTTAACACTCGGTATGTCAGTCAACAACTGTAGCCGTATAAAAATGTAATTTTGGACTGAAGAGATACCGGAAATTTTCTGCCTGTACTAAAAAATAGCTACACGCAATCAAGAGCAGAGGTACCTAGGTCAAGTAATTCTAAATACAGGAGCTCAACTCAAAATTTCCTGTCTCTTATATTCTATCAAAAAGATGCACCTCGAAAAATGTGTTTTTATCTACTTTTTATATTCTGGTCCTCATTATGCACGTATGACAATGCTTATATTACAAGATCACTCATATCCAGATAATTTACATCCCTTTCGCTCGATCTGTTTTGAGCTGCTCGTTGTAGAGGAGTCTTAAGTATATATATATATACATGTTTTGTTTATGCATATAATTCATCATAATAAATTAACTCTTTATGTACATACGTGCTTGTTACGTGGATATAACAAGAGTAAAGCCTTGGTTAAAGAAGTTTGACAAACAGTCAAGGTTATGAAAACGCCTTGAACTTGAATATCTGCTCTTTCTTTGGTATAAATATATCCTTATGGTAAATGGCTCTTAAAAGGTTTCTTTTCATTCACAAAATATGCATACTTCTCAACCGGCTTCTTGTTTCTTAGGTATAAAACTGTACATAGTGCTCTCACATACGTAAATATGCGTATGAAATACTTTTTAAGGCTAGCAAAGACACTAACAGCAATAGATAATATTTTGCAAAGAGCACTATGTAAACTTATACATAAGTTGGAACGAATGGATATGGATATTTTTTCAGAAGCCGAGAAGAGAATATTATGTATATTTCCATACCGTTTAATTAAGGGATATTTTTTATTCCTAAGATAAGAAGCTACATACATTCAAGTCCTTTTCATTCAACCCCTTCCCCCCATTACTTCTTATGCACAGAAAGTCTTGAATACGCATGGCTCCGTATTTTTTATTATTAACAAAATATTCATATGTAGTTCTCTCATGGCATCAGTGTGTGGGATAGTAGTTATAAATGGACATAGTACAAACAGTTCTGTGTGTCGATTCGGTTATGTTAGTAAGTAGTAGCCGATAAATGCATAAAATTAAGATATTCTTCCCATTCTAGCTTGGTTGTGAAGTCTTACAATGCACCTGCTCTGAACACGACATATTTATATAAAAATACTGCCCTTGACCAACTTATAAAGCTTGTGTGCGTGAGGTTAATTTGTTACATGATATTTTAATTGCCATTTACATGGCATAATTGACGGCAAAATGATGGGACAGATGGTGGGCGGAGGTGGTGCGAGAACCAATGCAGGAAGCAATTGTCAGAATATTATCCAGTAGCCACTAATGAGCTCCATGCAACCTGTTTCGTAGTTTATCTGTTATTTTCTTTTGTGAAAAAATTCCTCCGTGCCTGACCTGACTCGTAGTAACTACTGAGAAAACCATTTATTCAATGAAATTTATCAATTGTATTTTCTTAGTAAACGGTTACATTAGTTATTATCATTATCCGGTGATAGCAGCATAACCATAATAGTCTACCTCATCTGCGTATCCTCCGTTTTCTTGACGTTCTCTAGTTTTATCACCACCAACATGCTTATTCATTGACAACTCGGACGCGTCAGTTGCCACTGGGAATGGAGAAAGATGAAGTGGTTTGAAAGATAACTCGTTATTCGAACAAGAAGTTGCAGCTGAAGGGTAAGGCAGATCTTTTCGGTGGGTTGCTGAGCTCACCAACAACGAGAACTAAATCAAGAGCGTCGTTGCCAACTTCATCATGATGATGATGAGCAACAGGTACCAATAATTTTGGAAAATATAAGAAAGCTTTCTGGTGACTGAATTTCAAATGTGAATGAAGATGGGCTTTAGTTAAGTTGAGAGGCACCTGTTTTATATTCCGAGCTGCCCTAAATTTAAAATTACGGACATTTGTATAGAATCAGGTCCATGCTTTTTATTCAATTGCATCTAAAAAATAGAAGCAGGTTAGGATAATTGGCAGGTGAAGAGTTCATGCTAACTTTCGTTAACCTTGACATTACCAATGAGGGTGACATTTGCAAAAGTTAGGTCATGGGCGCATAAAATATGTAGCATACAATTCCATAAGTTATACGATAAGTTTGCTGCCACCATAAAATGTTTACGTGTCCCGTAAACTTTGATTTGATTGAATTTAAAACAATTACTGGATGCGATGACTTTTAAAGTAGCTACTTATTACGAAAAATGAACTTGGCGAGTTTTATTTACATGATGCAATTAATTAGATGACGTGTATTACATCTTTGCAAGCATATTACGTCACAAGACGATGATTAATCCATTTAATTAATGCTGATTCTATTCTGGCATCATGAACAAAATTTTATTGTAACGAAAATATTTTTATTTCACAACAACACACTTTATATTGGCCTTTGAATTATCTTTGTCCTGCTCAACTAGACTGTTGATTTATTGTCGACCAGTTCCGGAAGGAGTTGAATATTACTATTCAGAGTGGTGGTGAGACAAGAGAAGGTTACCAGTATAAATAAGCTCATTGTAAAAGCCTAAGCTCTTCCGAAATGGACTACTTTCGTAAAGTAATTAATAATTCCTAAATAGCCTGCATCATGGGAAATTATACAAATTTTACTGCTCTATTAACAATTTTCAATAAAGTTATGAGCACCCATACCAGCGAAAAAATCTACTTCTACTACTACAAATAGATTCTCAAAAAAAAAACTTTTGTGAAAACCTACAAAGAAACCAACTACACATTTTTTACCTCAGAAACCATACGAGCACAGTTGATTGAAAGTGACATAGAGTGGCTTCAGACTACCTTATGTTTCTGCAAATGGCTTAACTTGATTAAATTAGCCATTGTGGCTGGAAACCATCCCGTAAATATATAAAGTAGAAAAAATAGTTATTCAATCATGTTTAGCTACGGCAAATAATGTTGACTCGTGGCATAAAAGATTTAGAGAGATTTACCTATGAATAGAACCAGGTTCTGACGTCTATGAACTTCCGTTGTAGCTGTGAATAAGAGAGTCATGAACCCTCCATATAATCTTCAGGCTTTTGCGGACTTCCATTAATGCAAACTGGGGGCCATTTTGTCATGGAACACTCTTGAAAGTATTTGAAGAAGAATCAATTTTGGTTGTAGGGCGACCTTACATCCCTGCTAATCCGGCCTGAATTTTGAAGACTAATTGGGAGACCTCATAAGATCATTTCTCACTCCATTCGCTTCAAGGGAGGAGTTTTTAGCTTGTCAGCTAGGAAATGCGATGACAGGGCTGCGACACGGATGAAAACATCCCATTAGATGTTATATTCCTTCATACAATTCTTGTGGTTTCTCTGCTCCCCAATCTTTTTCAACCGGTTGTCGTTGTAGCAGTTCCAGATTAAAACCATTTGATGATTATCACCACCAGTAATAATTTTCATCACCAGAATACGATAACAGTATTCATATCAATTATCAATAGCTCAGTAATTATATGTATATGTTTGAATATTACATTAAGGTATTTTTGCAGCAGCCCAGTCATCGCATTGCCAATTTTACAAACCAAAAACTGCTCCCTTGAAATGAATCGAAGGAAAAGGGACCTTGATCTCTCAAGCAGTTTTCCAAATGTGGGTCAGATTAGCTTGGAAGGATCTGCAAGGGCACCCAACAGCCGAATTGGAACTCTTTTCCAAATATTTCCGGGGAGTTTTCAAGGACAAAAAAATCTCCAGCGTGCAGTGAAGGGTGTTGGCAAAAGCCAGATGAATATAGGGCTGGTTCATGGCTCCTCCATTTCCAGCTATGTATGCAGTTAATAATAATCAGGACCTGGATCTGTTAATAAACGTAGATCTCTTTATACTTCTTGCTGTAGCTAAACACAACACATTTTAAAACATGAGGGAATGAGTATATTAAACTTAAACATACCTAATTATAGACTAACCGAACGATTCTCTAATCATCTGTTGTCTCCATTACGGGATTGTTTCCAGCCACAATGGCTAATTTAATCAAGTTAAGCCAATTGCAGAAACATAAGATAATCTGAAGGCACTCTATGTCACTTTCAATGAACTGTGCTCGTATGGTTTCGGACTTAAAAAATGTTGAGTTGGTTTCTTTGTAGGTTTTCACAAAAGTTTTTTTTGAGAATCTATTTGTAGTAGTAGAAGTAGATTTTCTCACTAGTAGGAGTGCTTGTAACTTTATTGAATATTGCTAATAGAGCAGTAAAATTTTTATTCTTTCCCATGATGCGGGCTATTTAGGAATTATAACAAGTAGAAAAACAAGAAAGATGTGTAAATCATAATTACTAATTAATAAGACAAATAGAAATAAATCGTAGCTGACTTTCAATAATTTAGGAAATGGAGAGAGTGAGAGAGTCGATATGATTCACACAAATTCTGATGGTGAATGAGCAGATTTTGTGAGTACGTGGCAGAAAACGAGTAGGGCAATGTATAAGCATGCTCAGCTTCATCTCCTGCTTCGACGACTAGCAGGGTATAATGTACAAGTTTTATCGTATTGCACATTGTCTTTTCGGTATATATGTGAATGTATAGCGAACTGGTTACATATAATACTCTCATATACGTATATCATCCAGTTTCTGCAATAATATAAATTATATCGGAGCATATATCGCATAACAATATTATGTATCATTTTGTGCAATGTCGTGTAAAGCCGTGAGTGGTGGCTGGAATCGTTGTACACTACAAGCTTGAGAAATGGACTATTGAGTCATAGAGTTCACATGCTTTCGTGGTATGTCGGGTAGCGTCGTGAACATGAACAAATGGTACTTTTGATACAGTTACAACAGACTTCAGTGGATGGCATGATGGTCTTTAATTTATTTGGTGCTATTAAAAATGCAATATATCCGAAGCTAATGACAAAGCCAGTTGACGACGACTTTCATATGCATGAGTTTGGACCTTTAATTCTGTGTTCATTAATGTGTCAGAGTTCACAATTGATTCAAATGGTACATAACATTGATGGAAACATGCTTAGTTGTGAAATATGCTCATGTATAGTATACAGTAGTACTTCCTTTTTTATTTTGTTAAGTAGTAGAAATCAACGCATGTTATTGCCTGACCAAAGTAAGCCAAAGCCAGAAGACCTGACCAGCTCAATATCAGTTGCGGCTGCCATAAGACATTTCAAGAGAGCACCAAGTTTATACTCTACCACAGTCTCAATAATTCCATGACTAACAGCAATGCACTTGCATTATACTCACTCTTTTCCTATTACCACTTTATGCGTGGGGTGGAAGGTGAATGACTGACTAAATTATCCACTGCCAACTGCACAAGCATACACATTTTATGTATGTATGACAAGAATCTAGTCAAAATCTTCATCAAGAGCAAAGTAAATGCTGGTGTATACTCAAACTCAAGTTGTATAGCAAACCAAATGACGTCCTAACATTATTTACGAATTTCATTCCACTATACTTTCTAACCAACTATACTAACATTAGCAGAAATGAGCTTGCTTGTGAAATGATCATACGCAATACTTCCTTTCCACTATCCAAAAGTAGAAACTGACGCGACGTATGCAAGAGCTTGGCCTTACCAAAAGAGTAAACCCAAAGTCATACTTTTATATAGGATAAAATATTGAATACTCAAGACTCAAACCAGCTAGCTTTGGCTGTGTATGTGTGTCAAGCAATTTTCCCTGACCTACTCAACATTTGTGCAATAATAGCAGCAACCTTGCATTTCACTCACTCTTTCTTACTGTTTTTTTGGTCCTGGCAGATGGATGAAAGATCAAGTCTTGGTCCACCAAAAACTGCGACCAAACTTGTGTATAATATACATGCTACTATGTATGTAGGATTGACAGAAGTTAGTCAAAATCATCATCAAAAGCAGTAAAGACTTAAATTTTGATGCATACTCAATTCACTTTTCATGATACGAAATTGAAGACGAAATTGACATGCACACATCATACTTATGCTTAACTATGTCCGGCTGAAAGTAAACTCTGTTTAGTGTGCTCAGCTCGCTCTATTCCCCTAAAAATGAAATTGCAATGAGCAAATAATGTTAGCATCGTCCACTAAAAACTGCTTGCCAACTTAAGTATAATATACGTTTCTTTGCATACAGAAATAAATTTCGCAACTTGCATGCCGCAGAGAAATTGAATATAAAATTTGGTAAAATATGTAGCATTCTTTTAGAATTTACTATTCCGTTTTTTAAAATAACCATGTGTCAAGTTTCATTACAACTTTCCAAGATTCTTTTCAACTACATAATATTATGTTCAACCTCGCATTGACGTTTGCTACTTCTCCCAAAATAATTTTGAACCAAATTGGATTTATTAGGAACTTTCTTTTCCCAGTTTTGTGCTATCCTTTTTTTATTTCAATAAACCCGACAACAGGCGTAAAGAACCGACGCCCCTATGCAATTTAACTTAAATTTGAAAATTTGAATAATTAAAAATTAAAATATTTCGACATTTAAACTTTCGTAGCTCACGCCGGGGTCATCGTAGAATTTTTAAAATAGCATGACTGAATTCGTCTAAGAAAATAGAACCATTTTGATGTTTCACACATTATACTTTGCTATTTAGAAATATTTGATATTATCTTTGACCTGGTTATCAATAACCGATAACACTTATCTCGCTTCCCTGGGAAGGTCTTGACCTAAGGTATCGTTTACCAAAAAGATTTTTCGAAATTTCTCAACCGTGTCGCCGCTATCGTGGTCACGGACAGACAGACAGACGGCATACACACAGACACCATTTGTGAAAATAAGAACCTACCCCTTTTAAAAAGGTTGCCGGATAATAAGCAGGTTACCTTCAACTTTATTTGAATTTTTAATACATACATCTACAAATTCTTTTGAGTCATAAAATCTCATCAAAATGTTTTGTTAAAAGATACATTTTTGTATTTGATTAAAATGAAAAATGGAATTGCCATTATTACTCTTATTTTCTAAATCGAAATATTTTCGCTGTAAGCTTTTTCCCTTTTAACATACATACGTATTTATATATTTATATGAAGGGATTGCGTAAACAGTCATTTCTTATTGTCAACCATAAATAGATGCAATCAACTAAATACTAACCCACTAAAAAAGGATATTCCAATCTAATCCAGTTTTATTTCCTACAAAATTCACTTAGCCACTAGGATGGACTGCCTCTTAATTGAGCTGAATTTTGAACTGTTTCCTTCACTGCATAGAAATATACAAAGAGCTGGCATTGAGATCAAAGAACCTCAACATAATCAAGTTTGTAGATACATATTATATATTATACCAATATATATCCAAACCTAACCAGAACAACCTACCTACCCGAGGATTTTTCTTCCCTTTTTTAAATTGTGCGAAGAATGGAAGACTCGCTATATATTATTGCTGACAGCTCGCTGATACTGCAATGTTGTGTGTACGTGAAAAGGTTCCAGCATTTATGCTACTCCAACAAGCCACATCAAGACCTATACGACATCTAAAGCACATGACTGGCCCTAGTTTCAACAAGGAAATGGGAATGCTGCCAGAATACAAAAGGCATCAAATGCCTCCATCCATCCATGAGTCATCCCAGTGCACCAACATCATCATAGTCAGTACAGCGGAGAGAGGAACAAGCAACAGCTCGCAATACCACTGCATTTTAATATTCTATTTTGTAAATTCATTCAAGTCAAGTCATTATTGGTTGTTGAGTCATTAAAGATATTATTGTTACATCATTTGAATATAATTGTGTTGAGTCAGTAATTAGTACAAGTCATAGTCAAGTTAGTAGTGTCGGATTGATGAACACAATCCCATACAGATAAGCATTACCCGTTTGGATAAGGTGACATCATAGCAGTTCATATAGAAAAGGTGGAAGTATGTAGTATATAATGCATAGAATGAGAAAGGTCTTCAGCATTTAGACCAAGTTTATTACGGTAGCAGTATCAGTAGCAAGAAGCGAACCTTAGTTTCTATTCAATATTCTCCACACATGAAACATGATTTCGCAGGGGAGCTGAATAACTAAATCTCGTTTATGTAAAAAGTGTCATGTGTTTAAAGCCATACTTCTTGTGTTGTTAGCTTCCTACTTTTTATAACTCAAGTCAAGTCAAGTCAAGAAGTGAATGGTGCAGGGTGCAGAGGAGTATCGAGTGAACATTTTGCTGTGGATCACATTATATTACCACATTATATCTCCTGAGAGAGAGCTTCCTGAAGATGCGCCTTAGTTAAATTAATTTTTATTTGCCATTTTCGAAAGCAGGTTGAGTTCTCCAGTCCAGTTCACTTCAGCTTACAATAGTTATAATTAAAATCGAAAATGAAAGCGAGACAACTAAATTCGTTTTGTGTTTTGTGCTATCAAGCTGCACGGGTTGGGAGTCATTATGAAACCCATTCTCACACATTTTTCCAGTCGCTCTCAAAATATTTAGATGTTCACTTCAAGTTGGGAGAGGAATTGGATAAAAGTAGTGACGGTGAGCTTGTGATTTGTGCTGACTGTTTTGAAGTGGGTAAATCTTTTAGTAAATTGTACTTCCAATGAGAGGTTTTGAGAATGCAGCTGGAGTGGGGGGCGAGGGAAGTATTTGATATGATCAATCGTGCAGAGGGAGATTCCCCCAAGTACAGTGCCTTCCGAGACCAATTTATTGATAATTGTGATAGTGACTCAGAGAGGAAGAGAGCAGTTCACAGTGACATTCAAAAGTTGAGGGGAGATATTTTGAGGGGTTGCAAAAAGATTTTCAAGTCTAAACTCCCAAGAGTTGTACTAGAGAGGACGATCTCAGAAGATGGTAGGAATGGAAATAATGAAATCAGTCGTGTTGTGCCGCCACCAAATAACCTTTCGTTTATTCAATTTGTTACTGGGTTATTGAACTTCTTTGCACTTTGCTATTTATCCCTTCCCTTTGAACCTCAAAAAGTTTCAGAGACTGATCATCATCATCATCAACATTCAAGAAATTCGGTGATCGGTGAAGGTTTCTCGACAGAAACCACAGGGACAAATTCAGGAACATTCCAACTTAATGCGAATAAGCGGAAGCTTGTCGATAACAATGCAAGTACTTCGTCTTCGTCATCCGGAGATGAAGAGGCCCGGATCCAAGATGTGGACAGATCCGGTACATCTGAAAAAGACACTGTTTTCACCGACATTGAGGAAAGAATGGAACTGGAATTTGGCGAAAACGACAAGGTTGTTTCTGGAAATGACTCTGATCCTGATAAGGATTCTAAATGGGCGTTTGATGCTGAACGAATACCAACCGGAGTGAACGCTGTAGGGATAGAGTTTAATGCTCAAGACGATGAATATGTGAATGAAGAGTTTGATCTTGGAGAAAGTGGAGGAACTCCAATACAAATGGATCCAGGTGGAATTGTAGAGTTTCATGCTGAGGACAATTCACAACAAGTTTTATTTGGATCTGTCAATTGGTGAGCTATATTTATGCTTTGCACAATTAAAAATTAATTGAGACTGGAAATAAAAGAAAGTTTTATTTTTATAGTCCAATGAATGGCCAAGAGAAAAGAAATGCTTCAAAGGCAGCCGTTAATATTGGAGCTTCTTATAATGAGACATCTAACAATGCAGCTTTACAGAACGTACTAAACTTGGAATCCACAACAAGCACGTATGTATTGTTGAGTAATTATTTTGAGTCTAAACAGAAACACTTTACTTTTTTACTTGACCTTTGCACCACTTTATGTCCCATTTTCCTAGAAGTAAGAAAATCACTGTGCCAAACGCTGTGGAAGTGGAGGAGGAAAGAGAAGAGACAATGGAAGTGGAACTTCATGACAAAGATCCAGTCCCTTCCAATTTATGTTGGTTGGGGCATCGAAAGAAAGAAATAAACGCTTTTCACGAGAAATCTCTAAATGAAGAACAACAAGCTACGGGGAAGGTTGATAACGATCCGGAGTCAACGACTGATTCAGTGATTGATGAGCGTGTCTCGGCAGAAACCACAATAAAAAATTCAACATCGGCCCAACTTCACGCCAAGAAGTGGAAACTTGTATCATCAGCAACCCATGCGGAAGTAAATGATGGTAATGAAACACGTGAAGCATCAGCCACGGTGGGGGTCGGGTACGTTGAGATTAAAGGAGTTAAATGGAAAAGTAAAGCTTTTCAAAATGCTTCAATTTTTTTACGCCTTAAAGAACATTTTGTTTCATTTGTAGAGCTGCTACCGCGTCCCCTACTGACGATGAAAACAATGCAAGCACTTCGTCATCCAATAAAGTGGGACCTAAACTCGGTAGTAGGAAGGATGACAAGAAGCAGGAAACGGTTGAGATGGGCACAACCGACTCAATTACTTTAAATCAATTCAAGAGACGGAAGACGAAGATGAGTACGGAAACAATGACAAGGGAGAGAGAAGAAGTGGATAGGATTGTGAGCCCTGAATCACCACCTCCTCCATTATTTGGACCATTTCCACAATCAAGTGGGGAAGTGAGTAGACAACCTGGAAGTAGGGCTGAAGCGCCAGTGACGGAACGGGTGGGTAGAGGAGCTAGCCCTCATAGGACGGAGTTCGCTACACTTGAAAATGGAAAAGTAAAATGTGGTTGTTGCAATCACAGTTTCGCATCGCTTACCACTGTCAGTCAACCCAAATTATTGATTACGTCAAAAGTTGATCAAATCCGTTTCTTTTCTATCAGGATTACTGAAACTAATATCTTGGTCTTTTTAGTATAATCAACATGTGGCTGACAAGCGAAAGGAAAACCATCCGTGCGACGCTTGCAGCAAAATTTTCACTGCAACTCGTAATCTAAGCAGGCACAAGCGTGAAATACATGGGAATGAGAAGTTTCCTTGTCCTCACTGTGGCTTTCAGTTTACCCGAGCCAGCAGCTTGATCCAGCATTTAAGGTTTTTTCAAATAAAAATCACGGATTTAAAGACTAAATAGTTTATTGAAAGAGCATTGATTAACGTCCCTTTTCCTTATTTTCAGTAAAAACCGTTGCAAGGGAGGATTAGAAGGAGGACTACAACAATGAGTTAAAATCATTTCTATAGCAGTTTAAATAAACTTAGTGATGACTATAGTAGTGTGTAAATATTTTTATGAACTTTTAAATTCTATAAGTTAAATAATATGTGCCTACTTTTAAAAATTATATTAAAGAGTGTACTTCTCAATTCTAACAATATAATCATACTTGTACTTCAATTCATACTGTCAAAAGTAACAACTCTATTGTTGATTATGCTTGGATTGGCATGTAATTACTTTACATTTGGTTATGCTGTATATAATATGGTAACCAAAGAATGGTAGTGCCAGGTATTTAGGAAGTCACGTGTCTAGAATTTGTTTATGAAAACTATTCCGTGAAGAATCAGGGATTAGAATTGACACTTACTTGACACATCCTGGATATTCTAAGCTTCCTTGTCGGGGTGGTGGAACTGCACTTGAGGAGGATGGTCCAGCTATGATTGTACGTTACTTCCTACAGACCAGACCAGACGCCTGGTGTCTTTGCAATTATTGTGTCTTCCATCTGCATTGCTGAAAATAATGTTTTTGTGAGCTTGTGTACCTGCTTCTCAAAGTGGTCTGAGACTTGATCTGAGGTTTAACGAGGCACAGAGTCGAGCTGCCTCAAATGAAGTTATTTTCAATTTGGCGTCGGCAGAGGAAGCACTGCAACAAAGCCAGCTTTTCATAAGGAGGGACACGATGGTCATCAAATCGGTTTAAAGAAAGAGATGGAGGGACTTTTGGCATTGAAACTTTGAATCTCCAAGATATTCATGATACGGGATCCATTTTGGATGAGGAGGGTTACAGCCTTATCCTAATTTCATTTGAAGAGTTTTACCTAGGAAGTAAAATGGGAGATTGACGAGGGGAAATAATTTTGAAGGATGCAGGACATAAGCCAAAAGCTAATTCATATATGTTAACTACCAAGCACTGAAGTCATAATACAGGGTGGCGCCTTCTTTTTGATAACGCTTTGTTTTATCAAGTATCTCTGCTCGTGCTTATCGTAGGTGGGTTGTCAATGCAGCAAACGAAAGGTAAAGCGATTTTGCATGGAATTACAAAAGGTTTCACATGAAAATCTAAAATCCCAAAGAATTGTGGTCAAATGAAGTGGGTAATGTCCAGCAGGAAGTTTCCAAATCGCATCAAAAATTGATTCTTCATTTCCGAAACAGTCATTTTTTTAGATACCAAAAGCCAAAATATATCCATGGGGCTGGCATCACAGGATTTAGCAGGCATTTTTTTATTAGAAATGACGGTGATACGGAACATTTTCTCAATTCCGTTCACACACTGGGACATCAATCTGGCCTTGTTCGCAAAAAAGTTCCAAATTGAGCATTGAATGTCCTTTTTCGATGAATCCTTTGGCCTACATCGTGGCGAATGATGTTTTTACGGTTTCCAATGATATTTTTAATCGTTTGGATAACGATAGTTATGATGGTAGTTCTTCCTTAGAAGTCCACGGGCTGACTTTCGTCGGCAACCGGAAGTCCTCACTTCCGGTGGTTGCACTTTATAGAGGTGCCACTCTGCTGTTTTAACTTATCTCACTGATTTCTTCGATGTTACGAAGAGTACGAAAGATAAATATATTAGAAACATCATTACTAAGATACAACAACACATTTTTCACAGCTTTTAGGGGCTTTCTCTCTTAGTGATTGCTTGGAAACTTCCTGCCGGACATTGCCCACTTCTTTTGACCACAATTCTTCTGGATTTTAGATTTTCATGTGAAACCTTTTGTAATTCCATGCAAAATCGCTTTACCTTTCGTTTGCTGTATTGACAACCCACCTACGATAAGCACGAGCAGAGATACTTGATAAAACAAAGCGTTATCAAAAAGAAGGCGCCACCCTGTAACTCTGACTGCTGTTAACCACGCACAGCTCCCACCTTCAACACAAGTTCCAGAAATTGACAAGGACTTTCACAACATTACAATGGTAACTGCATCCAATGATTTTACACTGAAAGATTATGTATTGGAACCTATGAAGCTATGTGAAAGGTTAATAAAAACAGAGTGGAGTAGTTTCCTCCAGCTTAATTTGTGTTCTCTAAAATAGTTTTTTTTATTAATAAGGATCAAATGATAAAACTGAAAAAAGTACTATTACTTCTAGCGTAGTAGCTTATTCCAAATAGGAACTTCTGACGCTGATCCAGTTTAGATTGTGGCATAAATCATTTCCTTTGCAGTTTTCATATCCTTCTTCAAAAGTTCATCGAAGGGTTCCGATTTCATTAGCTGATCTGGCTTTCTACAAAGACAGACTTTTGCATTTGTTCACACATCATCATTTGCCAAGTCAAGGTCTGGTTGTGATAAATTTTATCTTACCTTCTTCAGTGTAAATGTTCCTCCTTACAAACAGACAAAACAAGTAAACAATCTAGTACAAGTACAACTAAGAACTAGCGACGGTCAGAGTTGGTAAAACAATTGACCCATAGCAATATGCAAATATATATCATCGTGTAATCAATGAATACTTTTTGGCAGACTTTTAATTGCATTTTTAATACCATGCCGGTTTCTAGTAATATGTTCACCTCTGAAATATTTATGGCAACTCGATTTTAGAACAAATAACAAGTGCTTCAATTTTTCATGTAAAACTATTTAAACTTTTTCAGGTAAAACATTCATAAGCGTCTTCAATTTTGCTTTATGTATGGTATACAAATGAAATTTGGGAATACCTTCCAACTAAATATAGCACCAAACAATTGGATGGCGAGGCAAGTCTCAGAACTTATTGATTCTTTGAGAAGTTCACTTGCCGATCGTCAACGACAAAACTATTTTTAATTCTCATACACATTTGTAAGTTGAGGGTTTAGAAAATACAGCAAGTGTATTTGTGACCAATTATTTTTAACAGTTATTACTAAAATTAGTATTACTATAGAACTTGAAACGGAATATGATAAGTTTTACATTTCGTCTAACCACCAAAAATTTTGAACAAAACTAAAGAAACGTGAAAATTTTAGTTGAGTTATTTTAGCTAAGTAAACCATTCCAAGCAACTGAATTAACTGCTTAAATCATCATGAAGTCACCGCTACTTTTACTTGCATATTCATTTAATCAATCCTTTCAAACCCTTATTTTCCCTGTCTATTTAATTTACTAGGATAAAAAAACAAATTGTGGAAACAAATCGGCCAATTTGGATTTAAAGGCGTTGGAATGGGATTTGTTTGCGGAATTTCCATTTTGTTTGGAACATATACTTTCCCAACACCCTGCTATTATAAAAATGGTAATTTTTCCATTACTTTGGTTGGATTCCTTGTTTCAAATTGTTTCGACATGTTCAACCTCATATTTGGACACGATTTGGTTGCTCTAAACAATTGGAGTCTTCACTCGGTGCAGCACTCATCATTGACGAATCCGGCATCACTTTTCGATCAGCAACGAACGAAATAAAAAAAGTTTGGAGGAAGGAAACCGTTTGGCTTAGAATGTTTTCACTAACATGGGTAACAAACTTCTTTACATCGTCCTTGGCCTTTTTTTGCTGGAGCAGTATACAACAACTGGGATGGATACTATGTGGTTTTAAAGTTTACTGAAGGATTTGAAAACGTTGGATCAACAGCATGCATGACTTTATTTCGTTGTATTTGTGTAATTATTGAAGGACATGTAGCATTTATAAGCTTCCGAATTATGACGTAGACCGGTTATCAAATAGGTATCACAGTAACTGCTTAAGGGGATGTTTCAAAACCCCGAGCACATGAGCTTAGCACTAATAATGAAATATAGGGAGCTCAAGATAGCCTTAACTGCCTCAAGTAATATGGTTGGGTCCATGTTAGCCATTGCTTTTGCCATTAGCTTCAAGATAATTGTGATTTTCACAAACATGGCAATATACGGAATACAGACAACGTCCAGCATATTCCTTCCTAGTGATTCTGGATTCTTTTTTGCAATAATGTTGTTTATTGCACATACTTTTTATGACGTTGGTTGCCCTTTCAATGATTTAAAAGTCGGGGTAAAGAAAAAGAGGATGAAAAACTCGGGAAAATGCAATGGAAAAGAAAGAAGGTACCTAACGAGGGAACTACGGCAGTGGTAACCCTTCGATTTCGCTCAAATTTGTTTCACATGCTCATTTTAATGAGCAATGAACGTGTGCAAATGCGGTATTCACAATGGGTTGTTATTCTCGAAAAATTAATTTTTAAAGATTTTACACCTCCAAAATTTGAAATTGTTGATGGGAAATATCATGGGAAAAGTCAAGCTAGAGAAGGGGGGACCCTTACCAATTTTTCAAAATCCGACCTATTGGAAACAAATTTATTTTTACAAGCTGATGCACACATGAAGCATTTACGTGACACATAAAGCCAAAATTATGTCATTGCATCAGAGTTTATGAAAAAGGCTTCCCTTCTCTAGCTTGACTTTTCCCATGTTATTTCCCATAAACAATTTCAAATTTTGGAGGTCTGAAATCTTAAAAAAATAATTTTTCGAGAATAACAACCCATTGTGAAAAATGCTTTTGCACACGTTCATTACTCACTAAAATGAGCATGTGAAAAAAATTTGAGCGAAATCGAAGGGTTACCACTGCCGTAGTTCCCTCGTAAGAAGAATTCTGATAAGCTGCCCATCGTTTGCAGTACTAGTTAAAGGAGTGGGAATAATGGATAAAGACATCAGAATGAATTACTTTGATAATACACTAAATTACATTATTTATGTCTTGCTCGTTATCAAAGATAGCTTGCATTAAAGCTGTCAAATTTCTTCGCTATACTTTAAGGAGGTTAAATCCGTAATTCACGCGGCTTGATTGACAAACTTCTCCCGAACAAAAATTCAGAACACGTTTTTTATTGTTGCTATGTTTTCATATGCTTTAAATGTCATGCCCGACTTTAAATCATAGGCTATTCTATGTAATAATATATAAACCCGACAACAGGCGTAAAGAACCGACACCCTTATGCACTTAAACTTAATTTTGAAAATTTTGATTGATTAAAAATTATGACATTTCGACCTTTTATTAAATCGACCATTAAGACATAAGGTCATTGTAAAACTTTTAAAACAGCATGACTGAATTCATCTCAGCAAATAGAACTATTTTGATGCATCGCACTCTATACATTGCTATTTAGAAATATTTGACCTTGACCTTTGACCTAGTTTTCGATAACCAATTTCACATATTTATCAAATCATTTGAAGGTATTTCCTGAAATTGTTGAGTGGAGAAGAAAGAATTTGAAAATTTTAAATAATTCTCCTGCTATCTCGAAAATTAAGACATTTCGACCCTTACAGGCCCCTTGCCCTTTTTCCCTCTTGCCCTTTTCCCCTCTTGCTCTTTTGACCACTTGCCCGTTTTACTAGTTGCCCTTCCTACTCTTTGCTCTTTTTACTACTTCCCCTTTGGCCAACTTGCCCCTTGACCCACTTACCCTTCAGGGTAACTTTACCTCATATGCCTTCATAGCATTATCATGACGATGGTGATGATGATTGTCATAGAATGGATATGCTTTTTTATGATTATTATTGATAATATTATTATATTTATGTATTATATTATATTTATCAAGGTAATTTTCATAGAAACAGGTAATCTCGATATGGATAATAAAATATGAGAATGGAATTTTATCCCAAAACGGCATGAAAATCATTGCCGAATCGAGGGTATTCAATTCAAGGAATAGATTGTCATATAAATCCATTGGGCTGAGCGTAATAGTAAAAGTGGGATCTGATTGGGATAGGGTCGAGTTTTACTTCTGGGTCGTTTAGAAAGTTGAATATTCGTCAATTGTTAATTAATAGCGTAGGGCATATTTTTCATGCAAAATGGGTCGAACGTGTGCTATTTTAGGATGTGAAAGATTCATTAAAGAAGATTCTTCTGAAACTTCATTTTATGGAAAACGACTACAAGAGATTAAAAACGACCAACAGACAGACCAAATAACTGGCTATTCCTTGTGTTAAAACGAAATTTAAATATTCATGCACACTACATGATTGATACGAATTAAAGATGTTCAGGAGTGAATAAAAACGTTTGATACTTGACATTATTCATTTCTAAAAATTCAATATTATTTTGATCCCTAATATTTGCGCCAGGCGCTAACGAACAAACGCATCACTTGTCTATCATTGCCATAGTGAATTCACTTTGATTGAGATACAAATTTTTCTGGTTAACCCATTACGCAGAACTATTCCTTAAATTAATATACATTCGAAGTGGTAATAATGTTCATGCCCGTTTCGGGATAAAATCCCAATCCTATATTTCATAATGCATACTGATATTACCTGTTTCTATAAATATTAACTTGATATTTATAACTGATTATGCTTGTTTCCGTCTTTCTGTGAATTTGGCATGCCCTATTGAATTTACCACAGTTTAGTTTGCCTTTCTGAGTCACCTCCGTACAATTCAATAACAAGCGTCATTTTATTTTAATTATGAAAAGGATAAAGGATAATAATGTTTTCGGACAAAATTGAGAGTAAAGTGACAATAATTAATTGCACAAATTACGTAAATGAACTATCTCTGCCATTTTCCATGATGTTGGAAAAGGCTGTCCATGATCATCAACATCCTCATGGTAATGCTATGAAGCCATATGAGGTAACGTTACCCTGAAGGGCAACTGGGTCAAGGGGCAAGTAGTAAAAAGAGCAAAGAGTAGGAAGGGCAAGTGGTCAAAAGAGCAAGAGGAAAAAATGGCAAATGGTACTCGAAGGGCAAGGGGCATAGAAGCCATTTCGACATTTAAACGATCGTATGTCACGCTGGGGTCATCGTAGAACTTTTAAAATAGCATGACTGAATTCACATAAGAAAATAGAACCATTTTGATGTACCACCCTCTACACTTTGCTATTTAGAAATATTTGATCTTATCTTTGACCTGGTTATCAATAACCGATAAGACCAATCTCGCTTCCCAGGCAAGGTTGACCTAAGGTATCGTTTACCAAAAAGAATTTTCGAAAATCTTCAACCGTTTGGCAGTTATCGTGCTCACGGACAGACAGACAGACACCATTTGTGAAAATAAGAACCTACCCCCTTTTGCAAAGGGGGTCGGTTAATAAACAATTGATTCTTTGTTCACTAGCACAGTTCTTAGAATAATTTTTCAAATTGGCCCACCAACTTTGATCTAATCGACGTGTATTGGCAACCGTAAATTTTCACGTTAAATCTAAAATAAAGAAAAAGGGGCTTCAATGTACTACGTGCGTACCGCTAGTTTTAAATGTAATTCTGAAAATAAAATTTGGTAAAACTGGATATATGTACCTACAGATTAAAATATTTAACATACATTAAAATCTGATATTCTTTCTTCAAATAACCATGCTTCAAGTTTCATTAGTTATTTTGTAAGCTTTTTATTCAACCGCAAAATATTATTTTCAACCCGGTCTTCTTTTATATTTCACTAAACTTTGTGAGGGTTATGCTGAGAAAAGTTAGAAATATTGTAATGTAATAGTTAGTCGAATGCTATGAGCTCTGACTGCTGAGGTTAGAATGGCCCTTAACCCTGAAATAGATTTTTCAGGTTCAACGCAACGGATTATATGCTATGAATGATGAGTATTATGATAGATAAAATCTATGCCAAAAGCAAGTAGTTTTGGTTTGAAAAGGAAACGACTAAGTTCAGAAGAAAATGGATCGGAAGTTATGTCTCAAATGACCCCAAATGAATACGAAGAAATGTCTACAATCTTCCTTGTTAAAGGAGAATGCTTAATCTAGTGTACTTAAACTAAAGTGCTACTGAGAGAAGAACTCGATCATTAAACAGGTTCATCGAGAAGTGATTGCATCAGAATGATATCAAATGTTTATGTATAGCATACGCATGAATTTATTTTATTAGTAGCAGATTGAACTTACTACATGAGACATGACAACTTGTTTTAAACATTTATTACAGTACATACATACATAAAAATTATTTGAAATTAATTAGATTTAATTTGACAAATGTATCTAAATACAATACTTTCACCATACATGCCTATATAATTCCAAATAGTTTACCCGGAATAACAGCTAGATTAGTGAGTTTTAATCAAAATTACTGCTTTACCTCATTTGACTTTGACATTTCCCGTTATTATTTCAAATCTCGAGACTCATTCCGTCAACAATAGATTGTTACCCACAAAACGCAAAGTTCTCGTTAAATTTGTCAATTAATGGAAATAATGAACAAAAAGAACTTAAAGAGTGCTGCGATTTGCTTTTGGAAATAACAGTTACTATAAAATTTGCATTCAAAATTGAATTTAAAAAAAGGTTAGTTATTTTCCGACATCAAACAAACTTTATCTGCTATTACTTACACGTACTTTATTCAACTGGAAGTAATTTTGTAAATTATCCAATTCACTTATTGTCATCAAATGGAACACGGAAACAATTATTATGTACCTTTAGGTATATATTGAAAAGACTCGAGGTGTCGTTTGTCTGTATGTACGATAACTCAAAAACGGTTTGACTTTTTTGAATTCTGTTTTCACTAATCACTATATGAGGTCAAAAGTAAAGTCAATTTCGAAGATGGGTCAAATCGGTTCTGGGGAACTACTGGGTCACAGGTCAGGTCAATGTTTTTGAATAGTAAGGTACAGGTTGTGATATATCAAAATGAAGGTACTGGTGAAACTAGATCAGTGATACTGTTTTCGAACCTTTTTGATAACCCCAGCGTGATCTGTGACCCGGATAAGGTCAAATATGTTTTGTAGTAGTAAGGTATGGATTATGATGATGCATCAAAATGAAGCACCTGGAGAGAACAGTTCATAAATGGGCCTTCCAAATTCTTAGGTAACCCAAACGTGACCTTTGACCTTATTAAAATAAAATAAATTCTAGAGGTGGGGATCACTCGGAAGGGGAGGGGGGATTGGGAAATTTTAAAGGTACATCATTACATCTTGATTATCGGGTTTATGATTATCAATGGAAGATGGACAGCTTCAAAAAAAGCAAGATGGATCTTCTAGTTTATGATAATCAGAAGCTTTCGGAGGGAACTGCTACTACTACTCCAACTCTAGGACCATCTCGAGCCATCAAAATCGAAGGGAAAGTGGATGAAGAAAGGCGGCTCAGTCAACTCTTGTGACATTTCCTCCCCAATTTGCCACAGTTTCAGACGAGCTCAATATTAAAAGTAAGAGTTAGCTGTTTTACTCTGTGGGTTTCCTGAGACAGTCTATGATACTACTCCAAGACTCGTTTACTTACATTTGTTGTTATGATACTTGAAATTAATCATTTCTAAAAATTCATAATTATTATCTCGATCCCAAATGTTTGAGCCAAATGCTAACAAACAAAGGCATCACTTGTCTATCATTGTGGATTCACTTTGGTATATATCAGGAATAAAGAATTGTCAGATTTTCTTGCAGGTACAGCAATTAATACACACAGTTATGTTATCACCAAGTGAATTCTGAACCTAATACGGACAATGATAACGAGGAAAACGAACAACCAACACCAGCAAGTGTGAAAACTAGACGAGTGAACCCCGTTTTTTAAATTGTGATATATTCAATGTGATATTGTTGTAGTTTTAACGTTAGACTTAAGATTTACGTGGAAATTTTTTTTATAACCTTTGACATTGATACAATGAAAAATAAAACCAAATCATATTTATATAGTAGAAGTTTTTGTGGGTAGCAGTTTTAGTTGGTAGACGTTAATTTTGGTAGAAGTTTATTCGTAGTCTTTTGTGCGGTAGAGGTTTTTTGGTAGCAGTTTCTACCTAGAACCCGGATTTCGTAACTCACCCATTGAAATTGTTTCGCAATTAAATTTTCAAACTTTTCTTTTGTTAAACTAACGTTGAGATTTTGCCCATCATAAAAATCATGGATGAATATCTCAGTCTTATTTTTCGTCGACAGTGTAAGTTTCGCTTTACCACAGCTTTCAAGTATTTGTCTTATTCTAATTTTAAGTAGGGAGGAATTTAAATTCCTGTCAAATTTATTTAGATCACTGGCTAATTTCATTGTTTCCCTGAACTCGTTGATGCAGTGAATTACTAAATTATTTTGGACGTGATTGGTCCACGGTGATTTTTTAATTAATTTAAATCCCACGCTTTCCTGCTTTTGTATAATAGTGATTCCCCAGTACCTTGCCCCCAGCTCAATTAAAAGTATTTTCCACCAATTTAAGTTAGGATGAAAATATCCTAAAACCATGCCAGCGGACAAGGGTTCTTCCAAAAATGTAGGTTTCTTGAACCCGGCTAATTTACGTGCCTTTGAGATCCCCCTTTCCCCAGCATAATGCAAATTAGGACTAAAAGTTATTCAACATTTTTGTACAAGTGTGCCAAGATATGTTTCGGAGTTTTCCAAGTATTTTAGAAGTACTTTCAGTAATTGAGTAGGGTCGGTTCTGTTGCTCTAAACTAACAAAACCCCCCGCTCGGGATGGAGTAAAAGTCAAACTAAAATTGGAATTTAAGTCATGGTCATGATCCGCAAGGGGAAAGTCACTGATTTTTCCCTTCATGTCATAAAATATTGGGCGGGCTCAACGGATGATTGAAAACTGTTCTCGGCACTTTTTCCACTTAATTTTTGATAATCGTGGACCCACATAACCACTTAGCTTGACATAAAACCGTAAATTTCGCCTGAATCAAAATGCGGAATATTCCCATCAAAGAAGACAGTAGCACGGGTGTATTTTGAGCCAAAATAAATTCCAATGATGACATTTTTTCCGAGCCTCTGTTGATACAGCGTGTCCAAATATGCATGGAAAGAATTTTTGCACGGATGCATGCTGAAGTAGCAGCTAAAGCGGTTTTCCGATGATTTTTAAAAGAGAGTTCTGGTGGCAATAATTGGGTGTTCTGTGGTGGTGGAATGACGTCACGATGGAATTATTTTTCACAAAATAATTTTACTTTGTTATTAATTGCTTTCGTTTCCATCGTCATCAGTGATGTCGAATGTGTTCTCGGCAGAATAAAGTTTGAGTGAAGGTAAACCAGGGCACAACTTAGAATCACATTTGTAAAAAACAGAATAGCTACAATCCTATCCAATCTTTTGTAGCTCAAAATGGATTTTTTAATCAAAACACTTTTTACTGGTTTCTCGTTAAATGCTGCAATTTTGGCAAGCATGTTGTCCTCCAGCTGCAGTCTAAACTCATTTCTTATAGTTTTAGCAATCAAAGTTTCTCCTCAATCTTCTCGAAGATATGTGTCATATTGCTCTATACCTTCTTGGGAAATCTTGTAAAGATCTGGAGTCAAGTCTCGCTCTCCATTACAAATTAAGTTTTCACGAATGGCATTACACATTTTAAATTTGAATGTTTTAAAAAAGGCTTTGTATTTCTTTTTGCATTTATTTTTATATAAGGTTTTAGCTTCGGCAAATTCCAGAATGACTTGGTGGTATGCGATGAAAAGTTGTTGCTCCAGAAATGTTTCAACCAGCTTATCATTATTCATTCTCCCACCCCCTTCTTTGATATCAGTTTGTAGCGTTATTAATGCAGTTCTCAATAAACACCCGAGAATTGCAACTAACTGAAAGTCAGAGGAGACGGTTCGGGATTCCAAACGTAATTCTCTTACTTGATTCTCAACTTGTTTTGCAATCAATTTTTCACATTGGGCAGGAATTCAATGCAGTGCTAATTAAGCGTAAAGTCTACCTTACCATATCTGAATGGGACAAATTTTTTATGTACATTATTAAGGGAAAAATGAAAGTTGATTATGTTGATGTTGAGATCCGCCATTGCTGTATTAATAGATTAATTGATAATATTTTATTAATTTAGTGGGGGTTTCGTATGGAGGATGATAATTTTGAATGAAATTACTAGAACATCAAAGTCTTGACAAGAAAATATTTAAATAGAACCCGGTAATTGAGGAAGGAAATAGGATTCATTAGGTCATAGTGTTCCCTTCTTACGTAGCTGAATCTTAGTCAGCGTAGTTATAACTTTACTAAGTTTGTCTGTCTGTCCGTCTGTCCGTCTGTCCGCACTCTCCTGTCGACATGCGTTGACCGATTTGAACCAAATTTAGTACACAGGTAGTACATCACAAGAGCTTGCCTGGTATTGCTTTTCAGCAAAATCGGTTGAACCGTTTGAAAGTTATGGCGCGAAAATTCAAACATTCGTCGATTTGGCTGAAACCCAGTATTTACAGGTTGTTTGATGTGCTGAATCGATTTCTTATGGTAGTAATGCTCTATGGATAGTATTTCATGCGGTTTTGAATGTTGTTGAGCGCGAAAATTCAAAAATAGTCCCATTCATCACCCAGTATTCCTATTCATCGCCTAGAAATCCTATTCATCACCCAGAATTCCTATTCATCGCCCAGAATTCATATTCATCACCCAGAATTCATATTCATCGCCTAGAATTCATATTCATCACCCAGTTCAGCTACGTGTCTAGGTCTGCTTACCAACAGTTTATTAAGTCATAGTCATAACCAAATACAAAACGATTAAAACATGTTTTATGAAAACAAATCGCAAACAAAACAAACGAGAAATTTGCCTAAAGTTGACCCTAGAGATGTGTAGCTACTAGTGAAATTTCATGTTGTCCCAAAAGAATTAAACATTACGATCATCCTATTCAGCTCTTCATTCTCATGTTTCTTAAGTGATTTTACTTATCAATAGTCTATTAGTAACTAAAAATGTACTAATTATAGTTTCTATACACATCAACATTCGTTTTTGGAATGAGTTTTTATTAACTTCATTAAATTAATTTATGGTACATCTTCCGTATTAAATGACATCTCACGTCAATGATCCATATATATTAACTCTGCGAGAAAATCATACTCAGCATTCACATTAATTAAAGAATAATCTGGAAAATATGGGTTAATCTCAGCGTGAAACATCCTCAGCCCCTTGCTCTCTAGCTTATCAAAAGTGTCCAGGATTTTCCTCGGCTGATCACTATGAAACTCCACGAGAAGCATCCAAATTGGAATGACTTCATAATCCTCCAGGATGCTAAGCACAGAATACTCCCATCCTTCAATGTCCATCTTGACTATGTCCACCCACTCATACCCATGCTCTTCCATGATGGTCTTGAATTTCTTAGTATTGTTAGTGTCTTTGTTACCCACCGCCATCTGATGAAATTGGAGTCTGGGACTCAAGTCGTAGATTGCCTTCCCAATTTTTGTATCGGCTGGGTCATACGCGAACACGTTACAGCACGTCTTTTTCATAACCTCCGCTTCAAAGTGGGAATTCCCTTTGACCCCGAAAGAGATGAGAGCACAAGGTTTGGTGATGTCACAGGCCATGGCAGCGTTTCCAATTTCCTTGAGACCACAAGTCCACTTTTGTCCGTCATCCCATTTGTTCTCTCCTCCCGTTAGCTTGAGATACTTGGAGGGACAGCCAATCGTCTTTTGTTGATGGCGTCCCAAAACCACTTATGAACCTCCCTAAAGCGATTACTCAACCGGATTGTCCTGCTGCTTGGCTTGTTGGAACGGGGTAGAAAGGCTACTGCGGGAAGTCGCGGTGGGGCTGGTGTTTGAGGGGGGATTTCTACTTCCTCTATCGATTGCAGGTAGGACATGGGTTCAATTATCGTCGTCGATTCCACTTCTGGAGGATGTAGAATTGTTTCCTTGTCTGCTAAAGTCGTCATTTCTTCTTCAAAATTGTAGCCAATGTAATTGACGCCAGCTGAAAGCCACTCTCGGGTTGGTTCATGTTGATACGCCAACAATAATCCAAATAGGACGGTCAATACATCGGTTAAAAATGACATTCTAAGGAGCCAGTTGAAGGAAATGGGGGATGACTGGGATCCCATGTTAAACGAAATTTTGATAACTTGTTAGCTTCAGATAAGAGCAAAATGTAGTAACAAAGTACAGAATGACGATGCTCGACGTACTACTAACTCATTTAGAAAGCTAAATCCTTGACATTTAGAGCAGAGCCATTAGTTTTATTGCTTTTACAATAGAATAACCCGGCAGATCGAGATGTAATGATGTACCTTTAAAATTTCTCAATTCCCACTCCCAATGTGGAGTGATCCCCACATTCCCCACCTCTAGAATTTAATTTATTTTAATAAGGTCAAAGGTCACACTGGGTTACCTAAGAATTTGGGAGCCCCATTAATGAATTGTTCTCTCCAATAGCTTCATTTTGATGTATCACAACCCAAACCTTACTATTCAAAAACATTGACCTGACCTTTGACCCAGTAGTTCCCCTGAACCCATTTGACCCATCTTCGAATTCGATCTCAGTTTTGGCATAAGATATTGATTAGTGCAAACAGAATTCAAAAAAGTGAAACCGTTTTTGAGTTATCGTGCCCCCAGACGAACGATGTCCTGAGTGTTTTCAATATATACCTAAAGGTACATAATAAACTGCTAGTAAGCAGGCCAGAGACGTAGCTGAAGAAGGCGTTGAGTGATCACCTCCAAACCCCCTCACCCCACTTCCACCAAATCTCCTCCACCTCCGCCCTCTAAACCCACCTCTGCGATGCTCTCCCAACGTAGTAAAAGTATTACTTGTACAATACCATTACAGATTCTGGCTTTATGCACAAGAAAATGATTCCGAATTTATGCACAAGCTCATCCATACGGATGCTATGCAATTCTTTCGTATACGTATACGTTTCAGCCAAATCGATGAGTTACTGAACTCATCCGCCTATAACTTTCGAACCGTTTGACCGATTTGTCTGAAAAGTATTCCCAGAGGTCCTCTGGAGTAGTGCTACCTGTGTACCAAATTTGAACCAAATCGGTCAATGTATGTGACCAGGAGAGTGCGCACGGACAGACGGACGGACAGACAGTTTGAGTAAAACCATTACTTCGCTGAATGCTCTCGCTTCAGCTACGTAATAAGGCATATCTCTCTGTGATAACCATCCTGCGGTCTAATATTGTTGCCTTTCTACTTTTTATAGTCTTCACCGGATATTTAACATTGATTTTTGTAAAGGAAAGCATATATGAAAAGCAAAAATTGAACATGTGTATTGGTCAGTTTAGTCTTACAGCTACAGGTACCTCTTCACCATATAAAATATTTTTGAATTGAGAAAGTGCCACAAATTACCGAGTCATTTACTGGGTTTAGCACACCATGGATATTTCATTTTCTTAACAAATAGCTACAAGATCTTTTGATCACTTTAGCATACTGATTCACTTGATTATTAACCTGCGATCGAAGATCAATCAAAAGCAGGTTTTTTAGAATGGATCATAGTCTGTCTGTCCGTCTGTCCGTCCGTTCGCACGATAACTTTTACACCGTTGAAGATTTTCAAAAATTCTTTTTGCTAAACGATACCTTAGGTCAAGCTCTTGGCTAAGTTCTAAGATGAGCAAAATCGGTCAACGGTAACTGGGTCAAAGGTCAAGGTCAAAAAATTTTAATAGCAAAACATGGCTTATGATACATCAAAATGATGCTATTTTTCAAGAAAAACTCAACTATGCTAATATCAAAGTTCAGAAATGACCCCAGCGTGACCTATAAGCGATTAAAGGTCAATTTTTGAAAAAAAATCTCAATAGCAGCCACAATTATGAAAATTTTCAAATCTTTTTTAAACCAATGAATTACTCAGACACATAGCTTATGCTAACTTTATTCAGCATAAATGCTAGATTGCAGGTTCCTATATATCTGCCTATTGTCAGGTTTATTTATTACGTAGCTGAGTATTCAGCGAAGTAATGGCTTTACTAAGTTCGTCTGTCTGTCCGTCTGTCTGTCCGTGCGCACTGTCCTGGTCACATACATTGACCGATTTGGCTCAAATTTGGTACACAGGTAGTACTACTCAATAGGACCTCTGGGAATACTTTTCAGCCAAATCGGTCAAACGGTTCGAAAGTTATAGGCGCTAGAGTTCAGGAACTCATCGATTTGGCTGAAAATTATACGTATACGAAATCATAGCAAAGCATCCTTGTGCATGTTCTTGTGTATAACTTTGGAATCATGTGCTTGTACATAAATTCAGAACCCGGAATGGTATTGTACAAGTAATGCTTTCACTATACGTTGGGAAAGGATCGCGAAGGTGGGTTTAGAGGGCGAAGGTGGTGGAGGAGATTTGGTGGACGTGGGTGGATGAGGTTCGGAGGTGATCACTCAACGCCTTCTTCAGCTACGTCTCTGGCCTGCTTACTAGCAGTTTATTAATACTTTGGATAAAAGTTTCCCGAACATTATCATTTATTTTACATCAAGCACTGCTCTGTTAAGCATCAAATGCAAACAAACCTTCCTGATTTACAGTAGGTCAAATCACGACAAGAAGCAAAGATTTCATAGTTTAAGCTTAGGTTATGCATTGTCTCAAGAAAATCATTCAGCAATTTAAAGTATGGTAAGAAAGTGGTCAAGATTATACAGTTGAGCTTATAAAAGTGCTCTGCGCCAACCCCTTAAGTTGCACTCTTTCAATTTTTTAAACATTGCCAACATCAGGCTTTCCACCATCTCTACCTTTTCACCTCCAATGAACGCTGGATCTCCTTCAAAACGAGTAATCTGCAGTTTCTCCAGGCTGGGACACACTCTAGGAAGCGACCGCAATTGGTTTTGAGTCTCCGCTGAGATCTGTTCGGAATCTAAAGCGACGCCTAAATTCACCTCTTTCAGATTCGGGAATACCAACAGTGAGCTTAGATCCAAGTCGTCGTGGAATTCTACGTTTATTTCCAGATATTCCAAAGTCGTGCGAAAACTGTTTAGAGCACCCAATAGTTCTGTTGATACATTAATGACGTCATCGAAATCTGTGTCCAGTTGCAACTTTTTGAGCTTCCATCCAACTTGTGACATCACTTGGAAATATTCAGGCGGGATTTCAGCCGCATCAGCAATGACTAGTTCCACTAGGCTTGGCCGAAGCTGACCCACGTCATCAATTTGAAATATATGCCAAGAGAAACATTTTAGAAACTCTACATTAGCACCGTATGCAGTCAAGATGGCAGCAATTAAATCCCTATGATGGTTGAATTCAAATCCAAAAAGCCACCAGTCCATAGTAAGTAAAGACATGTCCAGTTTGACAAGTCTAGGGAGTGGAGGAAATGGAGTTCCATCAAGCCAATTATCTTCAACCCTGAACCGGGAACCAAGTGTTAGATTCTCCCCGTTTGGAAGTAGACTCAGCAATCGCCCAGCTTCCGTTGGGCTGGGAGGATCCCTAAATGACAGTTCCACAGTTTTGAGCTTGTGTTCATACTTTTCAAATAATCGACGGAGATGGGTGCCATCGTTTGGAGATAGCACACTCAAATAGCTTCCCAGAAAGGGGTTGACTTTTTGTGGCATTGAATCGGCATGCGCCATCATTCTTTCAATGTCTTCAGCTGTACGAAGAGAGTATTCCGTCATTACATAACGCCTGGGATTGCGACTTAGTTCTTCATCAACTGCTTTCCTCCAAAGACTATGGACTTGACGAAGTGTCAGCATATTTTGTAGCTCTCCAAATCTCCCGTCCACACGCTGCAGAATTGGAAGAACCTTCAACAAAAAAATATACGTATGCATTATTATCTTATCACTTTTTCGGGACTCGTAACATTTGTTGTTTGTTTGGAACCACACAAACCAATGGAAAAAGTCGTCTGGTTTTCTTGTAGTTCATCAGGTTATTCCAGGCTGGACAAGAGTTGATCACTTTCTGCAAGTCTTGAGGGTCCTCCAAATTATCAAATATCTCTTCCATCATTTCAGGTGGTATGTAAGGAGGTTCTGCCATGATTTGTATGCTTTCCACAACTCTCAAGACTCTCAAGTACTTGACAAAATATACAAAAAAATATACCGAATAGTTTATAATATATGGCGAGCGTGACACAACTAAATTGGTGAAAACATTTGGTGTACTTAAAATGTAGTACGAATGTCGAAAAGTAAAAAAAAAATATTTATATATATTGTGGTAGCTGAAAGTTACGCTCCTAGATTTTGTGCTATTGTGCCTTTCGCTACTACTTTTTTAATGCTTGAACTAATGTGAATTAGGCTTTTAGCAATAATCTGAATTTGTATGACGCAACAAAATATGAGAATCGAATTTACGCAGCATAATACCAGTAATAATTACACATAAAGAGACAAAAGGTTTGCTAGTAAAATATTATAATAATGCGTAGGTAGTTTATTTCCCACAAAAGTAATGGTTTATCATCGTAGTTATCATTCATGTCATTTCATCGAAGTTATCATGTTTGGTAAATCTTATAATATCTAGCAACTAGGAATTTCAACTAGCCCGAGTTTCAGGTATCTCGGTTATTTAAACTATCTAGTAAACTAGGAATATTACCGATTGCAATCGTTAATTTAAAGTTTGTTAAAAACTAGCATTAAAAGTATTGAAGCAGAGATTCATTTATCTCTGTAAATAAAATAATATAAAGTAACATACGAAGCTATGATTATGGTTTGGTTTTGGGCAACTATTATATGAAGCCTCTCGGCTACATGTCGAAATGATTAGTGCCCAAACCAAGCGACGAATAATATGTTATGCAATATGATCCCATCGAAGAATTCCCAATCGTAGCCTCCGCCCATTGTGTCACCGCTTAACGGCTTGTTCCGACACACAGGGTTAGGATAATCCCCATTGAAGTTGGCGTTTCATAGCCGACTTGCCTAAGGCAGTTTCGGCATCGCCTATGAAATGAATAACCCCCCCAGTTGCCATTTATGAACACAATCATCATTCATTACAATCACATTACCAATAAAGTTTTTTAAATAAACTTATAATAGCTACTGGTTAATGTATGAGACGAGGTGGTGATGATGCACAGCAACAGAAACGTGAGGTGGTGTCAAGCGGTTATCGGGTCACTGACGGTGTGAGCCAAAATTCGGAAGTAGGTTGAGACGCGCAGACAGTTCCCTCATTTTATCATGAGGTGGATGAGGTAGAGCTTTCCGGGCTATGCCAGGGTGGCTGAAGAAAAATAAGAACGAAAAGGCACAAATAAATATGTGCTAAACAGCAATTTCCCTACAACGAATGCCTCTAAAATATTATATAATGTGGTGGTGGTGCTTACCACTTTATGTGCCACAAAAATCTCCGTTCACATCGTTGAAGCGGAGGATGATTCCCTCCGTAAGAAACTGGAGGAGAACGAAAGAAAGAAGAAGAAATCAGCACCAAAGTTGTGATTTTGTCACAACCAAAAATCTTATGCACAAAAAATAATATTATATGGGCTGAGGTGGCTTACCCAAAAGTCTCCTCAGAATGCAGCAGATCCAAGAAGGATGACCAAATCCAAAGAGAAAAAAAAACTATACTGATAGTTTGAAGGACAAATACTCTGATGGAAGAGTCTCTCAAGTGCATGCATGCTTTTGGCTTTTGGCTTCTTTATGCATTTACAGGCAATTAGATGTAGAGAATGAGATGAATGACTTTTCCAAAAATATGACATTGGAGATTAAACCTACGTGTATTTTTTGTGTGTACCTGGCTGTTAGGCAGCCAAGTATATTTATAACACGAAGGAAAATGTACAATGCCCTTTTCTCATTCATCTGGTCTTATCTAATTAGCATTTCAGGTTAAAAGATCAGACCTGAGGAATTGACAAAAATACCATCACTTATGCTTGCTTACTTCCCTAACCATTGCATTTTCTTTATGCCTAAAAATAGTATGCAGATGGGTTCCTTCCATCAGCTCGAGCTGGAATGGAAAAGGGACCCAATCTACATAAAAAATCGGATAGGTAAATGAACACTTGTGCACACAAAATGTACCCGAAATGCAACCAATGCCCATTGCTATACGCATACATGCTAAATGGAATGAATATTGGTTTCAGTCACTACAATATGTATATATATAAAAAAAAATATGGCGTTGGCAACATAACGTGATACAACATATGCGGGCATATAAAAATCCGTTTCGATTTTAATGTCAGTACAGATGGGCATTGAAAATAAGTACAAGATAATAGTCATAATCGACATAAATTATTTTATTTTCCCAAGATAGATGATTAATGTTATCAATTTAAAAAAGGAAGAGTCCAACTTTCTTTAGTTAGCCTGTAACAAGGAGTGGATACGTAAGGCGGCTCCCACAATCGCTTAGGAATGTAACCACTTGCTCCAAGAGGACCACGACGACTGCTGAAAAAGAATAAAAAATTGTTTTTAACATGTGGTTTTAGTTATGTTTTTCGAATATGGCTTTAGCATAAGAAATTCCCTTACCTTAGTCCTAAGGGTTCCCCAACTGTACGCATTGAGTTGATCCATTGGAAAGTTGCAAGGTATTTGGTTTTATCAATTTTCTCCTCAAAATCTTGGAGGATTTGAAAAACCTGAAGATCAATTTTACCAAGCTGCTCTCTAAAATTTGACAATAAAAATATTATTGAATGTAATGATCCCGAGAGAAATATGTAGTATTTATTAAGTGCAGCGTCGGTTTCATATCTCACCCAGCTAGAAATATTGGCTTATTGCAGCAATCCTCAAAAATATCGATTTCAACTGGAGATGTCGGAGCAGTTGCAAATAATAATTCTTCTAGCGCGTCAAAGTCAGTCGTTTCACTGGAAGCTGACCCAGATGAATTAGTGTTACAGCTGGTGTTTAATTTCCTCATCTCCAAAATAGTTTGCCCATATAAACCTCCAGCAGCCTCAACACCTTGAGATTCTGTCTCTGTATCGTCACCGAACGTGAGGACCGGCTCTCTCACTGAGTCGTCGTCGTCGTTGTCAACTACTCATGGGAGGTTGAGATAACACTTTCACAATTACAAAGTCCAAATTCAAGCCGGCACCTTGGATTCGGACAAAATCCTCCAGATCCAGGAGATGACATTCCAGATCCATCCAAATTAATGCGTTCAAGTTCTAAATTTGATACAAACCAATATTGTAATTTTAAATCAATTTAAAAATCTTATGCATTACTGGAAGGATAATAATAATAATATTACGCGAGTACCGCAATTTTCAAAAGTGGCTGGAACAAACTTACTGTCAATCAATGAATCTAACGAATTATTATTTGCTATGAGTTTTTCCTAGAGAACTTTAGTCAGTCGCTATTTAGAAGAATTGAAAAGTAATCAATAAACGCTTTCAATCCATTGTTACACTCTTGATCTTGAACTAATGATGATTGATGATAGTAAACTTACATTAGTTTCCAGTGCGCGAAGATGTTGTTCTAATAAGCCCAATCCAGCATCAGTCGTCAAGTCACAGTATGCTTCCAAGAAGGGCCAGTACTCGCTCCAAGGGATATTCATTTCTTTGCAATACTCTAACGCAATTCGTTCAAGACCTTTCTCTGCATCTCGTACACGAATAGACATGTCAGTTCGTGAAGAATTTAATCCAGGAGACTCACACCTTCCTCGAAATAATATCGGTGAATCACAAGTGCTTCGAGATCGAGGTGTAAAAGGTGAGGGTATAGGTGATGAGAGAAATGATTTCAACGGTGGAGTAACAACTTGATCAGAAGGATATGGGCTGCTAGTTTTGGGAGTGTCTGGCGTTATAGAACCTGGAGTTCCAGGGGCGGCGAAACTACTACTGTCAGGAGAATTAGCAGGTATCATATGAACACCTCTAGAGCGCACCAGCAACTGTCGTAGCTCTGAAGCTTTCTTTTCGCTGACTGGACCGGCGAAAGCTTTTACTCTCCATGCTGGAGGTTGACTCATAAAAACATTGCGTCCTCTCATTGGAAGAAGTTGTTGGTTGCAAGGATCCAACAAGGAGATCTGTATTTAAGGAACGGCGTTTTTTAAAAGAAAAATTGAAAATCAGATATTGGTAAATGGAAAATACAGTACACAACTGAAATCCGGAAATTTAGCCAAACATGGAGGAGGAATAGCTTGACCTAAATCATGAACAAATGAAACATCACCAATAGCAGGAGGATCACCCATGACATCTTCATCTCTCCAGATTGGTACAATGTACCTTTCTTCAAATAATCTTTTGATGGCTTCACATTTTGTTCCTTTTGAATCAGCTCGGGAACCAATAATCTATAAGGCATTTAATAATGGTTTACAATATGCAAATATGAAAACTCAAAATATTTAAATTATCCAGTTTGTTTAAGTTAAGACCTGATAAGGCGTCAGTTCCTCGAAATTCTTCACAGCAATATCACAACAAGGATGAGAAAGAAGTAGTTCCACGCATTCAACATTGTTAAATTTACACGCATAATGGAGAGGCGTTTCCTGTGTCATCTTATCGGGCGTGTTTAGATAGCAATTAACCAGTTGCTTCGTACTGTACCTGTAAGAAAATGGGACATTTAAAATTAGATTAAATCGACCCATAATAAAATATACTCTAATTTACACCAAAATGTATACATCTTTGCAAATTCACAGTATTCATACCTTCTTTGCTCTGGACCAACAGTTGGATAAATTCGCTCCATGAATTCCAAACTGGATATCAAGTTCAAGATGTGTTGCAGGATGTCAGAGTTGTTACATTTCGCTGCCAAGTGCAACGCATTGTATTTGCATCCTTCATGCAGCGTGGTTGGAACTTCAGTGTCCGTTACCAGAAGACTTGGATTCTTTTCATTTCGCATGCGAACTATCTCGTTTTGCTTCCTTGAGATTTCCTGTCCCATCATGAACAAGTCACGAGCTTCAGGAGATTTCATTGCAGGGGCACCAAGGCATGACTCAATCGCCGACAAGGAAGAACGGTCTAAAATTTTAAAAGAAATCCACATTACTTAATTCCCCAATAATACGCAGGTCACATTCACAATGGATAATTTTTATTAAATGATTCTTATCACTCAAACATTAAACTAGACATTGAATTACTTACTTCTTCGTTTCGGCTCAGCAACCTTAGGAGATAGATAGCAGACGGTATCTTGAGAAAACTTAATTGTTTCCGTTGCCCACTTCATGGCTTCCTCAACACTACTTCCGGCATGGAACCTTGCTCGAGGATTCCGCTTCATGATAGTTGCCAACTCTTGAGATGATGTGACGGACATTGACGCGTCTGCATTAACAAAAAATTAAACCACTTTCTGTATTAAATAGTTCACTTTTTTTAATTAGTTTAATACGTATGAAATGAAACGAAACGAACAGAAAATACTCACCATTTGACACAGCTTGGTCTTCAGAGGGGATGACGACGTAGGAAAGTCGTTTTGAAGCACTGTTATTGTTATCGGCTTCGGGTTCGTTGACATTCAGAGACCCATTTGATGAACAACTCATTATTGCTGTTGAAAAACAAAGTCAAACAATTGGTCCTAACTTCAAACTTTACGATAAAAACTTAGAACTACATACAATAATCCTGGTTTTGTTATCAAATTGAAAGTGTTTGGAATACTACATTTCACTCAGCTGCCAAAAACATCATTGCCGCCACTTTGTTCTCTTTGTTTGTTTTGGGGAAAAGCGTCGTACCACGATATGATACACGGATAGTGTTCATAGGTTTGAGAAGATGTTGATGAGAGTTTGTGTTGGTTGAGTTGAGATACACTTGTATGTATATTATTTATTCTTTCATTTTTTGTGCTCCCCTTCTGGGAGCTTTGACCTGTTCTAATTTGTATTATTCATATCGTCTGGGAAATCCCCATGATCCTAATTTGTTTGTTTGACTGTCGAATGAGGACTGATTCATGTTAATAATGATAAGCTACGATTTCTTATGAATACTTTAAAGGTTAATGCCGTGTCATTGCTCTGTTCTAATTCACTTCCTCGGTGCCTATAAAAGGCAACCGAACCATAATGTTAATGTCCATTATTCTTCTTACACTGGTCCATTATTCTTCTTACACTGGTCCAGTATTCCTCTTACACTTGTCCATTCTTATTCTTCTATTGGTCCGTTACTATCTTCACACTTATCTAGAAAGACTCAGTAAAACCACAAGACTATGTCTTGTTAACCTTTGACTATTAATCTCACGTTTCCCCACTTCATTTCACATATCATTTTATTACTCTCGTTTATAGCAAGGTATGCATTTCATTTCCATGCACAAGCCATTGGTAGGAAACATACAGCTAAGCTATTTCATCTCCAACTCCAAGCATAGGCAAGGAGCGAGCTACACACAATTCAAATCATCATCATTTTACATGAGCCCAATGCTCATCACATCCTTTTTACCATTTTTTACTATTTTACTTTTCTGAACTATCGAAGATATCTTTTAACTTACACACTAACATTTTTGGTCCTTCTTTTCGAACCGTGATGTTTTAAACATCGGATTGAGCTAGTGACTATTGCTCACATGTTTTTAATTATCTACGCGCAAACTCTAATATATTAAAAAGGTTGCAAGTGAATGTTTAGTTTTGATTCCATCGTCAACATGACCACCCCACTTCAAAAAGCAGTTATCGACAGGACGACACTGGAGATGAAGATTGACATCATCGAGCGAAAGGTAGCAAGCCATGCCGCCATCCCGTTATCCAGTGGTTCCGTCGACCTCTTCATCAAGAAGACAGAAGCAGCTGTCACTGCACTCAACGAAATCCACCTTAGGATTGCCCACCTCGCTCCACCTGACATTGATGATCACTTAATTGTTTTTGTGGCATGGAATGAGAGGTTGGATGATGCAGCAACAGCCCTTCATGACATCAAGTTAGAAGCAGCAGCAGCAGCAGTGATAGCAGCACCACCAGTACCACTTCCTCCACCTCGTCATCATCATCTCAAATTACCAGAAATCAAACTACCTGCATTTGATGGAAAGTATGAAGACTGGCCATCATTTGAGGACCTCTTCACAGCAACAATCGACAAAAACACCTCCCTTTCGGATGCTCAGAAACTACAATATTTGAAAACGTGCACCACTGGTGAGGCAAGTAATTTAATCAAATCCTTTACCGTCACCGACTGCAACTATGCAGAAGCATGGACGCTATTGTCCACTCGTTTTAACAATAAACGTGAGATTATTTATTCATTATGTAAGAAGATTTTATTTCAACAACATTTGAAGAATGAATCAGTTTTATCCCTTCAACAACTTCTCAACACAACCATGGAATGCGTACGATCCCTGCGAGTCTTGGGCCGACCCGTGGACACTTGGGATGACCTCCTGGTGGTAACTATTGTTGAGAAAATGGACCCTGACACCAAGTCAGAATGGGCTAAGTCATTATCAGGGACTGCAGCCACCAAACTCAAGGAACTGGAAGAATTCCTTGAGCGCCACATCAGATCACTCATCGCCAAAGGATCCATGACCAACAAGGTCAATCTATCATCCTCATCAGCAGGAAACTCATCAAGCAGAAACAATCATCAGCAGCCTCGCAGTTACGCTCGAAGCCACTTTGCAGGAGCACCACAGTGCAGTCTTTGCAAGGCCCCTCATTATCTGTTCCAGTGCACCAAGCTACTGGAAATGCAGCCCTCCATGCGGATGACAGCAGTTCGGAAGACAGCAGCATGCACCAACTGCCTCCGGGAAGGTCACAACTTTAAAAATTGCAGCAGCAAACACACTTGTAGAGTGTGCAACAGAAAGCATCACTCGCTTCTTCACGCCCCAGCTAGCCAAGCTACCACAAATGGGATTGGAAATCCTTCTAACGGTCAAGCCATTCCTCCTCAGCAACATGTGAATACGAACACAGCAAGTTCTGTCCAATCATCATCTTCCCAGGTTTTACTGAAAACAGCCATTGTTTCAGTCAAGAACAAGTTTGGAAGAAATCAGCCGTGCAGAGTGTTGTTGGATGATGGCTCGGAAGCATCATTCATAACAGAATCCTGTGCAAACAGTCTTGGTTTGCCACGTCACGTTACTAATATTTCTATTACAGGCATCTCAGCCAATGAAGCAGCTCATGTGAAGTGGAAGGCAACCGCCTCCCTACATTCATGCGTTGAAAATGCAGCAGTCGATGTGGAACTCCTCCTCCTACCAAAGGTCACAGGAACACTTCCCCGGGTGGAAGTCGATTCTACTCACTGGTCTCATTTGTCAACACTACAACTGGCAGATCCGTTGTACTATCGCGCTGGAGACGTGGACATTCTCCTTGGTGCTGATGTGGTCGCTTCAATTATGGGAGAAGGCAGAATTGAGGGTCCAGTCAATGCTCCCATTGCTCAGAATACAATATTCGGATGGGTTCTCTCTGGTCGGGTTAGTACACTGCAACAACAAATAATTCGTTCCAATTATGCAACATGTCGATTAGAAGAGTTAGTGGATAAATTTTGGAAGATTGAGGATTTACCAAACAGGAAGCCATTAACAAAAGAAGAATCAGCTTGTGAAGCCCACTTTGGACGCACGTTCACACGCAAACCTGATGGAAGATACGTTGTTCGTCTCCCATTTCGAAATCCTCACTCCGACATCAGTATTGGAGAAACCCGTGTGCTAGCAGAGCACAGACTGTTCCAGTTGGAGAAACGTCTCGCTCGGAACCCTGATCACCACCTGGAGTACAAAAAGTTTATGAGGCAGTACATCCAGATGGGCCATATGGAGTTAGCACCACCACTAATCTCTACAGCAAACGTTTACTACATCCCACACCATTTCGTGTTGAAGGAAGATAGCAGCACTACAAAATTAAGAGTTGTATTCGATGCCTCCATGAAGTCCAAGCAAGGAATTTCCCTCAATGACGTTCTCATGGTGGGTCCAACTGTTCAAGATGACCTGTTCACCCTTCTAGTTCGGTGGAGATGTTTCCTCATCGCTCTCAAAGGAGACATTGAGAAAATGTTCCGTCAGTTTGAGGTGCACCCCGATGACCGTGACTTCCAGCGCATATTGTGGAGAGACGAAACAACACAACAAATCGTAGAATACATCTTAAATACTGTTACGTATGGAACCGGACCGGCCCCCTACTTGTCCACCCGTTGTCTCGAGCAGCTTGCGAAGGATGAAGCGAAGAGATTTCCTAAAGCAGCCAAGGTCATCAATTCAGATTTGTATGTAGATGATTTACTCAGTGGTGAGTCATCAACTTCAACAGCAATTTCCCTCACCAAGGAGATTATCGAGTTAGTCAAAGCTGGAGCCATGAGCATCAGAAAATGGTGTAGCAACGATCCGGAAGTGATGGAGTCCATTCCTGAGGAGCTGAGAGAGACTGGAGCATCCCTTACTTTCGATGAAGACGCTGCCATCAAGGCACTAGGAATCAGTTGGCAGCCAGCCACTGATAATTTCACATTTTATACGAAAACAAAGCCGTTTATCTCCACCAAGAGAGAGCTGTTATCCGAAATCAGCAAAACATTCGATCCATTAGGATGGTTATCCCCCTTCACCATATCAGCCAAAATCTTATTTCAAGACTTGTGGCAAGTTTCTAAAGACTGGGATGAACCAATCAATCAACATTTCCAATCGAGATGGTCAGAATACCAACAGCAACTTACCGAGTTATCTTCCCTCCAGATTCCGAGATGCATCACTTACGCAGGAGTAGTTGAACAACAATTGTTTGGTTTTTCTGACGCATCAGAGAAGGCATATGCAGCCGCCGTATATCTTCGTTCCGTTCTCCCCAATGGAGATATCAGATGTCACTTGATTGCAGCCCGAACCCGTGTTTCCCCCTTGTCATTTACTTCAATCCCACGGCTTGAGCTCTGTGGAACAGTTCTACTTTCCGAGCTCATTGATTCAGTGACTACAGCGTTACCATTTAAATGTTCTATTTACTGCTATACAGATTCAATGATTGTCCTCAAGTGGCTGTCATCATCATCACGGCGATGGAAAACGTACGTGGCAAACAGAGTAGCAGCCGTCCAAGAGGTCGTCCCCAGCGAGCTGTGGCGTCACGTAAGGAGTCAGGACAACCCAGCTGATCTCCCCAGTAGAGGAATACCATCCTCAGAACTAATCTCATCATCCTTGTGGTGGCATGGGCCAGCGTGGCTATGCACCGATTCCTTCCCAGTTAGCTGTGATCAACTCAACACGGAGGCTGTAGTTGAGGAAGAGAAAAATACACTACTTGTCCATGTAGCTACAGCATCCAAGGAACCAAGTTGGAGCTCATCCTACATTTCAAGATTTTCATCATTACGTAAGCTTGTCAATTCTACAGCAATACTTCAACTATTCATTAAATATTTACAAGAAAAACGGAAGCCAATCCAAGTCAAGTTTATCAGCCCAATACTGAAAGCTCAAGCAACCGCCAGTCTCATCCTCCTCGTCCAGAAGGAAGCATTTCCCCAAGAAATGCAGCAGCTGAGAAGTAAACAAGAAGTCAAACCCAACAGCAAGTTGATATCACTCACCCCATTCCTTGACGCACAAGGAATAATTCGTTCAGCAGGAAGATTACAAAATGCACCTGTTCCAGATGATGTGAAGCACCCAGTCATCCTTCCCAAACACCATTATTTTTCTGGTTTAATCATTAATGATGCTCATATTCGTCATTTTCACAGTGGAGTCTCACTTACTCATGCAGCAATTCGTCAAGGATACTGGATATTAGGAGCCAAGGACATCATTCGTCACCATGTTCGGAAATGCATTAAGTGCAGAAGAGTAAAAGCAACAACAATGTCGCAGCTAATGGGTCAACTTCCTGTAAATCGCGTTACAGCTCATCGCCCGTTCCTGCATTCTGGAGTCGACTTTGCTGGGCCCTTCAACATCAAGATGAGGAGAGGAAGAGGAGCAGCAGCCGACAAATGCTATTTTGCCATTTTTGTTTGCATGTCAACCAAGGCTATACATCTGGAAGCAGTCACTTCCCTCACCACAGACGGATTTATTGCTTGCTTCCGCCGTTTCACATCCAGGAGAGGAATCTGCAGTCACATGTATTGTGACTGTGGAACGAACTTTGTCGGAGCCAACAAGGAGCTCCGTGAAGATTTGAAGAAAATTGAGTTATCTATGCAACAGCAATTGTCCCACCTTGGGACCACCTTCCATTTTAACCCACCAGCAGCGCCCCATCAAGGAGGACTCTGGGAAGCTGGTGTGAAGAGTGTTAAATTTCACATGAAGCGAGTAGTAGGAAGCAGCAATCTTACATTCGAGCAGTTTCAAACTCTACTCTGCAATATTGAAGCATGTCTCAACAGCCGTCCCTTGTGTCCATTATCTGATGATCCTCAGGATTTTGGAGCCCTCACCCCAGGTCACTTTCTGATTGGAGAACCACTCACCGCAGTTCCAGCACTAGATTTGACTGACATCAACCCCAACCGTTTGAGCTACTGGCAGGAGGTTCAGCAGCGGAGCCAACACTTTTGGACCAGATGGCAGTCGGAGTACATCACCACCTTGCAGCAGAGGCACAAGTGGACTAAAAAAGGAGCCAACCCCGCCGTAGGAGATTTGGTCGTCATTCGAGAAGATAATCAACCTCCCACTCAGTGGAAATTAGGTCGTATCATAGCAGTTTCGCCCGGAGCGGATGGTCTAGTTCGGAAAGCAGTCGTACGAGTCGTTATCAACCATAGGTCGAATCCAGTAAAGTATGGAGAGCTCACCCGCCCTATCACGAAGCTAAGTCCTTTGATTAACAGTGATGAAATGCAATAAGATTTGTTTTTTCTTTTATACAAAATTCTGGTTAAAGTTATATTGTTTGTTTCCAGGCGGAGGTCATCCTTTTGAAGCCATGCTCATCATCATATTCAGACGCGGCCCCCAAAGGCTAGACAGTTCTGTCCCGTACCCGTCAAATCCCCTCGTGAGGATGCTGCATGGTAGATCAAGGACCCTCCAAATGCCTGTCTCATTTATTTTTCAAGTCCAGTAGTTTGTATTATGTTGTATGAATCTTATGCAGAGTAGTTGCTGCAATATCTTGCAGGGCCGGGAGTGTTCATAGGTTTGAGAAGATGTTGATGAGAGTTTGTGTTGGTTGAGTTGAGATACACTTGTATGTATATTATTTATTCTTTCATTTTTTGTGCTCCCCTTCTGGGAGCTTTGACCTGTTCTAATTTGTATTATTCATATCGTCTGGGAAATCCCCATGATCCTAATTTGTTTGTTTGACTGTCGAATGAGGACTGATTCATGTTAATAATGATAAGCTACGATTTCTTATGAATACTTTAAAGGTTAATGCCGTGTCATTGCTCTGTTCTAATTCACTTCCTCGGTGCCTATAAAAGGCAACCGAACCATAATGTTAATGTCCATTATTCTTCTTACACTGGTCCATTATTCTTCTTACACTGGTCCAGTATTCCTCTTACACTTGTCCATTCTTATTCTTCTATTGGTCCGTTACTATCTTCACACTTATCTAGAAAGACTCAGTAAAACCACAAGACTATGTCTTGTTAACCTTTGACTATTAATCTCACGTTTCCCCACTTCATTTCACATATCATTTTATTACTCTCGTTTATAGCAAGGTATGCATTTCATTTCCATGCACAAGCCATTGGTAGGAAACATACAGCTAAGCTATTTCATCTCCAACTCCAAGCATAGGCAAGGAGCGAGCTACACACAATTCAAATCATCATCATTTTACATGAGCCCAATGCTCATCACATCCTTTTTACCATTTTTTACTATTTTACTTTTCTGAACTATCGAAGATATCTTTTAACTTACACACTAACAGATAGTATCTGACTTTGTGTGGGAAATGGCATAATTTTGATGCATCACAACCTGAGTGCAAGCATCCCATTTAGACAAAGTCGTTGCACGACCATCTCAAAAATCAATTTTTTTGTGCTATATCAAAAGACCACGCAAAAATATTAGATGCGTATTTTTTTTCTAGCCGGGGTATGTTGAGACAACGGAGCTGGGGCTAACTGAAGTTGAAACACCATAAATCGATTTACTCCAATATGCATTGACCGATTGACCTGAAATTTGGTATGGGACATATTGACTGAATTCCCCATAGGGTATTTTTCTCGGATTTTTGAAATTCAATTTTTGAGCGGGAGATTTCAAATTTCAAAAATTCAAAAAAATTTTGCAACTCAAACAAAGTAGTAGAAAAGTGATCACTACTAATGAAAAGAAATAATCAATAAATACTAAACAAAAAATTGACCGTTAAAAATTTCAAACTTGGCGCCAACGCCATTTGTTACCAAACTGAACATTTTAGTTCATAATCTTATAGCAGACGTCAAAATATACACATTAAAAAAATTTCATCGAAATCGGTTGACTAATTCCTGAGATATTTGAGTCTACAGGTTTTTTGACCGTTAACTATATTTTTCATACACGTAAGTGTATACGTATACGTAATAAACTGCTAGTAAGCAGGCCAGAGACGTAGCTGAAACAGGCGTTGAGTGATCACCTCCAAACCCCCTCCCCCACGTCCACCAAATCTCCTCCACCACCTCTCTCTCTATACCCACCTCTGCGATCCTCTCCCAACGTAGTCAAAGCATTACTTGTAGAATTCCATTCTGGATTCTAGATTTATGTACAAGCACATGATTCCGGATGTATACACAAGAACATCCATACGGATACTATGCAATTCTTACGTATACGTATACGTTTCAGCCAAATCGATGAGTTTCTGAACTCTAACGCCTATAACTTTTGAACCGTTTGACCGATTTGGCTGAAAAGTATTCCCAGAGGTCCTCTTGAGTAGTGCTACCTGTGTACCAAATTTCGTCCAAATCGGTCAATGTATGTGACCAGGAGAGTGCGTAAGGACAGACAGACAGACAGACAGTTTTAGTAAAACCACTACTTCACTGAATACTCAGCTACGTAATAATTGCATAGCATCCGTGTAGATGAGCTTGTGCATACATCTGGAATCATGAGCTTGTGCATAAATGCAGAATCCGGAATGGTATTATGTGTTTACTACGTTGGGAGAGGATCGCGGAGGTGGGTTTAGAGAGAGAGGTGGTGGAGGAGATTTGGTGGACATGGGGGGAGAGGGTATGGAGGTGATCACTCAACGCCTGTTTCAGCTACGTCTCTGGCCTGCTTACTAGCAGTTAATTTTATTAATATAGTTTCCATTGAAAACTTTGAGTCAAAATGAGAAAGGTTATTTTGGGTCAGATATAAAAATGAAACATTACCGTTGCAATTAACGAGTAATCCATTGTAAACCAGCCGTAGCAATTTATTCCAATCTCATTCCCATTCGGTATATCCATAAGTATTGTAGAAACGTCTGAGGGGTCTTTACAAATCTTTTCAAATCTACGCTTCCTATCTGTCAACATGTCTTTTATTTGTGCTGTCTGGTAGCAAAAAATAATTAAAAGTTAAACTTTATTTTACTCAACAATATTTAAGATATTTGATCATTTACACCGGAATTTGTGCACATGAAGCCTTTGCGCAAGCAGCTGCAGCAATGAAGACAATTTTGTGAATAGTAATTATCCACAAGCAATAGAAAATTAGACCAGACTGTAGATCAGAAAAGGATGCCAAAAAGTATGGCAAAAACGGGATTATAGAGAACACAACAAGCGACGCAAATCGAGGTTGGATGCATTGGTTAATGCATTTCGATAGCGACTTCAGCTTCAGGTATTCTTCTAGAAGCTTTTTAACCCAACATAACATTACTAAATCGATTGAAAGCAATAAATGAATTCACCTGTGAGTTGGGCATTCATTTACCTCAATTTCATTCAAATTATCTGACGCAGCTTCGATAGTACTAATAAAACTATTCATATTTGAATCGAAGAACAGCACAAATACATAATTAAAAAGGAGGATTGTGAAGTAAGTAACCAGTACGTGAATGCTGCACATGAATGCAATATAACTCAAAACAAATTTGGAAAATGAGTTTTCCTCCGTTATAATTGGGTGGAGAAACGGTAAAAGTTTTAAGACATTAGTTAGCACAGTGTTATAAGTAGATGTAGATTCGACTATCGCTTGAATTCCGTCAATGGAAAATGGATAACTGTAAAAGGTAAACAGAAAGTTTCCTAGATGAATTCCCAAGATTAATGAGAATGGGAACAGTATCTAGAAACAAAGAAATTAAGACTTGTGGTAAAATGCATTGATTGAATAATATATTGATTTCGAATAAATATTGCCGATTAAACAGACAGAACATTATATCCCAGGTCATCCGATTATATAATGAAGAAACTATCACCTTAGCAAGTTTTATGTCGTCACCAGTTGCTTTCTCCTTCATTACCGTGAGCATCCTCGTGAAATGCGATTTTCTCCAGATTAACGCGTGTAAAATCATGCTACGGCTAAAAATAGAATCTAAATATCTGAAAGCTTCAAAACAAAGTTGCAAATCTTTCTTATCGGAAGAAACTTGAAGGATGCGGGTACCATCTTTGATTATCAAGAATATTATTTCCAATACCAGTAGAATTATGACGGTTATCTAAAATGAAGATTTAATAAGCAGTTAATGAAATAAACGGTTTGATTTTTTGCCTTAGAGTTAAGTTTTTGTGTCTCGTATTTATAAATGTAACCTTTTGAGGCAGAAATTCGACAATACGGAATTCCTCATAAACATAATCCCATTTAAGCGTATAAGGGGATGCGAGGAGAAAGTAAGAAATGTCGAGTATAGATTTAACATATTGAATTCCTTGACAACTAAACTTCATAGCCATAGCCGGTTTGCTACTTATAATTGGCTCTATTTTAGTTTCACTTACTGCTGAGGATTTTACAGCAGGTATGAAAATACTTCGGACTTCATTCGCAGCCGTTTCCCAAGCTGCAGCAAGTGGAAATATCGAGGGTACACATACAAATTCATGAAATTCAATAGTTTCAAACTGTGTCAGCTTTCTAATAATTTACTCAAAAAACTGTTCGCAATCAACTTAAAAAGCAGGGTGTCATTAATTATTCATCAACATTTGCATACAACTTTTAAGAGCATGATTTGGAATAAATGTGTTTGCAAACTGAATAAATTCATTCATTCATTATACAATGTCTGGTTTTCATTCTCTAACAAAACACATCGTTTAAGATCGTGTATTCGAATTCCAATAATGCATAATGCAAGATCAATCAAACTAATTGAATATTATGCTGAGCTGGAAAACTACTTGGAATAACAAACCAACTACGCTTCTTATAAAATGGATGGCACATAGTCTACCTAGAACCAGTAATGGGCGATGATTTTAAATTAATCACGAGAATGGGGAAAAGGTGGGGCGGAAATTATAGTTTTTCACACATAACATACCAGCCTAATCTTTGGCTTGAAGAAGTATAATAGCAAACGTAACTCTCGAGAGAATGGTCAGGCCTGTGACAATTGGAGAGATTGGATTTGGCTGGTAATAAGTTTGTGAGTACCTTTTGAGGATTAATTAAGTCACCCCGAACACTTTCTCCGAATGGATCCACATCTCCGAGTTATGGCAGATTTATTTTTTAGGATTCAGTGTTTGATATTTTTATTTTTGCTTATGGTATTTAACATTGAGAAACTTAGGCTAAACAGGATAATAAGGAGCAAGAAAAACATCAACTACAACCAAAATTACGATAGATAGGAAGTTCATCTCATCAAAGCGACCTGCCACGAGTACATTGTAGATACCAATCACGCACGCAAGCTGTGTAGCGATCAATGTAGTTTTCAAGATTCTTTATAAAAATGAGATATGGGCATGCATGCGTAGGGGGTCCTGGACGCTTTTTGATGGAGTGTGAATGTGATGTGTGGAGAGTGCAATGTGAGCTATACTTTGTCAAGCTTGCTTTTTTGACTCGTAACTCAAACATTCGCAGTCAATGTTTCTCTTCTAAGCCTCTCTCAACACTGAAAGTTTTTTTATACATTTTCAGAAAACTCACTTAATAATATTGATGTTAAACAATTAAGTAAGTACTGAAAACTAGTCAAGTGAGTTCATCAACTTAGCCGAACACTGTTATGATGTGAAGTAGAGTATGAGACCACACCAACAACCGAGTTTAAATTTTAAGTAACTTACGATTAGTTGTATTCGTTATGTTTTGTAACTACAAAAACGGATTTCTGCATTATTTAGAAATGATGAATAAAGCATTTATATACATAGATGCATCAAAATTATTAGGAATACTTTCAATTTATTTATTCGTTTTATAATTATCAACAATGATGTGACACTCAAACCATTACAATTTAGTTTTCTTTACTGTTAATACAAATACAACTAGGAACCAAAGAACTAAACATTATTACAATAACATCCGCAAAAAGGTGCAGGAACTTATCAGAAAAACGAAAAAGCTTATCATTTACTTACATACAAACTGCAAAGTTAATAAATCCACTTTCAAGAAAAGCCCATGTCGCTGAAACTCTCCCTTTCCCTCTTGACTCTTTTCATTTTCCTTCCCGTTCAGCTCAAACATGCGACGATGGTAACTTTTTTGAAACCTACCAAAAATGTATGACCCTTCAATACCTAACGTCATGAGAGACGGGATCAGTGACCAAACGTTCGAGTTTTCCATTCGTTCCTCAAACCGATAAAACTGAACTACACTCCCTTTCCAAGGGCGTATTTGAACGAATTTCAAATCCAAATGTCTCAACGAGGGTAGCTGAGTAAATGGGTCAAGAGGTCCGAAATAAGTGTTCCACGAAAGTCTCTACAGTTTCGTTAGATTGATCCTGAAACCTTTCTTCTCATTACTCAAAGTCAATCCTTCTTCTTCACCAAAGTAGGCTGGTGTAAGTAGTTCGACATCCTTCAGGGTGTCTGCAAATACTTCCAAAAATTGTGATAAGTTGTTGAAGAGCAATGAACCGACGCCAATCGACATAGTTTGGATGAAAAAAGTCCAACACAACTTTCCTCAATAGTGGGCGCTTCTCCGAAGCCAGGAATAGACCTAAATCTCCCAAACTAATTTTGACTTCCATTACCTCCAGGTTTTGAAATCCGTATATAAAATCAGCAAATCTATTTTCCAAATCTACTCGCTTGATTTGATTAGGGTCGCAGCATTTCAAAAATGAGTCAATCATGACATTAGGTAGTTTAATCACCACAATTTCTAAATTTGCCAGCTGTGGTAGCCGCATTCTCCCACCCCTCATTTCCTCGTCCTTGTTCACGTACCGAATTTCCAATTTCTTGAATTTTGGCAAATGTTGTATGCAGCGTCCCAAGATGCGCGGAATACTAATGATGTAGAGCGAGCGATCTACGCGTTCCTCAAACTCATCCCAATCCATGTTTTCAAAATCAATACACACAAAATGGACCTGATGGCCAAACTTGTGCAGTAGCTGGATCACACGGTGATGTCAATAATCTCCGAAGAGATCTGGAAAAGGGTCTCCCTCTTCTTCATCTTCTACTTCATCTTCATCGAAATCTTCAAAAAATGTCTTGTAAGAAGTTTGTAATCCTTTTAGAAGAATAAAAGCAGTTGGTCAGTCCTGGAATTAGGTGGGTTGAGATGCAGTCCTCTGAATCAAGTTGTAAATGTTGAGGGTGAGACTGGTAGGCGTTATCTAGTGCATTCTTCCACGATCGGCAAACTTGGCGGCATTCCAACAATGCAGTTCCGGGCAAATACTTCAAAAGCAAAGGAACAACCTAGCGGGGATTAAAAAATATTAATTTTGTGTTTACTTTGGAGCTTTCTCTTTATCATGATCATGACAGGTTTATATAATGGATAACTAATTATTACCTCCGGAAAAAGAATCCGAGTCCTTTGATTCATTAACCAGTGTTGTCACTTGGGATACGCTCGAAAGCAGCTGGCCACGTCTTCATCGCTCAGCATTCCAAATATTTTTAACCCAGTCTAAGTGTAGACAAAGTAAGAAATATTAGCATCAAACCACTTGTTTTTCTACTTTGAACAATGTTGAAGGTCATCATACTTTCCTACCAATATTACATAATTTGCAGAAATACATTTAAGAGTTCTAACCTCCTCTACCAAAGTGTCCACCGGAAACACTGGTGCTACCACCACCACCACTTGCGCATTATTCGCCAAGCCTTGTTCAGCTTCACCGTCTTCATTTTCAACCCTTCCAGCTGTTACAACTGTGCCTTTAGATGATGATGATCCATCCTGGAATACTTGGACATCTCCAGTTTCCTCAGCACACATTCTTTTCAAAATAAAAGTAATATACATAGTAAAAAACGAGAGCATCATTTGTCAATTGTTAGAAACCGTCTGTTCAAATTAATTAAATATGCTCCGGAATAGAATAACAAATAATGAAGATCAGTCAACACTGGACACTTACCGACTGCTTTCGAACTCTTCTTTTTCCACTTGTTTCAAATCTTGCCTGATCCTTTTCATTGTTGGTTGTGTCAGGCTCAGGGTTAGTAGGTAACTGACGAAACTGAAGAAAACAAATGTTGTCTGAATGTAACAAATAAAGTTAAAAAAATTTAATTGGGGATCAGTTCAAATAACTAAACAATGAGCAATAAGCGGGTTTTGAAAAAAGTGTAATTAACTGGTTTCCTCTTTTCTCTTTGAAAAAATTAAAATCTTGTTCGATATCTGCTATCTCCTATCACACTGTAGTTTTCATCACAATGATGTAATGCAATCTACACGACAGATGATTTCATAAGATACTATACTACTAGTACGAGCATGTACTTGCGCACGCAATTCATTATGAGCATTGGCTAGTTTGTTTCCTATGATGTTGTTCTTAAGCAAGATTCAAAACAGGGCCAAACTTGTGTATTCATGATTGAAAATCTTTATCTTTCCAAGCGCAAGTTTAAAAAAGTTGAAATAATTCTGGATTCATGAACTGACTTTAAAGGTTTCTCATTGTGATGAGTACTAATTAAAAAGAAAATTCAATTGACGATTTAAATCTGGAAATGAGGCTGAATATTACAACCAAATCACAAATGCAAATGCTGGGAGCGCCTTACACTAAAACTCTCTTCTATAACACGAATTACTAATAAATATTTGTGTTTAACACTTTTTGGGATGTAATGAACATTTGGGTTTATGACAATGATGTTCTATGGTTAGTCAAAACAACTAAAATGTAGTTTTATAATTAGGGCACGTTAATGTTTTTTATTTATAATCATATAGGTTGGGAGTTGTGCAGCTCAGCGAGCACACGCACATTCTGCTCTGCTGGTGCTGAATAAATTTAATATTTAATTTTCGGACAGAAATAGTGACTACAAAAATTACGAAAGACAAGCACTATATCAAATAAACATCATAGTTTCCGAGTAATATAATTTTAATTTCATAAAAAAGGTCTTAAGACCCGTTTTTATCATTTCAAAACATACTGATATTTTTGGAGGCTATCGCTGATCTCAAGTCGAAAAGATAGCCATACCTATCCATGTATCCCTTTGTTTGGAAGGAAGGAATCACCTGCTGCTCACATACCTGCAATACTAAAGAAGGAAGAGCCAATGAAGAGAAATTTAACCAAAAGTCACTGGTGTGTGCCTTTATTGTGTGTAGCTTAATTTGAATAAAACTGACTAACTGAAAACCAAACTATCCGCAAATTAGCCGCACACAGCGGCACACATCAGCCTGACTTGCCAGAAGGCAAGCATATATCTTTTTAGTTTTTAAACAATGACGTAACCGAAAAAAATCAGTACAGACTATCTCTCCTAATATTTTCTTATTTGATTTATCGTTTTAAACACAATAACCGCAATACGACAAAATGATTATCGGACACTGTGCAGTCTGCAAAGAGGAGGTGAATGGAAGGCACAAAACCGTAAAGTGCAACAGCTGTACAAACGTCTTCCACACTGCAGCATCCAGAAATTGCATTCCACTGGATTTTAGGATCAACATTGGAACAGATTGGAAATGCCCCAGCTGTATCTCATCAACCCAACGCCAGTCAACATCGCCTTCGTCAAATCTACTTTTTCCGGATTCATTTTTCTCAACAGAAGAAGAATCAATATCAGAAGTGAAATCACCAACCTACACGCCGAAGCTAAAAAAAGGATTAAAATTCTGCCACATTAACATTAACGGTATTAAATCTAAATTCACGGAATTATATGATCTACTCTCTTTTGAAAGTAATATTATGTACTTAGGAATTACAGAATCTAAACTGGATCCAAAAAGGGATAAAACTAACGATTTTTTAATTCCTAATTACAACATACTTCGCTACGACGGAACAACGAAAGAAGGAGGTGGGTCTATGATATATATCCACAAATAGAAATAGTTGATTTGCCCACCCCTCCACCAAACTTAGTTGAGTGCAATATAGTTTGTATTAACAGGTTAGGGGTGAAACCAATTTTTATTACGTTGATCTACGTTCCTCCGTACGACGTAAATGATAAGTTCTTCGATTTTTTTTAAGAAAATAAATAAATTTTTATGCAATAATGATGCTCAGATATTATTCTTGGAGACTTTAATGTCAATTTACTTGATTGATCAACAAATCAAGACAAATTCAAAATGTATAGTATAGCTAAAGAACTAGATCTTCAACCAATGATCGATTGTCCAACTAGAATAGCTACCACAAAAAGTGGAACATTATCCAAAACCACTAGTAGTTTATTAGATCATGTTTACTTAAATAACAAGCACAAGTTTCAACACGGTACTTTAGATTGTGGCTCTGACCATCTATTAACTTAAGTATTTATGAAGAAAATTAAAATTCATTGTAGACCAGAGATAATTGAAACGCGCGCTTTTTATAAAATTGATATAGAAGATTTTGAAAAAGATATCAGTAAAGTGAATTGGTATACCCTACTGGGAAATAAAAATATCAACATAAATTTTGTAGTGTTTGAAAAACAAATCCTAGCTTTTCTAAATAAACACGCACCGCTCAAAAAGCGTTTGGTAAAAGGCAAAGGAGAGCCATGGATGAAAAACGAGCTACGCTGTATGATTGGCGATCGCGAACGATTAAAATCTAGCAAACATTTTTGTACTGATGTAAATCTTCAAAAACAATGGCAGCAGCTCAGAAACGAAATAAATATTAGAATTCGTGCGTTAAGAAACAAGTACGTTAGTTCCAAATTTAGTAAATTGAGTGATTCTTGTAGTATATGGGAGTTGTTTAACTCGATTACGAATTTCAGATCTAAATCCAGTTTACCAATTACTAAACTCATCGATAGTACAGGAAATCTAGTATATAGTGATAATGGTATAGCAGAACTTTTGGCTAATGAATACATTATAAAGAACTCAGTAAGTGATGTAGGAGTTTTTGGAGCAGAAAATCTGTGATTATGAGGAAGAATATATTCAATGTAATCCAGATTATGAAGTTCCCAAAGCTACCGAAACTGAAATTTGTGAGGCGGTAGCAAATGTTAAGAAAGTTAGGCCAGATAATGAGACGATTCCGAAGAATATTTATAAAACATTTTCCAGTGTTCTATCTGTCCCACTTGTTATACTATTTAACCTAGTGCTCAGTATTTATTGTATTCCAGATGACATGAAAAAGACTTTTGATTGATTGTTATCCATTATATAAAGGGAAACGGAAACACAGTCAAGCCTCTTCGTTTAGAGCTATTTTTAACCTAAAATGTACGACGAAAATTTTTGAGAGATTTTTGTATGTTAGAATTTTCTTTCACACTGTCCAGTTTTTAAACGACTTTCAACGCGGATTCAGGAAACGTAGATCATGTGATACTGGTCTATCAATATTTACTCAAAAAATGTACAACGCTTTGGATGAGCGCAATGGTAAGGGAATAGCCCTATTTGTTGATTTCCGTAAGGCTTTTGATAGCGTGAATAGATCAAAGTTATTGCTTAAATTAATGAAGGAATTTAATATCCCTCCTTACCTTATAAACATCCTAAAAAACTACTTCGAAAACAGGGAGTTCAGAATAATTAACGGCGATTTTTTATCAAGATATTTTAAGCTAGACAACGGATGCTTACCTGGATCGTCTTTAGGACCATTGTTGTTTTCTTTATACACAAATGACATAGGAAACTGCTTAATTATTCCCTTTGTTTTGTTTTATATACAGCCTGTACCAAATATGATGAAGGTTTTAAAATTATTCAGGAGGCTGTAACCTCGCTTGAAACATGGTGCAAGGAAAATGATTTAATTATTAATACGGATAAAACTAAATGTTATTTTATAAGAATCATGATATACAATCGAAAACTCAATGTATGGGAAACAAGTTACGAGTGAAAGTGTATGGGGAAGATATTAAAATGGTTTCCAAATTTAGATACCTAGGCTTGATTGTTGAAAGTAGTCTATCTTTTAAATCCCATTACAGCCATGTAGAAAATAAGATGAACGCCGCTTTAAGTCGCCTGCACAGCATGAAGCGCTTAATGAGTGAAAACGTAATGAAGATATTTCTATCAGCATTTATTATTGATTACGGGTAACCGATTTGGTGCACTCAGTCTGATTTAGAAATAAACAAACTACAAAATAAGATCAATAGGTTTGTGTTCTCCTATTATTAAAATAGATTAGGAAAACGCCGCAAGCGTTTACTAAATTCCGAACAAGATATCTCATGCCTTTTTGAAAGACTCAATTTATTTACAATCATTGAACGCAAGAAAATAAGTACTTTAAAGTTTGTTTTTAAGTTTAGAAGAAATCCTTTGTTTAAAGATTGGTTTAATCAAAGTTACCATTATTCAAAATCTTCTCCAAGTTATAGAGTATGTGCTCATAACTACGAACTGTTTAAGAAGTCAATACAGTGGATCTCCATCAATGAATGGAATGAACTGGTGAGCAAAAAGGTAATATCATTTGACGACAGTCCTTCAATGGAAACATTTGTTGATAGTGTTAAGAATTATTTATTAGAATTTAGAAGCTCGATATTTATATACTATAAATGATGTATTATAATGGCTATGACTAGGTTAAAGTATTATTGGCTGTCCATTATTATTGGAATTCACAATGTTATTTATAATATACATGTAATCCTTTGTTACTATTTACATCCGTAATTACTGGATTTTACATTACTAATTATGTCTGTGTTATTGTAGGGAGACCAGCCTGTTATAAGGTTGATTCAATCAAACACGTTAATAAAGTCAATCCATCAATCAATATTTAATAATTACAAGTTTAAAATTAAATTATAATTGTATGATATTTACTTATGGACGCGACAAAATACAAATGCATTATTAATATTACGTTTCCAGTTCGTCTTCTCAGCTTTCGACATAATTAGAGTCAAGCATTCATTGCATTCTGTGGTTTCACTTTTAGTTTTGTTTCCAGTCTTATTTATCTAATTTTATTCCAAAGTATTACGCTCACACTATTTACAGTAATAACGCCTTTTTTACGTTGTGCTCAGCCATTTTCTAATTCATCATCGGGCAAACTATGACATTTTTACTACTGCGATGCACCTCGTTTGGATCGCTGCGTTAAGCGCCTTCCTCTTTCCATACCTTTTTTTCAAGAGAGCAGCGTTATTCAAGGGCTCAGCCAGCTTATCATTTTGACCCATCGTCTCTAGTCAGGTAAAATTATTTAATCCAACTTCATTTTTTGACAGTTACATACAAATCTCAAGCATGATTGTCATTGTTTGTAGAACTGAACATTCCCCCAAAAGAACTTCGCGTTGACCAGCTCCTGCTCCTACCGTCATTTCAGCAAGCTTCTCCACAATTGGTATCTGCATTGGCGGACCGTTTTTCCGATTGGACGCATTTCATTTAATCTTCGAAGACATTTTACCTGATGCAAAGTACCGGGAGAGGAGCACAATTTTCTGGATTTATTTTATTAGAACCTTGTTACTTGCTGGTTTTTGCGAAACTGCGAGAACTTTAGTTACCGTCGGGTTCTCTTTAATTATATTGGTTAAGAACGCTCACACATATTTAGGAGCACTCTTGTCAGAACGGATGGGCTTCCTATTCTTCCCTCGCCATTACATACGCTTCTTAATTTTAGCTAGTCTTGTTGAACGAGGAATGGGAAGATGGGTATTTTTAGCTGGAACTTCACTTGTATTAGCAGTGATCCTACTGATTTGGCTTGCCATCAGAGGCTCAAAAAACGTACCTATCATCTTTTACATTGCTTCTATGTTTTTTGGTGTTTGTATCCTTCTCATCTTCATTGTTGCGATGAGCATAGTTTCAAATGTTTCCGAACTTTCTAGGAAAGCTGTTAAAAAGTGTGAATGGCAAGTGCGTTATTGTCATAAAAAGACACGGGTGAGCCAAAAAGTTAAAGAAAGCGGTTGCAAAAGAAAGCGTTAAAAACTTATCGACCTCCGTTTGGAACTTTCATGAGGATCGATAAACGTTTCTTTCGAATATGTTTGTAATATTTTACCGATAAGCTGTTAACTTCCTTACTGATATTTTAGATAACAGAAAATCTTTGTTATTGTAATAAAGCGGATATACATATGCAAAACTTGAATTTATTTTTCAAGATGCCCCAGACTACTTATTTCTAAGAAATGAGCAAAGCATTATCATTATATTTTTATAAATATAGTATTTATGAGATTTCTTCGTTTCAGTATATGTTTCCATAATATTAATATATCATTCTTGTACAGTCTGTGTTGCTATATTCCAAGTTTAACTATATTTATGGTAACCTAGAAAAATTAGACTTCATTGTCATTTCAAGCATTTTTTTATCTACAAACCGAATAGTTAAAAAGGGATTTATATGTGGTGTCTGTCTAGGTTCTTGACACATGTCGTCAAGTGCAGCAAGTATTTATGCTCTGTAAAATATCGTCTCTCAGTGTACACATTGATGCGGCTTTCGAACATGGGTGGCCGAACGTGGCCGTATTGAGTGACCATCCATGGGATCGTGGATATCCGTGTTTAAAACTAGACGTGTAAATGCGTTGACTTTGAGAAGCTCCTTGGGTGAATGTTTGCGAGTGTCATCCTGATCATTTTCATTAGAACTGAAAAATTATAGTAGAACAAAAGAAAAGACAATCGTTAACTCAAGTTCTTCCTAATGCTAAGCTGCCATTTCCAAGCTTGGCATTTGAAGGAATGGAATAGGTACTTCGAACGACAGATAAAACAAAACAAGCAAACTAACGTTCCAGGATCAGAGATCATCATTGGACCACTTTGAGGTGATGTAGAAGGATCAGGAGACTCCAACTTCACTTTCAACTGAGTGTCCATTCCCTCCCCCTCTCCAATGGAATCACTTGAGTGCAGAGCGTCCAGCGTTGAACTTGCTCACCCCTTCGTTACCAGAGTGCTTAGAGAAGCTGGTGAAGTTAATTCTGATGTTAGGGAAGTCTTCAATAATTGATAGATTTGTTCATTACTTGACACTACTTTACGCAGCAACTCAACTACTTCAGTTCCGTTTGGAGCAATATCAGCAATATTGCCGGATTCGATAGCACCAGTAGTGACCCATTGCTTCCTTGCTTCTTCATGCGTCGCCAGATACTTTTCTGTCGACTCCAAAACAGGTTTAGCTGGACACTCTATGAGCAATTGGTACATCATGTTTTTATACAACTCAAGGGTTGACCCTGCAAACCACAAGACAAACAGCCAAATCATATGCGATATATCTAATCAATCATGCAACTGATGACCAATAATAACCAACAATACTATTATAAACTTATCCTTACGCCCAGGGTTTCGATCACAAGCCGACAGCACTAGCAACAAGTTTTTAAGTGGCATTTCCTCCACCCATTTTGCATCACAGGCATTACCTTCCAGCTGGAAACATAAGTGACAAGCGAACATACTTTAATTAATCATTCAATCAAATTTATGTACAATACAATGTAATGACAAATACAAAAACGTTTAAACCACTCACTTTAAACAATCAAAAATTTAATATCACTTTGAAATTTAGATTTAAAAACTCACATTGTTAACCAGTTGCAGAGTTGTTCAATCCCAAAATTCTAGGGGTCGGATTGCGGATTATGGGTAAACATTTTACTGGATTGGGATTTCCCTCTTGGATTACCAAGTCCATAAAGTTTTTATAGATTACGGATTATTCAATTTTGAAAAGTTCAAGGCCTGGATTTTGGATTCTGGATTACGTAATCCGTAATCCGGATTATTGGGATTTTTATTATTAAAATCATACAATTTTTCACTATATTTTGGTGTTTAAAAGCGCGCATAATTTATCTTTCCACACAATTGGCATGAAAAAACATAATAAACCAACAAAAAAATCGTGGTTTTGAAATTTTTTGTTATTGTTTACATTTAATGTATGAAATCCAACAGTGTAAGCTTCCAAAAGTGGAAAAAATGCCTTCATTTTTACTAAAATTTAATCCAAAATCCCGGATTGCGGATTACGAAGAAAATAAAGTTCATGAATTGGGATTATGAGTGGATTATAGGCTCCTTCATTGGACCTTTGGATTACGGATTGTGGATTACCAAATCGAAAGTTGGTCTTTCGGATTAGGAGTACGGATTATAATCCATAATCTTAATCCCGCAATCCGATTACGGTAATCCGGGATTTTCAACAACTCTGACCAGATGGTTAAAATCCATCTTGGCACTTTTCCCGTCATCGTTCAACTGACAATGGATAATTGAAAATGAGATCAACAATTAACACTGAGTAATTGTTAACGAATGAGGGACCAATTAACAATTACAGCTAGAGTAAATCAGGCAAACTTGTTTGGTTTAATTAATTAACAAAATGGTTTGACTTTTCTTCCAATCAATAAACTGCTAGTAAGCAGGCCAGAGACGTAGCTGAAGAAGGCGTTGAGTGATCACCTCCAAACCCCCTCCACCCACGTCCACCAAATCTCCTCCACCTCTGCCCTCTAAACTCACCTCTGTGATCCTCTCCAAACGTAGTAAACACATAATACTATTCCGGATTCTGCATTTATGCACAAGCTCATGATTCCGGATGTATGCACAAGCTCATCCACACGTATGCTATGCAATTCTTACGTATACGTATACATTTCAGCCAAATCGAGGAGTTTCTGAACTCATCTACCTATAACTTTCGAACCGTTTGACCGATTTGGCTGAAAAGTATTCCCAGAGGTCCTCTTGAGTAGTACTACCTGTGTACCAAATTTGGTCCAAATCGGTCAATGTATGTGACCAGGAGAGTGCGCACAGACAGACAGACGGACAGAAAGTCTGAGTAAAACCATTACTTCGCTGAATGCTCTCGCTTCAGCTACGTAATAAATCGATCGGTGACCCGATACGACCGCAGCCAACCTTTTTGCTCATATTTTAATCATTTTTTGCACGTTTTACGTTGTCATACATGGTTATTTTTAATGCTGAATCAATTAATAGTGTTTAAATCAGCGAATAATTGCCACTAGGGGTGGGTTCAGTATATCTTGGCCGAGTTTATTTTAACATGAAGAGAGAGGTGCTGACGAGACGGATGAAATTCTAAATAGATTTTCCCAATCTATCTGTCTGAAATCAGTCAATTTATAAGTTCGTTTTTATTTTCTTTGCCGTTGATTTAAGTTATAATTATCCCATTATGTCAGTGCATTTTTGTTAAAAGCTATATTTGGTGTCCAATGAATAAAAAAAAGTTAGCCATCTTTGCTAGTGTTTTAGCCTTATGTTCATTTTTTCCAAAACTTGTTTGATTGCATGTATTTTTAACGGAACACGTATTTTAAAAAAATAGGTGATGTTGGATTGCATTTCGGAGGGGGGTAAAATTGTTCCTATTTTTTCTATCTTGGCTACCTGCATCCGGAAGTGGTCACAAACATACGTATGATAAAATGAAATGACAAGTGGACGACGAGAACGATTTACTCTAACAGAAACCTAAGCATTCTAATTGTAAAATAAAAGTTCAACATAATATTAAGGACGTGATACTTGTATTCATTTGATTTAATTACTTTCATATCTACTATATTTACGATTTTCGATGAAGTGAAGTAATGCATGGAAAGGCTATTTCACTGCAAATTTTTGCGAAAATTTACTAGAATTTCTCAGAAAACTGCATGCGTGCACCGAAATGAACGAGAAAATTTCAAAAATCAAAACTGGTAAAGAAGAAAACCAGCTATGCTATATAATGTAGATGTGCAAGCTTTATTTCGCACGGTGCCCTTGAAATGCATTGAGTAAATGGGGGAATTGGGCAATTCGACTACCTGTGGAGACCTTGGATCGCCGTCTAAGCAGCTGGGATGTGTCCAGTCTTGTTATTCACATGTTTTTACATAGTTTCGTATAAATTTTGTCCACTTTCGCGTGTGACACTTCCCTAGTATTGCTTGTTAGTCAACGTTATTAAGAAATCAAAAGTCGAAAGCTTATGCCACTTAAATCAAATTAAATATAAGCACATAATATAATAATTTTAATCAACGAGAGCATAATAATATGAGGCAGGCACCAAAATAGATGACATTTATTGAACAGTAAGTAAGAGACGACTTTGAATTAAATATTATCTGAACATCTATCTAAAGAATTCATTAATCAGTAGGTGTTGCGCAAGGCCTTATCCTCCTCCGAGTAGAAGTGGTTAGCTTGCTCCGAACCTGCAACTATAGTTAAAGTGATCATAAATCATAATTAATTCAACCTGAATCGAACATTTAGTTAATTAATAGATCTGCCATGTTATGTTGCATTGCACATACTATCTGGAGGACAACTTGCACTGATGACGGCAGTGGTGGTGGTGGTGCTATCAGGTTCATGATCGTCATCACTATCACTGGAGAGTCGCAGGTCTTCAAACAGCCCCAAACAGGTCCGTTGAATAGTGGCGAACACGAGGTGGAAGGGAGGAGGAGGAGGACGGTTCTGGTGCTGCTGGAGGTAATTTGGAAATGGAAGGTAGTGACTTGATCATCTTCTCGACCGATTCTTCAACCTTCACTTGCCAGTGAGAGGTCAGCTCCAGCTCAGACACTGAAATGAAATCGAAAAGTAAAACATAAAAGGTTAAATTAAAAAATATGAGTTAAATTCAAAATATGTCATGATTTCGATTTCGACCTGTTCGGTTGGTTTTGGTAGTATTACGTTGACCCCTCCATCGTTTTACTTGACCGGTTTTGTTCTTCTCGCTCTTTGATTTTGTCGTCTTTGCCCTCATCATCATTTCCTTTTGTTTCTTCGCCCTTCTATCCCGAATCCTGCGTTTGCTTCTGGCAATCATAGCATCCAACGCCTGATTAGTAGCTTGCATCTGGAATTAACAAAACAATTCACCTGCAGTTAATAAATCTCAACTAAATTCAAATTAATCTGTTATGAATTTTGTCACTCGTATTTGGTGTCTGGTCACCCGGTCATGTACCAACAAGACCACACCTCCCCTCTCTTTTTCAAAGTGGCCATCTTCGGAATGTCAGTAACCAACATCCTTGAGATTAGTGATCCGTGGCTCGACAATCGGGGGTCAGGGGTGACAAAAAAGATTATTGTATGTTTTGTATTTTACTTCCGAACTCGCAATTTGACTGAACTATCGAACTCTGACTGAATTAGTGTCAGTGTCGCATTTTTCTCAAGCAAGCTACCACTGTCGCACCAACTACCTGACCACGACAATAATATTATGCAGCTGAGCTGAAGCTATCAATAATGATCAACTACGAATATGTAGTTGTGCAAAGATTTTAGGGTACAAAATGCATAGTTTAAATTTGGCGCTTTATTTGCATTTGTCGCAGCAGTAAGTGACTAGGATATTGAGTCGGCTTTTAAGTTTCATGTAATTTTTATTACGTAGCTGAAGCGAGAGCATTCAGCGAAGTAATGGTTTTACTCAGACTTTCTGTCCGTCTGTCTGTGCGCACTCTCCTGGTCACACACATTGACCGATTTGGACAAAATTTGGTACACAAGTAGCACTACTAAAGAGGACCTCTGGGAATACTTTTCAGACAAATCGGTCAAACGGTTCGAAAGTTATAGGCGTTAGAGTTTAGTAACTCATCGATTTGGCTTAAACGTATGCATAAAGGCATGCTTAGCATAGCAAATGCATAGTGCATGAATGTACATAAAGCATAAAGCTTGTGCATACTTGAAATCCGGAATGGTATTGCACAAGTAATGCTTTCACTATACGTTGAGAGAGGATCGAGGAGGTGGGTTTAGAGAGAGAGTGGTGGTGGAGGAGATTTTATGGACATAGGAGGAGGGGGTTTGGTTGGAGGAGATCACTCAACGCCTTCTTCAGCTACGTCTCTGGCCTGCTTACTAGCAGTTAATTTATCTAGTCTTAATATTTGGAGAATAAACCTTCTCCAACCACCAGAAAATCTCAAAGTTTGTTGTAAGTATTTTGGGAAAACCAACTTTTACCAGATTCCTCATCTCGAAGTTTGAGATTTCCTGTGGCAAAAAACGGAACCAACGATTAGAAAACCCATGAAAGTCCTATCTTCAGAAAGCGATTGGGAGTGTTTTAAAGAAAAAATCAAGTCAATAGATTCAGCGGTCTTTGCACAAAATGAAGTAACTATTTTCGCACAAAATTGGCGATAACTCCGAAATTATGAAATTTTGAACGGATATTTTGAATATTAAGACTCTATCTACTACGTCTCCAATAAATTGGATGTGTTAGAGGCAGTTATTTTCTTATCTTATCCTAAACGTTACTGTTTTTTACTAAAAAAAACCTTTCAAGAAAATTTTGGTAAATGGTTTTAAATTAGTTTTTTACCAAAACCAAAACATGCATGGTGCATCTCAAATGCATGGATATCTCTCATTTGATCTAAGATAATGATTAATGAAAACAAACGTTAACAAAGTCAAACCGATTTTGAGAGACTGGGTTAAGAAAATTCATAAATATCGATTATGGGGTAGTTTTATTTAAGCGCTGAAAACGAGTTATTGAATTAATGTTATATTTTAAAGGATAAATAACAAAACGAATGTATACCACACTGTCGTATACATTTTGCAGGTCATGGTCATAAAAACTATGGGATGAAATAAATAAACTGCTAGTAAGCAGGCCAGTGACGTAGCTGAAGAGGGCGATGAGTGATCACCTCCAAACCCCCTCCTCCCATGTCCACCAAATCTCCTCCACCACCTCTCTCTTTAAACCCACCTACACGGTCCTCTCCCAACGTTGTAAACCCATATGCCATTCCGGATTCTGCATTTATGCACAAACACATGATTCCGGATGTATGCATAAGCTCATCCACACGGATGCTATGCAATTCTTACGTATACGTATACTTTTCAGCCAAATCGATGAGTTCCTGAACTCTAGCGCCTATAACTTTCGAACCGTTTGACCGATTTGTCTGAAAAGTATTCCCAGAGGTCCTCTTTAGTAGTGCTACTTGTGTACCAAATTTTGTCCAAATCGGTCAATGTGTGTGACCAGGAGAGTGCGCACAGACAGACGGACAGACAGTTTTAGTAAAACCATTACTTCGCTGAATACTCTCGCTTCAGCTACGTAATAAAAATTTAAATGAAACTAATGAAAGTTCTAGCTCACTAAAAACAGCAAAAAATTCATGCAATATTTTGTATTTTATTTTGATACATTTTATGTTTTGTTTATTATTATTCTAATTTTAATCATCTTAAGTTATCGGCATAAATACTTATACTTGAATTACAGATATATAGATGCATGTATACATAAAACCAGTTGTATCATGGGATTTAATATGGAACCTTGGGTCCATATTAAAATCACTCTGTTAGTCGTCTGTCGTCCGAGTGACCGGGGGCAGCGTAACTTTTGAACTGGTCAACATTTTTTAATTCTGATTTCAGTAATAGATACCTAAGGTCAAAGCTGACTTTAAGTTCTGAGTTGGGCATAATCGGTTATCAGGGACCGGGTTATAGGTCGAAGTCAAAGATATTTGTAAATAGCAAGGTATGGGGTTTGATACATAAAAATGATGCCACTGTTGAGAGCACATCAATTCGAAATTCATTGATAACCTAAGATCCATTATTACATCTCGACTATCGCGAGTTGTCGGGTTTATAACTTAAGCAGTCAACGAGTTCAAAAATTTAGTACACTACTTGAGAAAGACTTAAAATACGATTAGAACCGACTAACTAGAAGTGTTACAAGAAAATCCATAAACTTTCCAACAAACTCTCCAAAAGTACTCTTATTCATTGCATAAAAAGGGTAGGATATTTTCAATATAATCCGAGGGCAACTTTCAGCAAATTTACAGAACAAGGATCTCCTTCTACAGTGATTTATACATGATGTAATAAACCGTTTCGATAAGTCCTCCATTTCCCCCAACTTGTAGCATTCCATAAAAACAAGCATAATAAGTGCAACAAATAACCCACAAACAAACCCCATCAAGAAAACTCCGCCACTTAGCAGCACATTATTTTGGGTGATCAGCAAAAAGGCACACCCAATACAAATTACCATAATTCCAACTTGGTGAAGGGAAAGGAGAATGGATGACGTAAACTCGTTTATGTGAATGTTAAGTATTTGTTGCGTCCTAAACATCAGAAGAACCTCCTCATCATCCATCAGCCCAAAAGATTTTGTTTCAATTTTATACCTCATCGTCAGTGTAGGTCCGGAAGATCGTGATCGATAATTCTGATCTGATTCCAATGTGAAACTTTGAGGCATGAGTGAAGAGAGGCATGCAGAAGTTGACCCCAAATATATAATTCCTGGGAGAATGAAAAAGAACACCGCACCAGCCCCACACTCTGCTGCCCAGATGAAGAGGAATATCACTGGAATATTGTTGACATCCCCCTTTACATCTATTTCTAACCAATCTTTGAAAAGATTGTGAACTGGCTCAAAGTCGTTGCAGAAAAACCCTCCGTATAATATTGGTAACATTATTGTCAAGGACCCGAGTGCGAAAACCATGAGTTCTACTTCTTTGATTGTTTTCTTTTGATCCGCAGTCAACCGTAGGTGTCGTTGTTTCATAAAATCTTCAATCTTGCGAGAGTACCGAATATGTTGGTTTAGCACAAATATTACACAATCGTCATAATTTAGAAGCCGATAAGCCCCCACTGCAATTAGTCCAACGAGACAAGAAAGCGCCCAACCAATCATATTAGTCCCAAACTCTTTTGGAGTAAGGCTTTTTGGATTCCCTTCGTCATCTTCTTCCCAAAATAGCTTTGTGTATGTGCATACTGCAAGAATGATTGGATACAATGTTCCAATATAAGTTACTAGGCTTGCGTTCCATTTGTAGAATTTATGGGGAGGAATAATTTCCTCATCTTTTGAATTCCAATCGTGTATGATAGAAAGACAGAAATGTTTCTGAAAGATCAATCTCCATCTTATCATCAATTTGATGTTGGGTGTGATGATCATTTTTGTTTTGACTGTGATTGAGTTTAGCGAGGTCCAGAAAAAGTAACTTGAGTAGTTCTTCAATGAGAGTATTTTCAACTAGCTGACTATTGCTAACTGATGGTTTTTTTAGCAACGAAGGAGCAATTGTTACAGAAATTGCAGGTTGCACCAATGTGGCTTGAATCTTCAAACCGATATTAAACCTTGTAAGACTTACTAAAATTTAAGTAACGAGTCGTATGTGTTTATAAATTTGTAAGCGTATCACCTTCTAATTTTTAATTCTCAATTCCAAGATTTTCATGCATTCTAACTTTTTTACGTCAGGTCAGGAAAATTCCTACAAATTGCGATAAAGTTCAAAGAAAAGTTTTTCGTTTATGGTTTACCACAAGTTTGATACAAGAAGAACTTAGCAATACTTTTTTTTTATTTGATACGCAGAACTTTCTCCAGGACCAGTTTTGGAATAATGTCGATTGAATCGAAGTTTCTCGGGTTTTAAACATGTATTGTATAAAAGTCAACCAATAACCAATCATAAACCCAAAACCAATTTATGTACCATGTTTTTGAGTTAATTCGTAATACTTCCGAGGGGGACCGATGCATAAGCGATATGCACACACAAAATTTTCAAAGCCATGAAATATACTGCTACTGAAAAACTGGAAATAAACCATTTAGCGTGACATCGTCAGTAATTGGATTTTAATACAATAATCTTGTTTGATATTAATTGAAAGTGGCATAATGCAAAGAAAAAATATGGCATTACGAAGTAGCTGTGGTATTTAAGCTTACTTTAGTTAGTCAGAAAAAATAATATGCGTTCAACTTTAACCATTTTAATTATGTATTATCTGTTTGTATAGAGAAGGGGGTATTTTTTACTGGAATTTTTCAATTGATTCTACATTTTGTCTTAATAAAAGAACGCAAAAGCTGAAAAGCCACAACCCTTCAGCTTTACATCATCAGAAATTGAATTTTGATACAAATATTTTATTTACTATTAATTAAAAGAGGCATACTCAGAAGGAAAAACTATTTTAATTTATGAAGCTGATATGATAGCTTCAAGCTTACCTAGTTAATGAAGAAGAGAGAATACACTAAACCCGTCGTAATTATTGATTATTGTTGATATTGATCATTGGTGATGAGAATACTTTTTTAATCTATATTATAGTTATCTATTATTTTTAACTTGGGTTAAAAAAACAATATGTTGTCATACTTTATGTATGTCATTGTAAACAAATTTTACAAAAAGGGACGAACCTTCGTACTTTTTAACACTTTTAAACCACGGTAACCTTTTAACGCGAAGCTACGTAACCAATTATAAACAATTTGATGGTATTCCAAACAAAAATCCAAGCCAGAAATGACATACCCTCCGAGCAAAAGGACAAAAACTATGAAAACATTTCCATCCATTGATGCCTGCTTTGGAGCCGTTCTTGGCACGACCGGATTGAAAATTGAAGTAAACAACGTCAAATCATTAAAATGATTAATCAATCCCGAGAACTGTAAGGCCTGCATGCCATGCATTACAAACGGGGGAACAAGACCAGTGAAGTGAATTGAGTATTCTCTCTGGAAATAACTTTCCTTTCCTACATATGTATATTCCATAAAGTTTGTTTGCCATGTTTTTGCCATTTCATGTGCTAGTTGATGAGGTACTATGAATGCTGTTTTATTGCAGTCCGTCAACATATCCGAAATTTTTACTATTTGTTGTTTGTTAACATATTTTTCTACTTCGAAACCGAGAATCCTGGCCCTGTAATCTTCATCAGGCTCTTCCAAATCAGCTATTTTTGGCAGTACTTCCATGAATATATTTTCCCAAACTAGTTCTAATGGAACTATTCTTGTATGATTTTTTAATTGATCATATACTTTTGTGATATCAAAACTATCAACTGATACCATCGATTCCAAAAATAGTATAACTTGTGACAACATTGTGACGTAATTACAAGGTTTATCTTCTGTTTGTCCGATGTTTAAGGCCGATGCATTACTGCATACTTGTATAACATCATCGTCGTTCGTGAAAAAAGGCTGGTCCCAATCATAATATTTTGCTCTGGAAAAGATGTTGAAGTCGTCAGCAATAAGTTGTGACAAGTTTTCATTAGGGATTGGCTTCCTTGGGGATATCATGTTGTAGACATTTGTATTTTTGTATGCGTTACTTAGCACAACCGCGACCAGAAGGAAACCTCCGATACATATTCTAATATGAGCATTATCTGCTATCACGGAGGAGAATGGGTCACCTTGTTCCAATAACGGCTTCAATGTAGAAACTATATTAAAACGTTTCCACAACACGCTATTGGCAGCTTCGCCTTGCTTTATTTTAGTCGTAACGTAAAAAAATAGATGAATAAATCCTGTGAGAAGCAGTAGAGATATGCAGATAAATTGCCATATGTATGCATCGAAAACACTAACAAGCTCGATAAACTCAAATTCTGAAATTCCAGGTCTACCACAGGACACAAATATCTGAGGGGTGATGAAATCCACCAATTTCATGCCGTCAAATTTAAATGCATTGGCAGGTTAACCCAAGACATGCACCTCAACTCCAACATGCCGTTTCTCTCCCATAATTGAGACTCCATTGTCACAACTCATGCTTGAATATATATTATAAATTCTTGAGTAATTTTGAACCAATAGTTGCAGTACAGTTGCTAGAATTGGAAAAAATATATTTTCTTCTTCCTCATGCCTGAAATAATTCTGCCGACTGTCTAAGGTCCTTGTACAGGAATGCATGTATGTAGTTAATTCTTCGTTGATGCTGTGACATACAAATGCAACCAATTCGTTTCTTTTTGGATACAAGCTGCTCATCAGTTTTGAAAACTGACCGCTGACTCCAAGAAATGACACAGGAATTTCATTCAGCGTGATAGTTCTTTTATCAACGCAACTAAAGCAGGGCTTCAGTCCTAGTATGTTTGTGATTTGCACAAGGGATTTTTTGATTCCATATTTTTCCGGACTCATCGAACCAGTTACAAGTGCAAGATAAACGTTATTTGTCGCCAACGCCTCTGTACGTCGCTCAGCGAAGCGACGTTCGGGTGATACCTGTTGCCAAATCCATTTTCCATACACCCTTAAATTAAGCCATTGTTGATGCTGCTGTTTCGAAAGAACGTTGGCGTGTATAGCCGGTACTGACACTGACGAAGGTTGTATTTGTTGGTGACCTTCAGGATCAATGTTAAAGAATTTCGGGTCATCTTTGGGGCGAAAGCAAATATTTGCTGGGCCACATTCAACAAAAATTTTAGTGTTCGAATCTTCATGCACTGGGCAGTGTCCACTGTACACGGGCGGAAAAAGCGAGAGATTTATTTCACAATTCCAAGGCTTTGATTTTATGACGAATATTGTTCGGCTGATTGTCATACAAAAACCGGTGTGTATTGGCTTTATATTGAATTCAGATGGATACCAGTGATCTAGATCTAGATCGAGTGCCTTTGCAAAACGAGTTCCTTCAACAAAAAGTTTACTAGTGCAAACAGAACTTATGTTTCTCTCCGTTGCATTAATATTTTGCGACATACGATTTTGTATTCCTTTTTGAGTGGCTCGAATGTAGTAGAGTATTCGGCCATCAGGATATTAATTTAGTTCCATTACAGGCTCTGGCTGCGACAAGATGATAGGAACATTGGGTGGGCTTAGATCTATATTACGAAAGTTGATCATGTTGACAAAACATTTTTCAAAATATTGAAGGTACTCGTTCAGATTGTCCACCTGGTTGAAGTCGTCATTATGAACTGGGTCGTTGATGTAGTTCATGAATCCTGATTGTGTTAACGCATGTTCTTTTTCAGTCAAACGAAGCAATTCTGTTACTGTTCCAAAATATGTGTCGGCTTCGTCATTATACGGCAAGTGGCCGTGTATCTGGCACATACACTTCAAAATAATTGCAATAAGTAGCAACATTTTGCTACTCTGATGAACGGTTCACCTAGACTTTTAAGAGTTTTCTGCAATGGGAAGAGACGTTTTGTTGGAATACACAATAAAAAAACTTAAATAAAATTACAAAATAATAAACCCGACAACAGGCGTAAAGAACCGACACCCTTTTGCAATTTAACTTAAATTTGAAAATTTTGAATAATTAAAAATTAAGACATTTCGAAATTTAAACGTTCGTAGGTCACGCTGGGGTCATCTTAGAATTTTTAAAACTGACTGACTGAATGACTGAATTTATCTAAGTAAATAGAACCATTTTGATGTATCATACTTTATACTTTGCTATTTAGAAATATTTGATCTTATCTTTGACCTGGTTATCAATAACCGATAAGACCCATCTCACTTCCCAAGGAAGGTCTTGACCTATGGTATCGTTTACCAAAAAGAATTTTCGAAATTTCTCAACCGTTTCGCCGCTATCGTGCTCACAGACGAACTGACAGACAGACAGACAGACAGACAGACACCATTTGTGAAAATAAGAGCCTACCCCCTTTTGCAAAGGGTGCCGGTTAATAAGTAAATTTGAAACACAGAGAAAAATGGCAATGCTTGGCATTACGTTTTTCCTAGAGCTTTAGAGTGAGGTTTTATCTTTGAGGAATTCAATTACGATGCAGCCCACTAGCAAGTATTTTTAGTACGATCTGGACCTCTTTGTGAACAAGGAAAATGGAAAAACTATTTTACTTAAAGCTCATCTGCATCTAAATCAATTTACTGCAATTCTTGCATTAACAACTTTTGTGGTTTTTTGATTCGGCTGATACTAACTGCACGTATGTTTGAAAATTGATAGTCTGTTTTTTTCTGAAAAATCGATTGTCCATTTCCAGTATTGATTGTACAAAGCCACCAGGATGATACGTATAATCTTTTGTAATGCAATTCATACGCGTATGTAGGAATTATTGGGTTTGCTATCGGGTGGGAGCTCTCCTCTCTGTTGGAAGGGGTTAGAATAATCACAATCAGTTAAAAAGACATTTTAGCGGAAATGTCACAGGAATTTCAATCTAACCTGCAGGAACTCAGGCTCAAGTTAAGGCGGGATTGTGATTACACTTTCACACAAGTTTTCAAAAAAAATGCAACGGGAAAATTAAATTTCAGAATACGCAATGAAAGCCTTAAAAATAAAAAGGCTTTTGGTTGAAGAAATCGAGCGGCAATACAATTGATTAAAAAAATTACGTACCATTTCCCCCGTTTTCTCCCTTTTTACCCTTGATGGCTTGAGGTAATTTAGTAATTATTTTTAGTGATATATTTTGCCTCAAGTTGATCTACATTTAAATGTTCTTTGTAGTGTTGAAAAATAGTGCAGTGCAACTGTGTTGACTGTGCTTACATGGCTTGTTAAAAAATGATGGCATTTACAATGGCTGCCTGCTGCATGGCTCCTTCTGAAAAATCGATTTTCGATTTCCGGTGTCGATTGTATAAAACAAACCACAAAGGGCACACCACGGTCAAATTAATCTTGTTTCTAAGGCTAAACCGAACGATGTCGAACCTGATTTTAACCATAAATGTTATGTGAGTACATACTCTTCGGTATTGCTATTCATACGTGTTTTTATGTAAGGGTTTTACCAAAACATAGTTGATATCTATTGCTATGCGTTGTCTGTTTGGTTTTTCTAAAAAATCGATTGTCCATTTCAGGTGTCTATTTTATAAAGCCAAAAAGCGAACGACGCGCTCAAATTCAATATACCCGACAGATCGAGGTGTAATGATGTACCTTTAAAATTTCTCAATTCCCCCTCCCCTTCTGAGTGATCCCCACCTCTAGAATTTGTTTTATTTTAATAAGGTCAAAGGTCACACTGGGGTTACCTAAGAATTTGGAAGCCCCATTAATGAGCTGTTCTCACCAGTACCTTCATTTTGATGTATCACAATCCACACCTTGCTATGTAAAAAATATTTGACCTTATCATGGTCATAAGTCACGCTGGGATTATCAAAAACGTTCAAAAATAGTATCACTGATCTAGTCTCACCAGTACCTTCATTTTGATGTATCACAACCCATACCTTGCTATGTAAAAAATATTTGACCTTATCATGGTCATAGTTCACTCTGGGGTTGTCAAAAACTTTCAAAAATTGTATCACTGATTTAGTCTCACCAGTACCTTTATTTTGATGTATCACAACCCGTACCTTACTATTCAAAATATTTGACCTGACCTATAACCCAGTAGTTCCCCTAAACCCATTTGACCCATCTTCGAACTCGATCTCAGTTTTGGCCTAAGATATTGATTAGTGAAAACAGAATTCAAAAAAGTGAAAACGTTTTTGAGTTATCGTGTCCCCAGACGGACGACATCCTGAGTCTTTTCAATATATACCTAAAGGTACATAATAAAGGTTACCTTTTTTTGCAACAATTGTGTCAAACGACGATCTGAATTCTAGCCGAAGAGGCTACGGCTACGTAAATACATAGTGTTTGGACGTATTTACGTGTGTAGGAATCTTACAGAAATTTTTGGTATTGCAATCAGGTTTTCTGTCTTGTTTTTTCTAAAAAAAAAATGATTTTCGGTTTCCGGGGAAGATAGCTTGTGAAATAAACCAACAATGGAGCAAAGCAATAATGTATAGAGAAATAATTCTCATTAATGTCCCTATTCGTAGTGAAACGCATAAAACTTTGCAAGCCTCAGAGTAATCAATTTACATATTCCGCAAGTAATTGGGGTTAAAACTTGCGGCAAAATTCTTGAAAATCCATTTTGCATTTAAATCAAGTTCATTTTGAAAAACGCAACATTTTTTTGCCATTTTTTGAAGCATTTGAATTTAATGAATGTTACGTTCTAAGAGTCCAATAAATTGAAATGCGATAGTTTCTTGACAAAATAATATACGAATAATAACTAGTTGTATGTAAGATGCTTTTACAGATTTTTTGAATTTGTGACACTTAAGATCAAGCCATATTGGTTTATATTTTGTATAAAAACTTACCTTTTGGTGTCGTACAGTCGTGGATGTTTCCACGGTAGGTCAGAAACCATTCATCTCAACTGATTCATTCAACTGATCTCTCAAAATCAAATATATCCGTCTTTATATGTATGCCAAGGTAAGTGATCTGGTTGCCTCTGTTTGCAGCGAAACAGTTTAGAATAATGCTAATCAGTTAAAGAAAAATAATTTTAGCAGATATTAAGCAGTTAATTGGAAATTCGTTATGCTTCTGCATTGCAAACTGTCCTACTCTAAGCAACAGATACTCATACTCTAGTTGAAGCGTGATTGTGATTAAACTTTCACACAAGTTTAAAAAAGATCTGCTACGCGAAAATCAATGATCAGAATACGCAATGAAAATCTTAAAAAATAAAAAAGGCTGTGGGTTGAAGAAATTGAAATGCATAAAAAACAATAAGTTGGTTAGAATTTTTTTACGTACCGTTTTCCTGTTTTCTCTCTTATTACCCTTGATGGCTTCAAGTAAGAATTTCGTAATTATTTTTAGTATGATCTTTAAACTTAACTATTAAATAAAAAAGAAAGCTTGATATTATATTTTGCTTCAACATGATCTACATCTAAATATTCGTTGTAGTGTTTAAAACTATTGTAGTGCAACTGTGTTGGCTACGTGTGCATGGCTTGAGGGAAAATGATGGCATTTACAATGGCTGCCTGCTGCCTCCTTCTGAAAAATCGATTTTCTATGTCCGGTGTCGATTTTAGAAGACAAACTACAAAGGGAACAGCACGGTTAAGCTAACCTTGTCCTTTTAACCTACACCGAATGATGACGAACCGAATTTTAACTATAGATACTGTGAGAACGCTTAGTCTTCGGTAATGCTATTCATACGCGTGTGTAAAAATTTTACAAATACAGTTGATCATCGATTTTCGGTTCCCGGTGTGGATGGTGTGAAATAAACCACAAATTGAGTAGCACGGCTTCACTATACTTGCTAGTTTGTTTTTGACTAATGTGTCAAGGAACGAGCATAAACGAAGCTATAACATATAAGGAAATACTGCTTCCAAATGTCCCTATTCGTACTTAAATTTGCAAGAATGGTATGCATGAAGTTTCCTGTAATACATAAAATTGCTGCAAGTTTTGAATTCAGTGGTTTAAACCTATGCTTTAATAGTTACCTTAGATTCAAATCCCATTTTTCAGCTTAACTAAAAATTATTAATGGTATTGAGGTCGTAATTTTTTAATGATTTTTTACTAATTTGTAAAGACGATTGTAGTGTTTCAGTGTCCAGTGTTATCAAAAAAAAATCTACAAAAAACTACGATTAGCTTAGAATGGCAGAAAGGAATACCTATTTTACAAAACAAAATTGAAATGCTATTTTAAATAAATAACTAAGTGAATGAGTGTAAAAATAAACGAAGATACATAAGCAATGAAATTGTAATTTGCGAGTGATGCTACCTTGATTCAACATGAAAACTAACGTTTAGATACTGAGTTTCAAGTAAATCGAATGATTTCTTAAATTTTCGTGCGAAGACTTTCGGAATTTACATTGAATTTAAAATCTAATATTACCACTTGATTCATCATGAAAAATAACCTTTAGATATTGGGTTTCAACTAAATCGATTGATATCTTAAATTTTCGCGCGAAAACTTTGGATTGATTTTGAAAAATTTTGATTGATTAAGCTATGTAAGTAATATATACTCAATAGCAAATGAAATCTGGATATCGTCATGTATACAGCCAAATTAGTAATGTGAGCAGGGTAGCATAAAACGTTTCTAAATTAAAGCCAAAACTTACTACGGGAAAGTGATAATGTAATTAATAAAGTTGTCTGGTAGTGGACACCGTGATAAAGTAAAAGCGAGCTACATACTTTCACCCTGAGTGCGGGACGTGACATCAAGATCCTCCTGAAGCTTTTCTGTTTCGCTCTACTCCACGACTCCACAAATCCTGAAGAAAGGTCAAACACCATTGCAGTCACGTTCATGGTGGATGTAAAAACATGTTATAAAAGGAAAATTATTCTATGCATGGAGAAAGCATTTAAATATGGAAAAGTATTTGGGCAGTAACACACGGTGAAAATTGCTCATTTGCTTAATTTGTTGGCAAGGCTTCAGTTTAACTATATGGCACCACACACAATAAATACTAATCTTATTGAGGTACTTGATTTTTTGTTACCTGAAAGCTGAATGCCATGACGTTTTATTTACTTCGACCACTTTTCTAATACCAAAAGCAAAGGACAAACAAAAATCATAATTGCTACGAGACCTTGAAAGGCTGCAGTGACCTGGCCCAATTTAACCCTTTGAAACGATCCATTGATTCCTCGAAAACACCTGCGGAATCCACCTTTTCCTTACAGCTATGCGGATTCCTCTCCCTTGCATTCTTACAATTCCTATGTTAATCTTGGATTTAAATAGTCGCGCTCCGCTCTTAACATGGATTACTCTTGGGTAGCTGAACTGAAAAACGGATAATTTTCCCCAAGAACAAGGAAATCCTCCAAACATCGTGAAAATCTCTTCCGCTCCTGTTTCCAAATTAAAAATTTGACAAATCGAAAAAATACTAATATTCAGCAACATTTCTATTACGATTTATAATAAACCCGACAGATCAAGATGTAATGATGTACCTTTAAAATTTCCCAATTCCCCCTACCCTTCTGAGTGATTCCCACCTCTAAAATTTATTTTATTCTAATAAGGTCAAAAGTCACACTGGGGTTACCTAAAAATTTGGGAGCCCCATTAATGAAATGTTCTCTCCAGTAGCTTCATTTTGATGCACCATCATAATCCATACTAGAGGTGTGCGTTGGGCGCCTGCTTGACAGGCGCCTGCAGGCGCCTGCACTTTTTTGAACAAATATTTTGTTTAACTTATGCCTAGAGTATTATAGTAAAATTCATGGAAAACTTGCATACAGTGTGAAATACAATAAATACTATGTTTTAGGACAATTTGAAAGTACTATTCAAAGTTTTTATCATTACTGTTCAAAGAACGCTTTCTATTCTCAGTAATTGGACTGGGGGTAATAAATTGGACTGTTATATTTTATGTGTTTGAAACTGAACTTTGTTAGGTTTAGCAGAAAAGTCTTACGAGAGAGAGAGAGCTCGAGAGGTACTAAGGAAGCTGATACCTCTCAAATCTCAAAAAATCCAAATTGCAATTAAGTAACATGTTGGATTCAGCGTTTCAATAAAGTGAGTGAAGTTATATTGAACTTCATGTTAGAATGAAGAAAATAGCTTTCGAATTTTGTTTTCATGGACATGTAGTACATTAACTGCTAGAATTCAGGCCTTTAGAATAAATTGATGTTTAATTCAAGTTATTTTGGTGTACCACGTTAGAAAAAATATTTACAATGCTCGATAAATCTTTGGCCAAATATCAGCTGCAGGCGCCTGCAGGCGGGCTCAGGCGCCTGTTTTGAAATTGAAAAAATGTACAGGCGGGCACAGGCGCCTGTTTGAAATCGTCACAGGCGCAGGCCAGGCCAGGCACCGAAATTTTCCCAAACGCACACCTCTATTGTGGATGTTTTTTAGGTCAATCAATAGAAACCATTTTAAAATATTTCTTTACGGGTGTCCAATTTTAACCCACATTGGGGAAAATAGTTTGGTTGAAGGCATTCACCACAGAATGAAAAATTTGAGTCGTGTTGGAGGCATTTACCGCTTTCCTAAACCGTTTTATTTTTATATAAGGATTTAGATTTGTGTCCCAGGTGGATTGCTTACGAGCCAATCTAACCAAAACACTTTGGTTTTAATATTGGTTATTTTTTTCGTTCCAGACATTAAATTGTTAAAACCTAATTCAGTTAACCTAATAGAATAAATTATATTACCCGGTAGCTTCAGTTTAACATTGCATGCTTGGTAGTGTTGAGCATTATTGTGTAGATGTATTAAAATGAGTTTTTTAGAACATAGCCAACCTCAATTTATTTAGACATATTTCTCCAAGATAGACGTTCCCTTAACCCGAATGGAAGGAATAAATTGGTTCAGGATATTCATGACAGCATTAAATAATTGAGTTGTGTTGGTAGCTTTTCCGCATTCCCAACCTTTCTTTCTAGTTGAAAAAGTATTGAATTTTGTCTCTTAGGAGGGTTTGCCATCAGTGGCAAAATAGGCACAACGGTTCTTATTTTAATGAGCATTTTTTCGTTCCAGGTTTCAAGTAAATTGGTAAAAGGTAATTAAGTTTTACTTAAAATGAAATTATATAAAATATCGAAAACATAATCAATTACGAATTCCGCATTAACACATATACAGACGTTTTTCGCAAAAGTGACTCTTGCATAGGTAAATCCGCGCTGAAATGGAGAATCACAATAAATCGATGATCCAAAGTTGTATTATTATTGGAGATAATTATTAATAACCTGCAATTAGGTGGAAATATTTTATGTGAGTTGCATTTTGATAAAAATTGACATGTCAAAAATAGTGGGTGCTAACTGCCACCCATATATATGTTATATATTTATTTCACGTTATTATTTACCTTAAATTTTTATTTAGTTCTTGAGCCACACTTGATACTAGGCTCACAACAACTGTAGCTTCGCAGAAGGTAAGGTGACAATAAACCTCAAACAAATCAGGTTGTAAAATTTAATTTAGGAATAAGTTAATCGATTACTTATACGCAACTTGCTCTAAACTACCACAAATAAGTGCACCTTCTCCCCCACTTATGTATACTTTAATCTAACCTCAAACTAATATTTCATTACAACATAATACATAACTGACCGACCACTCAGGTTACGTATAAAAGCCACAGCCACCTAAGAAGAAAGCAAATAATTGAAAACTTTCTTGAGAGTGCCTAAATAAATATTGAGTTTAAACCGAGAGTGCGTTTTCTGAGAAGCTACACATTATTACCATGTGTGATGTTTAACTTCTACTGTAACATCAACACTGTTACAGTTTGATTTATGCAAAAATTGAGCCAATTTAACGGGGTGAGTTCGTCCACGTAGTTTGCATACCCAAAGAAACATTTAATTGGATAAAATGACCTTAGGTAACGTCTGCTCCATCGCCGGTTCTTCTCTGTTGCGATGAATGGCAAATGCCGTTTTAAATTGTAAATACATCCTTTTGAGTCGGCGTAGAGTTGACACATGACTGTGGTAGATAGTAAGAGAAAGATTGTTGAATCATGGACAACAGTTATAAACAAAATCATTTCTGGAGCTGTAAGTTGTAAGCCGACGGATATAATTGTGAAGAAATCAATGATTATAGTTAATAAAACCAAAACAATTGCGACCACAATAAGCCCATCTTGCTGCAACGTGTTATAGTAACGACTTAGGACCTGAATATGTCGGTAGTAAATCAAATTCCTCATTGCTTTCTCAGGTTTTGCAACACACATTCCATTTATAACCTGGATATACCTTCGCAAACAATATGCTTGGACGAGAGAAAAATCAACGAAAAAAATCACATATCCAGCACCAAGATCCATATTTAACCAAAAGGTTAATGTGCATATCCCAATCAGCTTGATTGTAGAGGACGTTTACCACCCCCCATTCCAAATCAGTGAATTAGGATTCCCGCATTCAGGAATAGTAAAGTAAGCAAAGGTTATGGAATTACAATTCATAGTTTGTAAAATAGAGTACGGAAAAATGCAAAGGAATGGGAATAAAGCCGCACATAAAAGTATAAACTGGATGGCTTGAACTTCATGTAATTTTGAAACCCGGTTATGGAGTAGTTCTGAAAAATTCAACCCATTAAAAAAATTATAGAACTTATTTCATATAACCTTGATACAAAATCAAATGTAGTTACATACTTTTTAGAAAATGATCCTCCAGCTTAACAAATAAGTTGAATAGCTCAACCAAACCTTTTCTTCGATGCAAGACAACGCTTTCTGTGAAACAATAAGCAATTACCGCACTGGAAAAAATAAAACTTTGTAGAGAGATTACTAATGGTACAGTGTGGCTTTTGGTTTCCAGTATGAACTGAGTGCATAAGACTATGGTGTATAAACCATGAAGAGTGACTTTGGCGTATTCCATTGCTATATCACTTCCGCTTCTTACAGCTAATGTTTGGCGTGTGTTGAACCAGTAAGGACAATTGCCAAGAAACTCTCTCACCCTAACATTAAACCTAATTAAACCCAACAAATTTTCTTGAATCAGCATTTTAACCCAATCTAACTATTCCTGTATTATTTTCATGTTTTCTGTTATGAAAACGAGAGAGTTGTAAAGATAAAATGTGATTTCCTCTATAGATTTTCACAGTCCACACTGCAAGGATCACCTTTAATGACTGTCCCGACGAAAATCGTGGGGGGAACACTATAAGCGTACAACAACAATTTGGGCGGTCATAAAAAATTGATTAACAAGTTTTTATTCTCCGCAAGCAAACATACAGTTAACCCGACTTGGGAAAAGATTCAGTTCAAGATATTCACGGCAATGTGAAATTATGGGGCTAATCGCTTAAAATTTTCATGAAAGCATGAAGTAATTTAGTTATTTTGGTAGCTAGAAACCAGAGACGGGCCACACTCCACACCACACACATGCACCACCTCTGAGTAGCACCACAACCAGACCACATGTAGGCTCTTCCACAACCACAGCCCATATTAGGAACCACACTCCACATTTTAATATTTAAAATATCGCATACGCACTGCAACACCACATAGTGTTTGTCGAACCACGAACCGTGTGGCGTCACAAATGTGGTATACCACATGTAGTCCCGTCTCTGCTCGTAACGCATTCCCAAACTTCCTTATGGTTTGAAGAAAGTGGTTGAGTCCCAGAGGGTTTGCCTTACGTGGTACTAAAACCAAAACAGTTTTATTTTTAATAAGCATTTGTTTACGTTCCCGGCTTGCCCTAAATTGATAAAAAGTAATTAAGTTTAACTTAGAAACAAATTATATTACCCATTTGCTCCGAGGAACATATCATGCATGGCAAATCGGATAGAAGTGACTTCCTTTTATTAAGCAACGCGGAGCGTTGGTTGTTAAGAAGGGGATTTGCCTAAGGTTTATACCGTGTCATAGTATACCAAGAAACACCAACTGCTCCACGTTGCTTGTGTATCATGTACACGTAAGCATACTACGGCCGGTATACAGTCATTTTATATTTTACATTGGAATGTCTCTGGCTACGGCAGCATCACTCCGTGGCTTTATGATGAATTACATGATCTGAGAAATGTTGATGTTTGGACGAAAATGAAAACTGTTCATGAAAACTTGAAGTGAAATCCCAAATTTAGGATTTTTATTTATTTATGTAGTTTTATTTATGAGTAAAGGGAAGTCATCAATGATACCTTTTGATGATATATTTAAATTAAAACCTATAAAAGCATTAAATTATAAACCATAACCAACTAACGTTTTAATGATAATTTTCAAGTACAAAAGGACCTAATTGACTCAAATATACTTGAACAAATAAAATTTAATTCAAGTAATGATATTTATAAATTATAACCAACTAACGTTTTAATCATAAGTTTCAAGTACAAAAGGACCTACTTGACTCAAATATACTTGAACAAACAAAATTTAATTCAAGTAATGATATTTATAAATTATAACCAACTAACGTTTTAATCATAAGTTTCAAGTACAAAAGGACCTACTTGACTCAAATATACTTGAACAAACAAAATTTAATTCAAGTAATGATATTTATAAATTATAACCAACTAACGTTTTAATCATAAGTTTCAAGTACAAAAGGACCTACTTGACTCAAATATACTTGAACAAACAAAATTTAATTCAAGTAATGATATTTATAAATTATAACCAACTAACGTTTTAATCATAAGTTTCAAGTACAAAAGGACCTACTTGACTCAAATATACTTGAACAAACAAAATTTAATTCAAGTAATGATATTTATAAATTATAACCAACTAACGTTTTAATCATAAGTTTCAAGTACAAATATTACTTAACTATTAGTACGCATATTTACATATAAACGTGCATTACATCAAAGAACAATGATTTCATTAATTAATGAAGTATTACATCAGTTTATGTCTTGAACTTTATTTATTACAAAATCCCTACTTATTCAACGAAAGTACCAAGAATGCATCCTGACGAATGGGATTCCCTAAAAGCCCAATGAATCCCCTCAGTGACTAACGACAGCAGTGTATCACATGTTGGTGTGACTTTGGCGACCACTTCCTCAAGTCCACGGAGTCGGTTTCCCTCGTTCGACAAGGAAGAACAGTCCTGACCACTTCCAAAGTGACACCCGGCAATCTTCCTTAACTTGGAATGACTTGGACGATCACTTCCTCAAGTCCATGGAGTCCTCGTCCCTCGTTCGACAAGGAAGAACAGTCCTGACCACTTCCAAAGTGACACCCGGCAATCTTCCTTAACTTGGAATGACTTGGACGATCACTTCCTCAAGTCCATGGAGTCCTCGTCCCTCGTTCGACAAGGAAGAACAGTCCTGACCACTTCCAAAGTGACACCCGGCAGTCTTCCCTAACTTGGAATGACTTGGACGATCACTTTCCCTCGTTCGACAAGGAAGAACAGTCCTGACCACTTTCAAGGATACACCCGGCAGTCTTCCCTAACTTGGAATGACTTGGACGACCAATTTATTAGACTTGTTATTATTCGTGGCACGGGCCTAGAATAGCAGAATTCTATAATTGTTTGTCTCCCTTAACTTTCTTGCCAAATGTATGTGTGGGGAAAAGGCCTTGTGGGGAACAGGCCGGTAACCGGTTGACGTGCGATTTATGCGAGTCGCATTTTACACCAACACATCATCATATCATTCATACCAAAACAGTACAAAGCCAACCACACATGTTTTTGCTTACGTCTT